>CM029012.1:122236780-122689280 GCA_016801055.1 Panax notoginseng
ATATTTTACAGCTTTTATATATATATACCTGCTTATTGCTTTTTTATCAATTGCGGCATCATGTAAGCCTAGGAATCATGTAATCACAGGTTCAGTCCAATAAATCTAGATTCGGTTCACGTGATGGACCTTTTCAGCTGTAAGCAACTTGTAAATTTATCTGTGATGTTTGGATCTCCTCAGATGGTTGTCATACCCACGAGGAATTCAACACCTTTTTGTACATTATTTTTTTACAGATGCCTCGCATTTGGAAAATAAAATCAACCAAGCCGAAATATTGAATAAAATGGGAGTGTAAAAGGTGTGACGCCCCTAAAATTAGGTATACATCACCCATCTTGGGTCGTCAGATATATAGTACAAAATACAAATACAACTTACTAATACAACTATCGTGTACAATACGACAAAACATAAACTGTGAGTTTGAATACAAATATTATCTTCTAGAGAGTATTCATACTCAAAAGGAGTCCTCATTACATTTATTAACACGCTATTACATAGAATAGTGAGGACTACTAACTAATACTATCATTCGAACCATCACTCCGTTCCCCGACTTGCCCCAGCTACGTTCTCATTTCCTGAAGAGAACAGTGAAAGAAAGGGTGAGCTCAACTAACCTAGTAAGAAATATTATGACTAAGATAATGCAGAATAAATTATCACTAGCCTTCAACAATGTTAAACTGATAAAATATAATAGACATCAAGTTTAACTGTAGCGGAACAAGCAATCCATTAAAAGAGTCAAGTAGAAAATAAACTCTACTATCTTTTATGATTTAAAAGGTTTTTCAACACTGCTATCGCTGAGACTCAGCTTAATAAATAATTCACATCATCCCTGCACTACGGCCAAGGATATTCGTTAGGGTCACGACCACAAATTCTATGCACTACGGGCCAAGGATATTTGTGTATTCATCAATGGTCATGATCATGCCAACAACTGTCCATCAATGCACTACGGGCCAATGAGGACTTTTATCACATCATTTGTAACATTACGGTCATGATTATACCGAATAATCCCTGGTCATAATCATACCAAGTCCATCTATGCACTACAAGCCACAGATGACTTTCAACAGAATATAAACATGAGGATGATGACAATGATATAAGAATTCAATAAAACAAGTTCAAGAATTAATTTATCCAAGAATTAACAACGTCCAAATTGTCAACATGATACTGCTTTGTGGAGTAAAATTCAAGAATGATCAGGAGAATATTTTCATGAATAGATACTAGATGAAGCGCAAATGTCAAGGATATTCCACAAATTTCATGGAGTATAGAAGTCAAAACTTAACCAACTGAGTATAATAAAGAATGGAATAAGAAAAGAAATCACCATGCATGCGATAGACCGCACAAACAGGTTATTCTTAACAGAATAATAATAATGGAACCAGGTCCGGCGTAACGCACAGACAGGATATTTCGACAGAATAATAAATAATGGAACCAGGTCCGGCGTAAAAGCACAGACAGGATATTCCGACAGAATAATAAATAATGAACCAGGTCCGGCGTAAAAGCACAGACAGGATATTCTGACAGAATAATAAATAATGGAACCAGGTCCGTCGTAAACGCACAGACAGGATATTCCGATAGAATAATAAATAATGGAACCAGGTCCGGCGTAAACACACAGACAGGATATTCCACAGAATAATAACAAGACGAACCAGGTCCGGTGTAAAATACACAGACAGGATGTTCCAACAGACTAATAATAAAAACGGAACCAGTTCCGGTGTAAAACACACAGACAGGATGTTCCACAGAATAATAGAAGAATGTCACCAAGTATAGGGTAGACCGCGTATACAGGTTATTCCAACAGAATAATAAGAAATGGAATAACAACAGTTCTCTTCATGAATAAGAAAGAATAATACCCCTTACCGTTTTAAAGAAGAGCTGAAGTAAGGAAGTAGTTAAGTAGCAGAATACTCTTCTCTCTCTCTATAGTTTCTCTCTCTAGAGTTCAGTGAATTCGTAAGAAATAATGAAGGAATGAGCTGCTATTTATAGAAAAATAGAATGCATAGTAACTAATCCATGAACGTCCAGATTGATTACTTTAATCTGACGGTCCATATTTAAAGAAAAATCTTTTAAATAAAATATAATATATTCTATTTATAGAATAACTTTAATAAAGTATTTTGTTTTATATAAAAAGATGTTTCTGTTTTATTACGTTAATAATACGAATAAAACAAAACGTCATTATCGCTAAATAATTCATATTATTAACTGAAATAATGGAATCAAACTGAGTGACTTCTCACATAAGTATTAATAATTAATACCGTGTGCTACTATGTAACCACACGTATTACTGTACTTTTACTACCGAGTAGTTCAACAGTAACAATGGTAAAACTTCCGCCGTTATTTCTAATAAAATATTTTTGTCGTTTTCTCAATCCGACAATAATTCCGTTGTGGGGTCCACCAATGATTGTGTCGTTGTACGAATATTCCCTGTTAAAACTAATATTCCCCGACCAATCGAATATTATATAACAACTTGCGTACTTTGTAAAATTTATAAATATTACCCACAACTATAACATTATATCAAATTAACTCCATAATATTCAAAAATGATATTTATAAGAAAATTTATCTTTATTTATAAAAGTTGGGGTCTTACAACCTCCCCTTCTTATGAAATTTCGCCCTCGAAATTAGGGTACATACCTGGTATGTCGAAGAGATAAGGATACCTTGATTTCATTTCAGATTCTAACTCCCAAGTCATTTCCTCAACATCGTGGTTTCTCCACAAAACTTTGACTTGAGGTATAACCTTGGAGCGTAGAATATGTTCCTTCTTATCCAAGATTTGAACAGGAACTTCTTCATACGTCAAATCCTCCGCTATTTCGTCCGGTTCTAACTCAATAATGTGGTTCGGGTCTTCCACATATTTGCGTAACATGAATATGTGAAAAACGTTATGAACACGAGACATACTTGGCGGTAAAGCGAGTCTATAAGCCACAGTTCCTACTCGATCGAGGATTAAAAATGGACCGATGAATCGAGGATTGAGCTTTCCTCTCTTTCCAAATCTCGTAACTCCTTTCCATGGAGCAACACGTAAGAACACATGATCTCCTACATCAAATTTCACGTCCTTTCGATGAAGATCAGCATAACTCTTTTGACGATCTTGTGAGGTTTTTATACGTTGTCGGATCTTTTGAATCTTTTCTGTAGTCATACGTACCAACTCCGGTCCCAACAACGTTGCTTCACCCACCTCATCCCAGCATACTGGAGAACGACATTTTCTTCCATACAATGCTTCGAATGGAGCCATGCCAATACTTGCTTAATAACTGTTGTTGTAGGAAAACTCCACCAATGGTAAGAACTTGTCCCAACTTCCCTTGAAGTCAAAGACACAGAGTCTTAATAAATCTTCTAGAGTTTGAATAGTCCTCTCTGATTGTCCGTCCGTCTGAGGATGATATGCCGAACTAAATCGTAAATCCGTGCCCATAGCTTATTGTAAACTAACCCAAAATCGTGAAGTGAATCTTGGGTCTCGATCAGAAACTATGGATACTGGCATACCATGCAGTCTTACAATCTCGTTTATGTACATACGAGCAAGACGTTCAAGTGTATAAGTTTCTCGTATCGGTAAGAAATGAGCAGACTTGGTCAATCTATCAACAATGACCCAAATCGCATCAATACCTTAAGAAACCCTAGGAAGACCGGTAACGAAATCCATGGTAATGTGCTCCCACTTCCATTCTGGAATTTCAAGTGGTTGCAATGGACCTTTTGGTACTTGATGCTCCGCTTTGACTCGTTGACAAGTTAGACACCTTGAGATAAACAGCGCTATCTCTCTCTTCATATTGCTCCACCAAAATGTATGACGAAGATCATGATACATTTTGGTACTTCCAGGATGGATTGCAAACGGTGTGTTGTGCGCCTCCATCATGATTTCATACTTTAAATCAGGGTTGTTAGGAACACAAAGTCTGGAGTTGACTCGAAGTATTCCTTCTTCATCGATTCTTGCTTCCGGCATAGCACATTCTTGCACTTTCTTCCTCATACGCATCAGCTCCAGGTCTGTAGCTTGAGCAGCTTTAACCTTGTCGATTAAAGTTGGTTCTACTCGTATATTCGACATCATCACATGGGTCCCTGGAGTCTTTAACTCTATCTCCATCCTTTGCAAGTCACACAAAATGGGCCTTTGCGTTGTTAATATTGCACTTGTACCCGCAGATGATCTTCTACTCAATGCGTCAGCTACCACGTTCGCTTTTTCAGGATGGTATTGAATGGTATGATCATAATCTTTCAACAGTTCAAGCCAACATTGTTGTCGCATGTTGAGTTCCTTTTGAGTGAAGAAATATTTGAGGCTTTTATGATCCGTAAAGATCTCCACTTTCTCCCTATACAAGTAATGCCTCCAAATTTTAAGTGCAAAGACAACATCTGCCAACTCTAGATCATGAGTAGGATAATTCCTCTCATATTTCTTGAGTTGTCTTGATGCATAGGCTATGACTTTTCCATGTTGCATGAGAACGCATCCCAACCCTTTGCTCGAAGCATCACTGTAGATGACAAATCCCTCCGAGCCAGATGGTATTGTTAGAACAGGTGCTGAAATGAGTCTCCTCTTGAGTTCTTGAAAACTCTGCTCACATTCTTCGCTCCAACCAAACTTTGCATCTTTCCGAGTCAGCTGAGTTAATGGAGTAGCGATTCGAGAAAATCCTTCCATGAATCTCCGATAATAACCAGCTAAACCAAGAAAGCTACGTACCTCGGTCACTGATTTAGGTTGCTCCCAGCTTTGAATAGCTTCAATATTTGTCGGGTCAACCAATATTCCACGACTTGATACTACGTGCCCAAGGAATGCTACCTCTTCCAGCCAGAACTCGCATTTCTTCAACTTGGCATAAAGTTTGTATTCACGAAGCTTTTGGAGTACCAACCTCAAGTGTTGCTCATGATCTTCACGGCTTTTGGAATAAACAAGGATGTCATCGATAAAGACGACCACAAAGTGATCCAAATATTCCTTGAATACCCTGTTCATCATATCCATGAAGGCAGCAAGAGCATTAGTCAATCCAAAAGATATAACTAAGAATTCATAATGCCTATACCGAGTTCGGAAGGCAGTCTTTAGAATATCCTCAGTTCTAACCTTCAGCTGATGATATCCAGAACGAAGATCGATCTTTGAAAAGAATTGTGCTCCTTGCAACTGGTCAAACAGGTCATCAATACGTGGCAATGGGTACCTATTTTTGATGGTGACATGATTCAACTCCCGATAATCAATACAAAGTCGCATACTCCCATCTTTCTTCTTCACGAACAGAACAGGAGCACCCCAAGGAGAAGTACTAGGACGAATAAAACCAATGTCTATCAATTCCTGCAGTTGGGTCTTTAACTCCTGAAGTTCAATAGGAGCCATTCGATATGGGGCTTTGGAAATGGGTTTTGTACCGGTTCAAGGTCGATACAAAATTCAATTTCACGCTCTAGGGGTAGGCTAGGAAGTTCTTCGGGAAATACGTCAGGAAATTTATTAACAACAGAAATATCATTCAAAGCTGACGTATTTTTGTTTAGATCTGTGACATGAGCTAAGAAAGCTTGACATCCGTTTTTCAATAAACGAATAGCTTTATGGCTTGAGATGACAGCGATTGATTTTAATGGTTTGGTTGCTTGAATTCGCATAATAGATCGATTAGGAATATGAAAGCTAACAACCTTACGAAAATAATCAATTTTTGCATGATGAGTAGTTAACCAATCAATCCCTAGAATCACGTCAAATGCAAGTATTTTTAATGAAATCAGATCGACAGGTAATGTGTAGGTACCAACTTGAACCAAACAAGACTTATAAACCGTGGATGTAATGAAGGTTTCTCCCAATGGAGTTTCAACTGCTAATTCAAAGTCTAATTTCTCCGGAATCAAATTTAATCGATGAGCGCAAGTAGGAGAAATAAAAGAATGGGTAGAACCGGTATCAAATAAAGTATAGACTTCGTTAGGGTTTATGATAAGCTTACCCGTGATGACCTCATTCGGGTTCCTTGCTCTCTGGGAGTTCACAACAAACGCTCTCCCTTGCACAACCCGTTTTGACTTTTCTGGACGGCCTTTGGTGCCTCTATCCTAGCTGAATTTGTCTTTGGTAAACGACAAAATCGGGCTAAATGACCTTCTCTTCCACAATTATAACATGCTTTGGACGGCATCACGCAGTTTGGACTGATGTGCCCCTCCCCTCCGCATTTGAAACATATGATAGGTGGTCGTTCTCCTTCCTTAACGACAGGTGTTGGTGCTGACGTCTTTCCATCATTGTTGAATCTCCTCTTCTTGAAATGCCCATTCTTATTGTTTTGGCCCTGATTACCACCGAAGTGGTTACCATTTCTGGCATGTTGATTCCCTCCACGCTTGTTGTCACCGCTTCGATGACTGCTCTCACTGGTATTATCATTTTGCCGGCTGCTCTCTTTTGGTTGCGTTGTCTCGTTATCGCGCTCCACCAACTGAGCCCTATTTACAACATCTGAATACAAACACAGTTTATGAGAAACAAGATGTTGACGTATCTCCGGCTTCAAACCTCTTAAAAACATCCGCGTCATTCTTTCTTCATTATCCACCAGGTGGGACGCAAACCGAGATAACTCCGCAAATATTGCCTCGTACTGCGACACGGTCATATTATTCTACTCCAATTTGATGAACTCTACCTCCTTCATGTGACGAATACTCTCGGGAAAGTATTTGTCGTTAAACAGCTCTTGGAGCTTCTCCCAGGTCATCTTCAGTGCGGCAGGTTGAGTACGCTTTATCGATTCCCACCAGTAATCTGCCTCTCCTCGCAACATAAAGGCGGCAAAGGGAACCTTTTACTTCTCGGAGCAATCCAAGACATCAAATATCTTGGTGATCTGTTTTATCCATGTTTCAGCTACAAGTGGTTTGGGTTCTCTCTTAAACTCCGGTGGTCCCAGCTCCTTAAACTGTTTAGCGGTGACCGCCTGAGAGTTTCCAGTATTTTCACCTACGTTGTGGACAGGAGCCGCTTTCACCTGTTGTTGCATGAATTGCATAAAACCTCTGAACATTCCATCATTCATCATCTGGTCAGTGTTGTTGTTTGCATGAGGATTGTCACCTTCCTGATGAACATTATCCTGATTATTGATATGTGGTGAATCAATAATCGCCTGTGCTCCATTGCTATTCTCAACATTCTCAGATGCCATTTTCAGATACTGCCACAAAATAAAAGTTAATTGATATGTCATATATTATCCTTATATTATGACCGACCAATTAAATACCATGAAAATAAACTTAGGTAGGACATACATGCGAAGGAATTCCCTGTCTCTCCCCTCCTAGTTCTATTCTCACATCTTAGCCAGGGATCATATCCCTAAGCTTTGATACCAACTGTGACGCCCCCAAAATTAGGTATACATCACCCATCTTGGGTCGTCAGATATATAGTACAAATACAAATACAACTTACTAATACAACTGTCGTGTACAATACGACAAAACATAAACTGTGAGTTTGAATACAAATATTATCTTCTAGAGAGTATTCATAATCAAAAGGAGTCCTCATTACATTTATTAACACGCTATTACATAGAATAGTGAGGACTACTAACTAATACTATCATTCGTACCATCACTCCGTTCCCCGACTTGCCCCAGCTACGTTCTCATTTCCTGAAGAGAACAGTGAAAGAAAGGGTGAGCTCAACTAGCCCAGTAAGAAATATTATGACTAAGATAATGCAGAATAAATTATCACTAGCCTTCAACAATGTTAAACTGATAAAATATAATAGACATCAAGTTTAACTGCAGCGGAACAAGCAATCCATTAAAAGAGTCAAGTAGAAAATAAACTCTACTATCTTTTATGATTTAAAAGGTTTTTCAACACTGCTATCGCTGAGACTCAGCTTAATAAATAATTCACATCATCCCTGCACTACGGCCAAGGATATTCGTTAGGGTCACGACCACAAATTCCATGCACTACGGGCCAAGGATATTTGTGTATTCATCAATGGTCATGATCATGCCAACAACTGTCCATCAATGCACTACGGGTCAATGAGGACTTTTATCACATCATTTGTAACATTACGGTCATGATTATACCGAATAATCCCTGGTCATAATCATACCAAGTCCATCTATGCACTACAAGCCACAGATGACTTTCAACAGAATATAAACATGAGGATGATGACAATGATATAAGAATTCAATAAAACAAGTTCAAGAATTAATTTATCCAAGAATTAACAACGTCCAAATTGTCAACATGATACTGCTTTGTAGAGTAAAATTCAAGAATGATCAGGAGAATATTTTCATGAATAGATACTAGATGAAGCGCAAATGTCAAGGATATTCCACAAATTTCATGGATTATAGAAGTCAAAACTTAACCAACTGAGTATAATAAAGAATGGAATAAGAAAAGAAATCACCATGCATGCGATAGACCGCACAAACAGGTTATTCTTAACAGAATAATAATAATGGAACCAGGTCCGGCGTAACCGCACAGACAGGATATTTCGACAGAATAATAAATAATAGAACCAGGTCCGGCGTAAAAGCACAGACAGGATATTCCGACAGAATAATAAATAATGGAACCAGGTCCGGCGTAAAAGCACAGACAGAATATTCTGACAGAATAATAAATAATGGAACCAGGTCCGTCGTAAACGCACAGACAGGATATTCCGACAGAATAATAAATAATGGAACCAGGTCTGGCGTAAACGCACAGACAGGATATTCCGACAGAATAATAACAAGACAGAACCAGGTCCGGTGTAAAACACACAGACAGGATGTTCCAACAGAATAATAATAAAAACGGAACCAGGTCCGGTGTAAAACACACAGACAGGATGTTTCAACAGAATAATAGAAGAATGTCACCAAGTATAGGGTAGACCGCGTATACAGGTTATTCCAACAGAATAATAAGAAATGGAATAACAACAGTTCTCTTCATGAATAAGAAAGAATAACACCCCTTACCGTTTTAAAGAAGAGCTGAAGTAAGGAAGTAGTTAAGTAGCAGAATACTCTTCTTCTCTCTCTCTATTGTTTCTCTCTCTAGAGTTCAGTGAATTCGTAAGAAATAATGAAGGAATGAGCTGCTATTTATAGAAAAATAGAATGCATAGTAACTAATCATGAACGGTCCAGATTGATTACTTTAATCTGACGGTCCATATTTAAAGAAATTTTTTTTAAATAAAATATAATATATTCTATTTATAGAATAACTTTAATAAAGTATTTTGTTTTATATAAAAAGATGTTTCTGTTTTATTACGTTAATAATACGAATAAAACAAAACGTCATTATCGCTAAATAATTCATATTATTAACTGACAATAATGGAATCAAACTGAGTGACTTCTCACATAAGCATTAATAATTAATACCGTGTGCTACTATGCAACCACACGTATTACTGTACTTTTACTACCGAGTAGTTCAACAGTAACAATGGTAAAACTTTCGCCGTTATTTCTAATAAAATATTTTTGTCGTTTTCTCAATCTGACAATAATTCCGTTGTGGGGTCCACCAATGATTGTGTCGTTGTACGAATATTCCCTGTTAAAACGAATATTCCCCCACCAATCGAATATTATATAACAACTTGCGTACTTTGCAAAATTTATAAATATTACCCACAACTATAACATTATATCAAATTAACTCCATAATATTCAAAAATGATATTTATAGAAAATTTATCTTTATTTATAAAAGTTGGGGTCTTACAAAAGGACTCAATTACTATTGAGCACTGGGTTTGAAAAACATCTTTTAAAACATCACTGCCATATCTTGCTTAAAAAATGAATTTTTATATAAATTCAAACCCTGTGTAAATAGGTGCGAACGAGGCCTCGCACTACTTCCAAATAAAAGCACATTGACCCACACACACACACACAAATAATAGTTTCTTGAAAAGTGGCGGTCACCGTGGTAACACAGATGTCGGGGGGTGCCTAACACCTTCCCTCCGCATAAGCAAGTCCCCGGACCCTAATGAATCTCGGTTTCACTGACCTGTTTAGCAGTGTCACATCACTAGGTCAATGTGTAAACTTTTTCTCAGTTATGTTAGGCCAAAAGCCACAAAGCTGTGTTTGACTACATAAAATTTCCCATACTAGTTTATTTTTATAATATTTATATTATATAGTCACTTTTGTCACACTTATTTTAGTTAATTTAAATGACTTTAGTTTAGTTAATTTAAATTACTTACAATAGTAATTATAATAATTTTTATTATAATTATACTTATGATTAATAAAATATAATATATCTGATTTAATTATTAAATTAGACTAGAACATCACTTTATTTAATTTAATTATTTTATTAAATATTAAATAATTTATTTAATTTAATTATTTCCATTAAATTAAATCTTCAAATAAAAATTACCATTATTCTATTTAATTAACATTAATCAATCTAGTTACTAAATTCTTGCATCACAATTCTATCAATTATTTATTTTCTCAATAAATAAATTATTTAAAAGTATTTTTTTAATTCAATAAATATTCAAATTAAATTATAAAATTTCTCGATCGTTACAGTACTGTATGAATAGTGCCCATGAATAGTACCGTATGAATAGTACCCAAAAATGAAAAGATTAAAAATTTAATAAGAAAATTCAGACCAATATTCCCGTGAAATGATATTAGATAAAGTGCAAAATTTAAAAAATTTCTAATCATTTCAGGAATTATAGATGCAATACTTACCTTAGTAAGTTTAAATTTAGTAATATGAAATGAAATAATTTCACTTTTATAATATGGAGTATGAAAGAAAATGATATTTCTTACGAGTATTGAAATAAAATAATATCCTTTACCTTAGTAGAAACTAGATTTGGCTAGAATATCGAATATTATTCTGAGAAATCTTGCGCAAAAAACTACACTCAAAGTATCCTTATACTCAAGATAGATACTCACAATACTATAGAATAAGAATTTCTGATACTGTAATGGTGTGTTGAGGAAGGAGGGATTACCCCCTATTTATAGTGCAACGGAGGTAGAAAAGAATTAAGCAGGTTGCCTAATCCTGCCAACCTTTCCTGCCTAATTCTTATTTTCTTTCATGCATAACTTTTCCTTACATCTTATTGGTTGAGGGACCACCCATTTGGAAGATGAATTGCATTGCAGGGGAAATGAAAAGCAAGCTTGCACGGAATGGTTTTGGAAAAGAATTCAAAATCAAAATGATAAACTTCACTCCACTTTTATTCACATGCTAAAAATTATATATCATTTAAATTATATAAAAAATTATATTATTATATTATCACATTATTATAATGTAATATTATAGTAATATATTTGAATGAATATTTTATCGGAGAAGATACCAATGATTCATGCGAAAATTCCTTCATTTATATCAAAATTGAACCAATATCCACCACATAATAATAATTTATAATTTATATTATAAGCTGACAATATCAACAATCAGATCATTCTCAGGAAAGAGGGGGCTTTCCGATAAGGATTTATCCTTATTGGCACGTAATTATATAACATAACCCCTTTTCTCGACAGAATTTTCTAGACATTGCCAATAATGCTAACTAATAATATGAATAATTATGTCGTGTCAATTATTAATTTAATAATAAAAATATTGTGCAGATGATACTGTGATAATAATTGAATCAATAATATGAGATACTGTACAATAATTATTGTGGCAATTATTGAATGAAATTGAGTGACTTCTTACGTAAGACTCAATAATCAGAAATACTTTGCAATACCGTGTGCTACTGTAATTTTATCATCGGGTATTTCAACAGTTAACGATAAAAATTTTGTCGTTATTTTTATAAAAAGGTTATTTCTGTCGCTTTCTATATCCGACAGTTATTCTGTTATGTGGTCCACCAATGATTGCGCTGTCATACGAATATTCCCTGACAAAAAGAATATTTCCCGACCAAATGAATATTTTATGACCACTTGCCTATTTTGTAAAATTTGCACATTTCACCCATAACTAAATCATTATATCAATTCAACACCTTATTATTCAAAATAATAATTAGAGAAATTAAATCTTTATTCATAAAAAATTGGGGTCTTACAACCTCTCCTCCTTATAAAATTTTATCCTCGAAATTGACGTACGTACCTGGTATGTCGAAGAGGTGAGGATACCTTGTTTTTATTTCAGATTGTAACTCCCAGGTCATTTTCTCAAAATCGTGGTTTCTCCATAAAACTTTGACTTGAGGTATAATCTTTGAGCGTAAAATATGCTCCTTCTTATCCAAGATTTTAACAGCTACCTCTTCATACGTTAAATCTTTTGTTATCTTATCTGGTTCTAATTTAATAATGTGGTTCGAGTCTTTCACATATTTACGTAGCATGGATATGTGAAAAATGTTATGAACACGAGACATACTTGGCGGTAAAGCGAGTCTATAGGCCACAGTTCCTACTCGGTCGAGGATTTCAAATGGACCAATGAATCGAGGGTTGAGCTTTCCTCTCTTTCTAAATCTCGTAACTCCTTTCCATGGAGCAACACGTAACAATACATGATCTCCAACATTGAATCCCACGTCCCTTTGATGAAGATCATCATAACTCTTTTGTCGATCTTGTAGGTTTGTATTGTAGGGTTTCGGCACAGAAACGCACAACGAAATATAAAAATTTATAAAATAATTCCACAAACCCAACACAGGATCCATGCGAAACAAAAATAATTCAGTGGTTTAGAAGTTATACCGATGATAGAAAACTCTGAAACCGCTTTGAATCTCCAACGCAATCCGAAAGAACTACGCCTATACAGTATCCACACGAATGCACGCGAACCGTCGAACGATTCTGCAGTTGAAGGGAGCTACGGTACTAGCCACCAAAGGAATAAATTTTTGAAATTTCTCTCTAGTCTCTCTCTAAGAGCGGCTAGGTTTTTTTAAGGTTATGATTCGTTACCTAAAATGGCTGCTATATATCATATATATAGTAGTTAATAGGAATTAATCAAAACCCTAATCTAATTAAAATAAAATCCAAATTTATATATATATATATATATATAATATATATATATATATATATATATATATATATATATCTCAATTAAGTCTTAGTTAATTAATATACCTATATATAAATTATCCTATTAATTTAAATCCGTAATTTAAATTCTATCAATCATATTGACATATTTAAATCTTTACAATTTAAATTAATTCCCTTTTAATTACGTTCTTTGTGTGTGACCCTATAGGTTATTATTATATTGGCAATAATTTTAAAATCATATTATAAAATTATAAACAGTGAGCGGCATCTAGTAATGCATCACTGCTACCCAAGTAATAATAAGATCGATGATTCGATGCAACATTTTCGTGACCAATGTTTAAATGTAATTTAATCCTTTTAACCTTGATATCTTAGATTAAACTCGATTCATGGAATGTGTCATACTCTTCATAATTTAATCTGAGTTTTCTTGATCAATGAGTAGACTATATGAAACAAATCACTATTTGAGCATGACCATGCATTTCATAGTCCTACTCAATCAAGAGGCCTATGGATATCACCCCTAATATATAGGAGGGTTAAATTTCATCTAGATCACTCATATTCCTCACACGATTCATGATATACCCAATAATCATCTTTATTGTCCACCCTATTAAAGGTGACTTTTGATGATATCAAAGTACGTAAATTCTCGTGTAGTAATATAGTGATTTCAGGTCGGAGGATCATTACATCATTGTCACTATGAGAATCGCTAATGACACTTCACATAATGCTCCACATAGAATTCTCATGGTGGGTCTGTCCAGTACATCGTTCTCTAATATGTACCTATGCATTGACTTAATATCTCATATATTTATGACCAATGAGATTTGGTCATCAGTCAATCCACATACTAGTCTCAATGCATCATTGTTGTCCCATCAATAATGATACTCGACTAGGGACATTTAAGAGCAATGATACTAATTGTAATTATATAATCTCATGTTCAAGTCACATACTTGAAACTATATAATTTGTATCACTAATCTATGGAATTTTATTATGTTAACATTTATAAACGAAGTAAATAAAATCATAATAAAATCATTCATTTATTCAATCAAATATAATATCGAAATGTTAAGCATCTAGAGCACTAACTCTAACATGTATACGTTGCCGGATCATTTCAATCTTTTCCGTAGTCATGCGTACCATTTTTGGTCTGAACAATGTTGCTTTATCCACCTCGTCCCAGCATACTGGAGAATAACACTTTCGTCCATACAATGCCTCGAATGGAGCCATGCCTATACTTGCTTAATAACTGTTGTTGTAGGAGAATTCCACCAATGGTAGATACTTGTCCCAACTTCCTTTGAAGTATAGAACGCAAAGTCTCAATAGATCCTCAAGAGTTTGAATAGTCCTTTACGACTACCCGTCCGTTTGAGGATGATACGCAAAACTGAATCGTAAATTAGTGCCCATAGCTTTTTGCAAGCTGACCCAAAATCATAAAGTGAATCATAGGTCTCGATCAGAAACTATGGATACTGGCTTACCATACAATCTCACAATATCATTTATGTACATACGAGCAAGGCGTTCAAGTGAATAAGTTTCTCGTATAGGTAAGAAATGAGCAGACTTGGTTAATCTATCGACAATTACCCAAATTACATCTATGCCTTGAGAAACCTTTGGAAGACCAGTAACGAAATCCATGTTGATATGCTCCCACTTTCATTCTGAAATTTCAAGTGGTTGAAATGGTCAATTTGGTACATGATGCTCTGCCTTGACATGTTGATAAGTTAAATACGTTGAGATAAACTCTGCGATCTGTCTCTTCATATTGCTCCACCAAAATGTATGTCAAAGATCATGATACATTTTGGTACTCCCAAGATGGATTGCAAACGGTGTGTTGTGTGCTTCCATCATGATTTTATACTTTAAATTAGAGTCGTTAGGAACACAAAGTCTAGAGTTGACTCAAAGTATTCCTTCCTTGTCGATCCTTACTTCTAGAATAACACCTTCTTGTACTTTCTTCTTCATACGCATCAGCTCCAGGTCTGTAGCTTGAGCAGCTTTAACTTTATCGATTAAAGTCGGTTCTACTCGTATATTTGACATCATCACGTGGGTCCTTGATGTTTTTAACTCTATCTCCATCCTTTTTAAGTCATACAAAATGGGCATTTATGTTGACAATATCGCACTCGTACTCACATATGATCTTCTACTCAACGCGTCAGCTACCACGTTCACTTTTTCAGGATGGTATTGAATGGTATGGTCGTAATCTTTTAACAGCTCGAGCCAACGTCATTTCTCATATTGAGTTCCTTTTGGGTGAAGAATATTTGAGACTTTTATGATCTGTATAAATCTCCACTTTCTCCCCATACAGGTAGTGCCTCCAGATCTTTAACGCGAAAACGACTTCTACCAACTCTAGATCATGAGTAGGATAATTCCTCACATATTCTTTGAGTTGTCATGAGGCATAGGCTATGACTTTCCCATATTGTATGAGAACACATCCTAAACCTTTGCCTGAAGCATCGCTGTAGATGACAAATCCCTCCGAACCTGATGGTATTGTCAGAATAGGTGCTGAAATGAGTCTCTTGAGTTCTTGGAAGCTCTTCTCACATTTCTCGCTCTATTAGAATTTTGTATCTTTTCGAGTCAGTGTGTTAATGGAGTAGCGATTCGAGATAATCCTTCAACGAATCTCCGATAATAACCAGCTAAGCCCAGAAAGCTACGTACTTTGGTTACTGACTTAGGTTGCTCCCAACTTTGTATTGCTTCAATCTTTGTCGGGTCAACTGATACTTCGATATCACTTGCCCAAGGAATGCTACTTCCTCAAGCTAGTACTCGCATTTCTTCAACTTAGCATATAGCTTGTTTCCACGAAGTTTTTAGAGTATCAGCCTCAAGTGTTGCTCATGATCTTCACGATTTTTGGAGTAGAAGAGGGTGCCATCAATAAAGACAACTACAAAATGATCCAAATATTCCTTGAATACTCGGTTCATCATATCCATGAAAGCAGTAGGAGCAATAGTCAATCCAAAAGACATGACTAGGAATTTGTAATACCCGTACCGAGTTCTGAAAGCCATCTTTGGAATGTCATTAGTTTTAATCTTTAACTGATGATATCCGGAATGAAAATCAATCTTTGAGAAGTATTTAGCACCTTACAACTGGTCAAAAATGTCATCAATGCGAGGTAGTGTGTACCTATTTTTGATGGTAACATGGTTCAACTCCCGATAGTTAATGCAAAGTCACATACCCCCATCTTTCTTCTTTATGAATAAAACAGGAACACCCCAAGGAGATGTACTAGAACGAATGAAACTAATGTCTAACAACTCCTGTAGTTAGACTTTTAACTCCTGAAGTTCAATAGGAGTCATTCGATATGGGATTCTGGAAATGAGTTTTGTACCGGGTTTAAGGTAAATACAAAATTCGATTTCACGCTCTGGGGATAGGCCATGAATTTCTTCAGTAAATACGTTAGGAAATTCATTAACAACAGAAAAACCATTCAAATTTGATGTATTTTTGTTTAAATCCATGACATGGGCTAAGAAAACTTGACATTCATTTATTAATAAATGAATGACTTTATGGCTTGATATGACAGTGATTGACTTTGGTGGTTTGGTTGCTTAAATTCACATAATAGGTTGATTAGGAATATGAAAACTAACGACTTTAAAAAACAATCAATTTTAGCATGATGAGTAGTTAACCAATCAATCCCTAAAACCACATCAAATGCAAGTATTTTCAAAGAGATGAGATCAACAGATAATATGAGGGTGCCAATTTGAATCAAACAAGATTTATAAACAGTGGATGTAATGAAGGTTTCTCCTAATAGAGTTTCAACAGATAAGTCAAAGTCTAATTTCTCAGGGGTCAAGTTCAAACGTTGAGTATAAACAGGTGAAATAAAAGAATGGGTAGAACCGGTATCTAATAAGGTATAGACTTTGCAAGAGTTTATGATTAGCTTACCCGTGATAACTTTGTTTGGTTTCCTCGCCTTTTGAGAAGTCACAACAAACGCTCTTCCTTGAACCATTGACTTTGACTTGTTCGGGACAACATTTGGTGTTACCATCTCAGCTGAACTTAACTTCGCTATAGGGCACATTCCACCCTCAACTGCTTCGCCGTACTCCTGATCCATGATCTGAATCATTAATCTTTGATCCATATTGAATTGGGGTTGACCGCTCTTTATAGGATAATTCCAAACTCGATGTTGGGTTCTCCCAATTGCTGTCCAAAAAGCGATCCATATCATCTATTTTGGCCTTTTTGGATCAGATGTCTTTTTCTGCAAAATCAACACGTCATGTGGCTTTTACCCATGCATCCTCCATTCTCACTCGTTCAGTTGTTTCTTCTTTCAGCTGATCCTTGACATTTGAATTCTCAAATTCTAGCTTTATTATCATATACTCTGTCAAAGAGAGCATCTGTTCAAGCATCGCATATTAGCACTACTACAAAATACTAAATAGACAACACTTAATAGACAACGTTTTTTTATAAAAACGTTGTGGTTTTTTTTACAACGTTTTTAAAAAAACATTGTAGATATATATGCTAAAACGGTATCTATTTAAAAGGACATTTTTTTAATTTTAATTAGATAACGTTTTTTGTACAAAACGTTATCTATGAAGAAAAACACGGAGCATGATCAATTGAACTTAAAATTAAAACATTACGTCTTTCTCTCTCTCCAAGGGCTCGGTGCAGAGGTCAGTGCAGAGAGAGCTTCGATCGGTTTCTTCGAAGTTGCAGATCGAGATTTGATCGGTTTTCTTCGTTTCTTCTCTCTTCGTTCCTTCTGGATGCTCTCCCGGATGGACTTCATTCCCTCCTTACTTTTCTCCTAAGTTTTCCCGATCTGGTATATCTTTGTGCGCCATCGCTTCTTTCTCTGATAATCTTAATTCTCCCACTCCAACCGCCCAAATCCAGGTACATCATCATCGATCTCAGTCAAAGCCCTACTTGATTTTTCAATTTATGTAATTTGATGGGTTTAATTGATTTTATTTTACGGGTTTAGGTTTTGAATATCAATCGTTTTCAGAGGAAACCGGATGGAGATGATGAGGTAAAGTTCTTCAGTTCTTTATGCTTTTAGCTTTTATGTAGTTAGAATTAAGCTTCTCTTTGGGATGAGATTTGTCTATTTTATTGTATTTTATTCCCGATTAGAGGTTAATCCTTTGTCCAGGAATTAGGGCATTCTGGTGAGTGCCTGATGTATGAGAGCTTTTTGAAATTTTGGGATGAAGGTTCCCACAATGGGTTTTGTGGTGGGTTGATGTCAATGAAAGCTTTTTGTATTTTTATTTTTATTTTGATACTCTTGCAAATTGCTTACCTTTCTTCTGCAGGCATCTAACCGTAACCAGTATGAAGTTCTAAGTGCATCTGCTCAGCTGAATGATGTAAGTTCATGTCTCCTTGCACTCCTCCAACTTCTTCTTTCCCAATCTTTCTGTTTAGATTGTGTACACAAAATCTAAGGAATCCTGATTTAGTTTAATCTCTATCCGTAGCCTAGAAACTCAGAACTTTTATCAATTATCACTGCTGAGTTAATGTAAAAAATTGATATTGGGTTTCAAGGAATCCTGATTAAAACTATTATGATTCTTTAATCTTTGTAAGCATGGAGTATTATAAAATTTTCAAGTGGACTATAATGGGTGATTGTATAATATTTGGTCTGGCCTGGTTAATTTTGTTGCAGTTATCTAAGTGTTGTGATTTCAATGTATTTTTTATTTTATTTTTTGTTAAAGTGGTGAATCAGATGAGCATTGAATTCTTTTTGAAGTAGCATGAATAACAAAACCACAGCATGCCCTGTGCCTAATTCAACCCTTTAGTTACTAAATGTACGTGATTCTCTACTAGTCGCAAGATCAGCCTTCTGTAGAAACTAATTCTAATTTTTGAGCGTAAGTTCTGTCCCGTTTAAAGAAAAGCCAGATTTTTGTACTACAGTAAGTGCTGCAGCGGATTCAATGTACTACTGTAGGTGAAGTTGGCATGGCCTTTTTAAAGTAGCAGGTGAAGTTCATTATTTTTTTCTTTAGTTCATTGCAAAAAATAATAACTTGCTTGGATTAGAGAGAACAGAAAGAATGTTAAGAAGAAAGGTGTTCATCGATCTGCATCCACTTTGGCATGTCTGAAGAAGAAAGGTTCGTTTCGATTGAATTCTACACACTGCATTTATATAATTTGATTGATTTAGAGCATGAGGGGTTTTAAAATTCTTGGCCTAATTATGTTTGATTAAATTCTAGTGTGTGGAATGGGACTTATAAAATATGGAGCTTTGGACTATTAATTTCCTTTGATTTGTCAATAAAAGAAGGGAATTTTAATGAAAATCCAGTTGTGGGTGGGTATAGAGCTGAAGATGGATCCAGCTGTGGGTGGGTTTAAGCTGAAGATGGGTGGGTATATAGCGACCAAGGCTTGCCTTTAAGACCTGTAAGTTTTTCCCCTTCTAGGCCTTGTTCATTGTTTTAACTATAATGATATGCCAATTCTTAGCTACTCAAGTTTAGTTTGAAACAGTATTATTTAGAGTTTTACATCCCTTACAATTCATTTTATAGAGTTCAGATCTTCTATATTTAATTAGCTTCACCCTTACATATTTGGTACTTATTTGCTTGTACCTTTTTTTGTACTTATAAATGATTTAGGATCAGAACATTTGCACACATTACAGCCGTTTTGGGATTTGCAAGTTTGGGCCTGCTTGTAAATACAACCATCCGGTAACTTATGGCAACTCAGCTTCTTCAATTGGATCTGGACCAGGTCAGCCTCAGTATGGCAACTCAGCAATTGCAGATAGGGAGTGGGAAAGGGAGTCAACTCAGCAATTGCAACAAGGTTGTGAGACCAATAGGTGGGTTATCTTCAGCCATGGCCATGCTAATGGTAGGAGGTTGCCATGTTGTGATGCCCAAGTTTGAAGCTAAGTCAGCTCTCGAAGCTATGGAGCAACATCATGTAACTTCTCTTATCACTGTCCCTGCAATGCTATTGCAGGCCGATATAATCTCCTTAAACAGGTTACGTAGTTGTTTCTAGACAAATATAAAAAGTAATACATATTACATGTGACCTCCCTTTCTATTTCTGTTATCTAACATATTGCGTTACATAGCTATTTCTAGACAATCTGTATTTCAGTTGCTTATATGGTAAGATTTCCAACCATGTGACTGTTAAATTATGCTTGTGTTTTGAAGTCTCAAAGTCATGCAACAGATCATAAGTAATCTCAATTTTGACATTGGATTAGCATAAAGTTGGTGCCATTGCAAAAGTTGTGAACCAAGACCATCAGCCACACCATGGAGTAAAGGCATCTACTAATTAAGGTACCTGACACATGGAGATAATGCTGGTTTAATGCTTCCCCCAAAGCTGGCACCTATTCAGGTACCTGAAGGTCAAAATGTTCTTTTATTTGGAATATTTACTGTGTTATTTATATAACTGCTATCATGATTGATTGGATGAAGGAAACATGTGATTGTTCAAGTAGTATATCCTTGTATATTTATGTCTGTTGCTTGTAATTAGAGACATAAATGAGTCAAATGACAGTGTCAAAAAGTAAAGACTGTCAAAATTGAGTGAGTTTCACTATTACTTTCTTATGTGGTTCATGGACTGATATG
Source organism: Panax notoginseng (assembly GCA_016801055.1). NCBI lineage: Eukaryota > Viridiplantae > Streptophyta > Magnoliopsida > Apiales > Araliaceae > Panax > Panax notoginseng. The sequence continues at coordinate 122,257,753 of CM029012.1, forward strand.
ATATAATTTTTAACAGCCTGCTGATATAGCTCTCTTGCTATTTTTGGCAGTTGAGTAGCGGCTTCCTGATTTGCTTGAAAGATGATAATATTGAAGGTATATATTATACTTTGATGAAGTACGGGATGAGCGGGCTACGTATGTGAGCAGCTACATGTAGAGCATATATGATAGTTTGTTATATATTTTGTGGATGTAGTAATTTGAATTACACGAATGGTATTATTGGAATGTATTTTGAATGGTTGATACATTTTGGCTTTAAATTTAAATGAGGATTTAGACCTTTTAGCTATATATCATGGCATTAGCATATTGCAGGTGTATTAGTAATGTAGGTGAACCAACCTTTTTTTTTCTTTTTTTTTTAATCTACAACGTTTTAAAAACGTTGTGTAATCATACCTTCTACAACGTTTTTAAGCATTTGCTAATTTATGGATAACAAATCTACAACGTTTTTTTTCTTAAAAACGTTGTGTAATGTGCTTAACTACAACGTTTTAAAAACGTTGTGTAAGGGTGTCAAATAGATAACACCCTTAACCACGACGTTTTTCTGACTGAAACCACAATATTTTTTCTGCGTTGTCTATTTACTGTTTTATAGTAGTGTAGGTAGCAAAATCTTGAATTGTTGCATCCCTTTGCTCCACGACCGCCTGCCATTCTTCAGCTTGTTCTTCTAACTCCACTACAAGAAAAAGGCCTAACAATGACCACAACTATTAGCGATCGCATTTGCGGTAGCTGATATTAGTAATAGCGACCGACATATGCGACCGTGATTTACTCCAGTCACTATATTATATCAGCGGCCGCATGCGGTCGCTACCATAAATTTGCCTCCCAAAAATTGGCGTGAAATGTTAGCGCAAAGGTTTTGTTCGACCACTTAACATCAGCGACCTCATGCGGTCATTGATAAGTCCATGTCATTAAAAATTAGCAACCGCATGCTGTCACTGATGGCAGTCGCTGTTCAAATTTAATGTAATCAGTATCAGGCGTTCACTCGACACAGAGGCGAAGGAAAAAAAAGAGGGAGTAGAATAGAGAGAAGAGGGAGAAGGGGGAGAAGAGAAGAAGGACGCCACCCGCCACCGCCACCACTGCAATCGCCGTCGCCGCTGCCACTGCTGCCCAAACCACCGCCGCACAGGTAACCCTAACTATGCAATAATTTTTATAGTTTTCTAAATTTGAAGGTTAATGTTGAATGTGTTATATAGATTTCTGAATTGGGTGTTATATAGATTTCATAATTGGGTGTTATATAGCTAAAAATCTTTAAACTATTGGACATCTGATTCCCAAATTAAATAAACATTGGACTATATCTAGTTAAGGTTTATGTTAAGACATATGAGTGATACTGTGCTAGTTTATCATTTTCCATGTATGTATTGCTGATATGAATTGGCTGATATAGATGTAATAGAACAATTTTATATATGAATCCCCACACCCACCCCTGTTTCTTTGTGTTGTCTTTTTTCTTCTCATTTTTGACACTGATTTAAAAAATGTTATGATTATCATTGAAATTTTGGACAATCTGCCGCAAATATATAGTACTTGAGGCTTGTTTAGGACATAAAAAAGTAGGTTTTATGCAGTTATAGTCTGCAGTCATGTTCAAAAGTTGTGCTGAGAGTTGTGATCATCTAAACTAATTACTACTTTAACACATAAACTCTATCTTTGTTCTTATTCATTCCATTTAATCAAATTTGAGTGATGAATCAATACTAGCAACATTATATTGAAGGGAACTCCTAATGTAGCACCAATACTCTCTCAGATTGGTATGAGTGTTACTTTTAATCCCATTTAAATTTAAAGTCAAGGTTAAGTTCAACTGCATTCAGCCAGTCGGGGCACACTTGGGGCATCCTTGAAATTTTGAAAAATCAGTACCTTAATAAAAGAGAAAGGAGATCCCACTTGGGGCACACAAGTAAGTAATATAAGTACATGGATAATGCAGACACTCGAAATTTTCTACACACATGTTACTGACATTGTAGGAAGGTAGATTCGTCTTTCAGAGATAACCCTAGAAGACAGCTCATATCCAGTCCGGATACTACCGGAAGTTCAGTCTCAACCCCAAAACACATACCGGGAGTATCAGTTCTAACCTCGGAGATAACCCCAAGGCATGCAGTTCCAATACCAGAAATTCCACTGGAGAAGGTCGATTCATCCCGAAGATAATCCCGAGATATTCAGTCTCAGTCCCGACACCAGGAATAGCATCACTAACCTTGGAGATAACCCTAAGGAGTGTAATTGCAATTCTGGAGGTAAGCTCAGAAATGCTTATTTTAAAGCCATGCAAACAGCTTCAGAACACTCGGTACTCACACCGAGGAACTAAGTACAAGATCCAGAGATAACATCGGGAAGGCAGGCACACCTCAGAGATGACACTGAGGACCTTCAACACTTGCAGTAGTCAAATCTTAGAGATAACCTTGAGCAACGTCTGCTTTATCAGCCCAAGCCAGAGATAACCCCAGTGAGGGGCAAAGTCGTCGTCTTACCACCTTGACGCCACATCGCACCGTCTCAACATCTCATACATACATTTTTACACAGCAATATCCCATAAAAACCAAGGAAGTCCAATCCCGAGTGACTATTGCGAGGGCAACGGATAGAATTTGAAGCTTGAAGATCGGAGGGCATGGTCCCATCTTCCTGACTTCGTACAACCTCTAACCCCATGTCATTGTATAACTCTCTACAACGACGGTCCGAAATAGGTCTTATACACCTCAATCGGATGCCAATATTGAAATTTTGAAAGTTCAAGCGGACACCACGTTGCATGCGTGCACGTACTTCGAGACGATAGGACTCGTGGAGCCAGGGGCACTCTGGGAAACCACAGGTACATCTGCGGCTCCCCCCTTTATAAATAGAGGGCTTGGGATGGCCATTTTGTAAGAGAAAAAGGCGAGGAAGCCCTGTCCAATTTTCTCTGTACAAACCCTAAACTGAGTGCTTTCTAATTTTAAACACTTGTAAGCTCATATATAGCTACTTTTTACCGGCGGGAGCCGAGTGTTCATCCACTTAAAGCTATAGAAGTCTTCTTTGGTAGCCCATTGTAAGCCTTCTTACACACTTTAAAGTCTTTCTTTTCATCATTGCACACACTATTCTTCACGTTGAGAGTCGTGTTGCGTGTGTATGCCCGGACTTCGGTCCGTGATTTCATTTCAGTTTGTATATATATATATATATATATATATATATATATATATGAACTGTGTGTCGAACTCTGTTCGATAAGCCTAGACTTACTTCTGGAGCATTTAATTGCTTTTGTGTGTGTGTGTGTGTGTATATATATATATATATATATATATATATATATATATATATATATATATATATATATGAACTGTGTGTCGAACTATATTTGATGATCCTGGATTTTACATCCGGTGTGTTTACTTGCTTATATATATATACTTCGTCTCGCCTGGAGTTTACTTCGCGGCGGTTGATTGCTTTTATATCTTTATTTACATTTCTGATCCCCTATGGAGGTGCTTCGTGATGGTTGATCATGTCAATATATATATATATATATATATATATATATATATATATATATATATATATATATATACAGCTTTTATATATTTACATTTTCGATCCCCCATGGAGGTTCTTCGTGGTGGTTGATCATGTTTGTATATATATATTTACAACTTTTATATATATAATTGCTTACTGCTTTTGTACAAACTGCGTTATCATGTGTGCCTAGGAATCATGTGATCACAGATTCAGTTTACTGAATCTAGATTCGGTTCCCATGATGGACATTTTTAGTTGTAACCAGCTTGTAAATTTATTCACGGTGTTTGAATTTTCTCAGATGGTTTTCATGCCCACGAGGAGTTCGGCACTACTTTGTACATTATTTTCTCGAAGATACTTCGCATCTCGAAAATAAAAGCAATCAAGCAGAACATTTAACAAAATAGAAGTGTAAAAGGTCTCAATTACTATTGAGCATCAGGGTTTGAAAAACCTCTTTTATAAAACTTCACTGCTATATCTTGTTTAAAACTGAATTTTTACACAAATTCAAACTCTGTGTATATAGGTGCGAACGAGGCCTCACACTACTTCCAAATAACAACACATTGACCCCTACACACACACATTCATATAATAGTTTCTTGAAAAGTGGCGGTCACCGTGGCAACACGGATGTCGAGGGGTGCCTAACAACTTCCCTCTGCATAAGCAAGTCCCCGGACCCTAATGAATCTCGGTTTCACAGACCCGTTTAGCAGTGTCACATCACTGGGTCAATGTGCAAACCTTTTCTCAGTTGTGTTGGTACAACCAGTTAAAAAACCAACTGGCGACTCTTATAGTCCAATCGTCGACATATACATGTCGGACCTTTTTTGCTCGTTTTTTCAAACAAATCTCACCAACATGAGAACACAAAAGAACAAGAATAGAAAAGGGACAAATAAAAATCCCGACGTCGTCAGGTGGCAACTCTGCTGGGGACACCAGTAAGAGGACTTAAGTCACTATTACAAGCTTTTCAAAACTATTATATGCTTGTGTGTGGATGTTGTATTTACATTTATGATGAATGTGTACGAATGAATTTTTACTGCACTACAATATATCTGTCTATGATATTAGTTCTTTGAGCATGTCATCATTTTCATAAACGGTGAGACACGTTGTATGTGAATGTATGTTGTGTGGTTCCTCCACCAGGAGGCTATCCTGTCGGTGTTTGATTACTGGACTCGTAGGAAGACTAATTCTAACGAGGCTCAGGAAAGGCACCACCCAAATTCGCTCCAATTAAAAGGCCAGATTAACTTCCCGTTGAGTGAATTGCGATGATTTGGGAACCTTCATGCCAAAAAGCCGCGAGAGTAACCTAAGATAGGTCAGCCTCCGATAAACCAAACGCGAAGGAAAGTCTCTTCGTGCTTTCTCATTTCAAATTACTCGTAAAGTCAATTACTTGTAATTTCATTCCATATTCATCTCCATGTAATGAGAAATATAAAGAAAAATGTGCATATTTAAATTAACATGTTATCCTGTATTACAAACAGCTAACATCCGTTTTACAGGATAACAATCCTAAAGCGGATACATCACATAGCATATAAATATTTATACATTCCCTAAGACTAAACTATGCAAGTCTTTCGTAGGGAAACAATCAGACCTATTACCCGGTCAAAGTCCAAAAAGACCACGAGCCTACAACCAATCATGTCTACACTTGACCAGTCTAATCCAGTTTCTCGCGAAGAATTTGACGGATTAAGTAAACAAATTACAAATTTGGATGTTCTTCTTAAAGAACTACATCAGTCTACTCAGGGTATGAAGATACCCATACATGCTGAATCCTCTGCACAAGGAGGAACCCAAGGTTCTGATAAAGCCATTACAGTACCTGAGCTCCAGCTGGATACAACCAACAAAATTCATGATACCACCCATCTCAAAGGAGATCTAGACACCGGTGATATCAGGAAAAAGGTCCTTCAAATGGAAGAAACCCTTCATTCTATAAAAGGAATTGAAGCACACGGGAGTGTCTCATATACTGACCTTTGTATATTCATTGATGTCCATTATCCAGAGAAGTTTAAAACTCCTGACTTCGAAAAGTATGACGGGTTAGGAGATCCTTACACACATTTGAAGGTGTTCATTGGAGAACTTGGATCTTATGCAGAGGATGAGAAGCTCAGAATGTAGCTGTTCCAAAAGAGTCTAACTAGAGAAGCCCGTTCGTGGTATACCAGATTAGACAATTCAAAGATCTATGGTTGGGAAGAACTAGCTCATGCCTTCCTCACACAATACAGCTTCCAGTCTCAGATGGCTCCTGACCGGTACCAGATTACCAAGGTCAAGAAACAGTCTAATGAGTCTTTCAGAAAGTATGCTTAAAGGTGGAGGCGCCTTGCTGCTCAAGTTATTCCTTCTATGACAGAGTCATAAATAGTCATGACCTTTATTGACATACAAGAAGCTCCCTTCTATGAGAGAGTTTTAGCTGGCATTGGTAAACCATTTTCTGAAATGATCAAACATGGAGAGATGGCTGAAATGGGGTTAAAGTCGGGAAAGATTCAAGACCTAGCCATTCTTAAAGCTGTTGCTGAACACATCCAGTCAGGAACTTATGGAAACAACCCACGGAGAGTCCATAAAAAGAAAGAGGAGGATGTTTCGTTGATACTATAAGGTCAAAAGGGCAATTAGAATATACCTATTCAGAGGAGAAATTACACTCCCTTTCAAGCACAATCTTCAAACCCTCCATTGCCTAAGGGTGGAGAAGTCAAACGCCCTCGAGTGTTCACACCCCTAGGGGACTCACTCGAGAACATTCTAAATCTTTTGACCACTCAGAAGAAAATTACACATCTTTTTCCACCAACCAACCCAAATGGGAAGGGTTTCAATGCTGCTCAGAAATGTGTTTATCATGTCGGGGCACCTGGATATGATACTCAAGATTGTTGGGCCTTGAAACACAAGATCCGAGATTTAATAGACAACGGTGAGATCGTGGTCACCAAACCAGATCAACCTCACGTATAAGACAACCCTCTTCCTCAACACAAAGAGGAAGAGGTCAACATGATTAATTGGAGCAGTGGACAAAGTTCCAATTTTAACTATGAAGCCTCCCAGACCATCAAAGATGATGTTGACAAATGGGATTATGCAAAGTTCCAGTTTATGATGGAATGAAATATGATAGCTCTGTGTAAGCAGATTGAGCAATTGCCCGAACTGGTGACCTATCATCATCAAGTCACACGCCAATTAGTCAGCCAGGAGCATGCTAGTCTCCTTTCCTTGGTTATGAATACTCCCTCATCACCTTCAAAAAATGAAACATTGGAGGACAAAGTGATGAAAAGAGCAACTGCCAAAGCCCATCGGGATTTTGCCAATAGAAGGGAATTTACATACCTGGGCCAACCTATGGAGGAGATACTTCAGATGCTAATCAATGAAGGAAGGATCACTTCCCTTCTACCTCCAATCAATCCCCGTTCAGGACGGTTTAATTCTGATGGAGCATGTCATTATCACTCCCATTCTCGCGGTCACAGTATGAAAGAATGTTGGGCACTTCGCCACCTTATTCAGAATCTAATTGATAGCGGTGTCCTGTAACTGGCAGATAATGATAATGTGTTATTTGAGAGTGAAAATACTTGTCCTACTAAATGGAAGGGACTAGTAGCAGTTATATCCGCTGAGGCTGATGGGACTGTCAAACCATTCACAATACAAGCAATTCAACTCAAAGGAGTTGACAATCCTTTGAAAGTGGCTGCGCCAGAGCCAATTGCCTTGCCATTCAAACCGCAATATCTTGTTATCAGCTTACAAAAAGTCCCCTGGAATTATGAAGAAGCTAAAGGATCCACCTCTCATACAACTGCTGCAGTGTCGAAGGAAAATACACTGTGTCTTCCCCAACGGGTGATGAAGCCTACCATCAAATTAAAGGGGGGAAATTCCCATGGAGAAGATTAAAAAATTCCTCCGTACTATGGGTCATAATGAAGCCAAGGTGGTTTTAAGCTTAAAAGAATCTCCACATCAAATTTCAATACTGGACTTGGTTTTAACTTTTGAGGATCACAAGAAGATTCTACTGAGGGTTTTGGAAGAAGCATACTTGCTGAAATCAGTGGATGTGGAAAAATTTCAACATCTGGTTGATCACATTTTCAACAACAATGTGATATCTTTCACTGATGATGACATATCACCCGAAGGGACCGGTAATTGCAAGCCGTTACACATTGTAGTTTTATCCTCCGGATATATGCTAACTGGAGTATTGGTAGATGGAGGCTCGTCTCTAAATATCTGTCCTTACGCTACATTGGTGAAGATGAACGTCAATCTTAAACAGATCCGAAGCAGCCATACGATTATCAAAGCTTTTGATGGATTTCGCCGAAATTCAGTCGGAGAGATTGAGTTGCCAATTAAGATTGGTCCCCATACATTCTGTGTATCTTTTCACGTGCTCAAAATAGATACAGGATACAACCTACTTTTGGGGAGACTATGGATTCACATGGCTGGGGCAGTCCCTTCCACTCTTCATCAGCAACTTAAATACATTATCAACAATAGCCTAGTCACAGTCAACGTTGAACCAGGATGTCCTCAACATGGTGACATACCACTCATCAATGTCAATTCAGATGTTGAGCCGGTTAGTTTTCATTCCTTGGAAGTGAGCAACACTCAATACCATTCCATTGGGATGCCATTTCCCGTACCCAAGATTTATGCCGCAGTGATGGCAGCTACTCAAGAAATGATGTCATTGGGACACCAGCCGGGACAATGGCTAGGAAAAAGTCATATGGGTATTAAGCACCTGATTTAAGTGTCCAGTCAAATTGGGACAACTAGACTAGGCTATTCTGCCAGTTTCAGTTACAGGAATCCGCATAAGCATAAGCAGATTCCTTCAGTTTCAGCCACACGAAGATTATCTCCACCTGTAAATCCAGAGTCTGCACAACCTCTGGTAAAGGTGCCAGCCAATGTAATGGCTATGTTATTTCCCAAACCGATACCGGTAAAGGATAAGGAAGTCTTTGTTCCAGATCCCAAGTTGGAAGAAGAGGAATGGAGAATTAAATAAGACATCATTCGGATGATGTCAGTCATACGCATCATTGTCCATGATGAACACACAAGCAGATACACCCCAGACGATGATTGCCCAGATGTAATGGTCATCATTTAGGAGAAGGAGGACTATGACAGCCCCTCCATCACTGTAGTCCATCCGGACTTCATCCTTGTCAATTAGAGCAGCACTCCTTTCATTGGTCGACAAGGGTAACGGGCAGGAACTCTTTCTACCCTGTAAATATTATAACTGCTTACATTTCTGTACAGTATTAGTAGTTGTTTTGTCCGTACATGCTAACACTTTGTATGATTAAACAGTTTCATATATATTAAGTGAAAGCATATTATGTTTCAAGACTCTGAACTTAGATGTGCCTGTACTTGCTGATAAGATGCCTCTTCTCCACAAGGATTGTAAGTTTGATGAAAAGTTAGACTTAGACTTGATGAAAATACAAGAGGACATTGAGGTGCCTCCAGAGATCAAAGAATGGGTTGAAGACAAACAGAAACCCAACCTTGATCAAACCACCTCCTTCAATCTCGAAACCTTAGAAAGCCCTAAGTCAATCTAGATTGGTTCAGACCTTACCCCAAACTAGAGGAATGACATGGTTACACTACTAACCCAATTCTAGGATGTGTTTGCATGGTCTTATGAAGACATGGTGGGTTTGTCCACTGACATTGTCCTTCATCGCCTTCCCATTAAAGAGGGATTCAAGCCAGTCAAGCAGAACTCAGGCGATTGAAACCTGAGTGGACTTTAAAGGTGAAAGAAGAAAATATGAAACAATTTCAAGCTAGTATTATCATGGTGTCCACATATCCTGAATGGATATCCAACGTCGTCCCGTGCCTAAGCCTGGAGGAAAGGTGCGAGTTTGCATGGATTACCGGGATCTGAGTAAAGCTTGCCTTAAAGATAGTTTTCCCATGCCATTTATCCACATTATCATTAACAATACTGCTCAATACGGCATGTACTCCTTTGCTGATTGCTTTACGGGGTACCATCAGATCATGGTTGCTGAGGAGGATCGTGAGAAAACTGCTTTCATCACGCCTTGGGGAACCTTTTTTACAAATGGTTGTCTTTCGGCCTCATCAATGCCGGAGCCACCTATCAGCGAGCTATGATGGCTCTTTTCCACGACTTAATGCACAAAGAGATAGAGATCTATGTGGATGACATTATTGTCAAGTCCTGAAGGGAGCAAGACCATTTAGACCTGTTGGGTAAAATCTAATTACGCACAACACGCAAGTATACGTGGTCAACAAGTAATAAAGTGAAAGTAGAGTATCATTCTCACAAGGAATTGTTTAATAAAAATCACCAAGTATTAACCCGTAACCAACTCAATCTTATTTAAACGAATGAATTTTAATTTATAAGTAAACTAATTCTAATTATCACTAGTTAAATTAAGATTACGGAGATTTAAGATCATAACTTCACTTATTGCTTTATTTAAGTTAACATACTTCTCATCAATTATTCTCTATCCTGAATTGTTAATCAAGAACACTAAAGCAGATAAAACCACCTCTCGATGCATAATACACATACTCACTTAAATCCATATATGATAGAATTAAGCAAGACACCCTAATTAACTAATCCACTATATCTCTATGTGAATTACAATTAAAAAGGATTTAAAGCACAAGTTCTCTATAAGATTATATATGGTGTAAAGGCATATCTCTATCCTAAACACGAATCATGAATTCCATCTATACAGAAATCACAAACACATGCTATCATGATCATATCTAAATCTATACTTCATCTCTCGAGTTCATATAGATTATCACGGTAATTGATGGCCAATCAATTAAATAATTAAGTCCAAATCACAATAGACAATCCTCACGATAGAACATAATAATTGATAAAGAAGCATATCAAAATAAACTACACAATAAGATCCATTGTAATCTCAGACAAAGAATTAGTTCATTGAATTAAAACTAAGAATCCACACTGGAATACACATAAAAAGACAAAAATAGAAGAAGATAAAAAGATAGAATCTGTTGTCCGTAGATTTGAAGCTCCCTCATTGCTTCTACTTTGAATATTCAATGATCTCCAAGTTGCTTCAATCTCCAAATTCCATAAGAACTAGGGTTTTGATCTAATCTAATCTAATAGAATCCCCCAAAACTAGCCTCATAATCTAAGTTAAAGTCAAGTATTTATAGTTCTAATGGACACCATAGCAAGTTAGGCAACTAAAAATCCTATTCTAGCTCAATTTGGACATCAAATAACCTAATTTAACTCTCCCCCCCACCTGCCAATCAGCGCATCGTACGTTATTTCTAGGCCATTTTGGGCGTGCCCCGCGCTACTGTAGCGGAGAAACTGGTGGCCTGGCGTGCCCCACGCCGTTTCTGGCGAGGCCCGCGCTACTCTATTTTTTGCTGCGACGTCCTTTGGTAAAACATGCATAACTTTTGATCCGCTAGGAGTTACGGGGCCTGACACCTGTCAAATCGAGGATATCGATGAGATCTACAACTTTCATTCTTTAAGAATTGACAGATTCTGGCTGGATCAAGATCGAAATCGGGATTGAAGTAGATGCTATGTAAATGGCAAGCATGACAACTCTTAACTTTCATCTTTGTTAATAAAAAGGCCATAAATCTCGCATCCGAACTCTGATTGGGATGATTAAAGATGTTCCGGAAAGCTAAAAAGTAGATTTACAGTAAAATCCAAGTTTCAAGCCAAAAACATGCATCCAACTTGGTGTTAAAAGCCCAGTAATCTTCCCTTCTTGCATTTGCTTGCATATTTTAGTCCAAAAGATGATTGAATTTCTTTTCCTTGCTTCCTCATGCCAATGTTGTGTCATAGCCTACAAAATAACATAAAATGTATGAAATGAACACACAATGCATGCAAAGTAACTACAAAACATAGGTTTAAGCAACTAATTCAAGTAATAGATACTGAATAAGTAGGTATAAAACCTACTTCTCAAGACCATCTCAGAAAGCTCTTCAACAGGTTGCGTAAGTACAACTTGAAGTTGAATCCAGCCAAGTGCGCCTTTGGCGTTAAATCAGGAAAGTTGCTAGGATTCCTAGTCAGCCACGAAGGGATTGAGCTGGATCCCACTAAAATCCAGGTCATCATGAAAATGCCCATTCCTCAGACAGAGAAGGAAATATGAGGATTTTTGGTAAAAGTCAACTTCATTAGTAGGTTCATTTCTCAGCTCATAGCAACCTGTGAGCCTATCTTTAAGATGTTATGGAAGAACTCCTCCATAAAATGGAATGATGAGTGCCAGAAGGCCTTCCTTACAATCAAAGAGCAGCTAGTCAAAGGTCCTGTCTTGGTACCACCCAAGGATGATGTTCCCCTGTTCATGTACCTGTCCATAAGTGATAATACCATGGGCTGCATGCTGGGTCAGAAAGACGATAGAGGCCGAGAACGAGCTATCTATTACCTCAGTAAAAGATTTAGCAGTAGTGAACACAAGTACACTCTGATCGAGAAGACTTGGTGTGCTTTAGCATAGGCTGCCATGAGGTTACAACATTATCTCTATGGGCACACAACCCATCTTATATCCTGTGTGGATCCTCTCAAGTATGTGTTCAACAAGCCTATACTGTATTATCGGCTGTCCAGATGGCAGTTGATTCTGCAATAATTTGACATTGTTTACGTGACGCAAAAGTCCATTAAAGGTAAAGGAATCGTGGATCAACTGGCCGTCGCACCTTCAGGGGATTTCAAACCCTTGGAAATATACTTCCCCGATAAAGGGGTAATGGCAATTCAACAACACCATCAGTACAATACACACCAAACATGGAACATATATTTTGATAAAGATGTTAATATGGAAGGTTCTGGAGCTAGATCAGTTCTAGTATCCGGTACGGGGGAGCAGTATCCCGTTGCTGTCAAATTACAGTTTATCAGTACCAACAACACAGCTGAGTATGAAGGCTATATCATGGGGCTAAAACTTGCCCGTTCAATGGGCATCAGGCGGTTAACTGTCTTTGGGGATTCAGAGTTGGTAGTCAAAAAATCCACGGGAATCTATCAAACCAAAGAGCTACATTTGCTACCTTACCATCGACAAGTTTTACAGATGGCTTCAGAGTTCGAAGAGATCTCCTTTCTACACATTCCTCGTAATAGGAATGACTTTGCAGTCGTGCTAGCAACTTTGGTCTCCTTGATTCACATACCCGACAAGGAACACATGTCAAGCGTCACATTTACCCTGTAAAAGGCACCAACCTATGGGAACTATGTTGGAGAAGTATTGGATGAGCTACCTCCCATTCAACAACCTTGGTATCAGCGTATCAAGGAGTACTTGCGAGATAGATCTACACCCGCTGAGTCGAGCCTGACTGAGAAAAGGCGGATTCATCGACTGGCTATAAAATTTTACCTGAGCAGAGATGCAGGACTAGGTCTCCTCAGATGCTTGGACAAGGACCAAGCTCAGAGACTCATGGATGAGATCCATGGTGGAGTATGTGGCCCACACATGAGTGGCCCTTTACTTGTAAAGAAGATCCTCAGAACAGGACATTACTGGCTCTCTCTCAAGGCTGACTGTAATAACCACGTCAGGAGATGTTATCAATGCCAAATTCATGGGAATGCTATCCACGCCCCTCCACGGGAGCTCCACAATTTGAGTTCACCTTGGCCCTTCTCAATGTGGGGAATGGATGTGATCGGGCCCATCGAGCCCAAAGCCAGTAATGGACATCGATTTATCTTCACCATGATCGATTACTTCACCAAGTGGGTAGAAGCAGCCTCCTTCCCTAGGGTTACCAAAGAAGTCATCATTGCTTTCATCAGAAACAATGTCATTTTCCGATATGGACAACCAGAGGTAATTATATCAGATAATGCTAAGAACCTTAACAACAAAATGATGGAGGAGTTATGCAGCAAATTTCACATCAAACATCTTAACTCCGTCATCTACCTTCCAAAGATGAATGGTGCTGTTGAAGCGGCTAACAAAAACATCAAGAAGATCATGCAAAATATGTCTGCCAACCACAAAAGCTTGCCTGACTTATTGCCTCTTACTCTGTTAGCCTACAGAACATCAATGCGCACTTCAACTGGGGCAACTCCCTACACATTAACCTATGGGATGGAAGTAGTGCTCCCCATAGAAGTAGAAATGGAATCCCTCAGAGTGTTGATAGACGCTCAGCTGGATGAAGACCAATGGGTACAAGATAAGTATCACCAGTTGTCTCTAATAGTCGAAAGGCGAACCGCGTCTATCTTTCTTGGTCAGTTATATCAACAAAGGATCGCCCGATCCTACAACAAAAAAGTCTGGCTACGGCAGCTTGAACAACATGACTTGGTTTTGAAGAAGATCATCGACAACTAAGATCAGTCTAAGGGAAAATTCGCCCCTAACTGGAAAGGCCCGTTTATTGTCAAGGAGGTATTGACAGGACGTGCTCTCAGATTGCAGGAAATGGACGTCGATGAATTTCCGTAACTCATTAACTCGGACACCGTGAAACGGTACTATGTCTAAAGTTACCATCAAGCAAACATCCTGGTGTTGGATCATCAGATCACCAGTCATTCCGATTCTTTAACCCTTCACTACATACAACTCCTTTTCCACACTGCGCCCCTCAGGAAAACACACTTTTGAAGCCAGCAGCCTGGTTTTTAGATCGCCAAATCCTTTCTTCTCCACTCGGATTTTTAACCCTTACTCAACTTCGGTTATCCCACTAGGGATTGAACCTTTCACACTTGTAGTTTGTCCCCAAACATGGTATCAAACTTTTCACACCTGCTAAACTTTCTTCCCTCGTAGTTTATCCTCCACATAGGATCAAACTTTTTGTTGGCTACAAATCATCCTGAGGGGAGAACTACGTCGACCTGATCTCCTTGATACACGGGAGTACGTAGGCAACCATTTTATATGGCCCGGTCGCAGTAAAACAAAAATAACAAAAACATTTCTACACCCTTCTCATTACAAAAACAAAAATAGCAAAAACATTCCTACACCCTTTCTGCCACATACAGCGTTGAACCTCTTACACCAGGTTCGAACTACGCAGACCTGATCTCCTCTTTAATAGGAGTACGTAGGCAACCATTTATGGTTTGGTCTAACCCCCTACCAAAACACAAATACTTGTCAACGGTACTGGGATCAAACTTCAATCCACCACATTTCATTTGGCTTCAAACCAAAGGGATGGAATTACCTGACCTTCCCATGTAAACGGGAGACTCGGCGACCATCTAAGCTGCGGTTGTACCTTGAAGAGCAATACCAATCCATAAGAGATGGAATTAACTAGGCTCCTCCTAAATAGGAGTATTGGAGACCATCTATGGTGCGGTCAATCTCAGAGAGGAAAGCTACACTCCTCTCCATATTTCTATATAGAAACCAGTCCCAAGACACCAAAGATTGTAGGGATACACACAGATCAATGATCCATTCTGAACTGTCCAGAGACAACTCAATGTCCATCCATCAAGGAGAAATTCAGAATACATCAAGATCACAAGCCATGAAGAAGCAGGCAAATATCAAGCACGTATTCAGGCATATCTAAAAGGGAAGTGATCAAAAATATATTTCCATGCTATATATAATACTGTTTGATACACATAATATAAATTGTACATGACAAAATGGCTAAGGTAGTCTGTGCAGGAAAATACAAGGCAATCTACAGATCGGTATGCATGTGGGCTAGCAGATCTAAAATAGAATCTCTATCCGAAGAAGGAGGTAATGTTGTGGTCTCCTGTACAAGGATATCCACTCGAGCCAGCAAGTTCGAGGCCATCTGCTTGGTGACGCGATGCTCATCAATATATGCACTCATCTCGACAAGCATACCAGTGGTCAGGGATCTCACTGTGGTACTATATGTAACAGCTACATCCCTATCAGATAGGGCAGCGTCTCGCTCAACGATCACTGCATCTCTGGCTGATCTGGCCTCATCCCGCTCAACAACAGCGGCATCTCTACGAGCTAATTCCTCGTCTCTCTCTAATAGAGCTGCGTCTCTCCCATCAAGGGCTGTTAACATCAGGGCTCTATCCTGATCTCTCTTAAAGGTTATCAGATGAAGACTGTGCTCAAAGTACTATGTTGAATGTTGGATCACAATAGTTCTAGTACTTAGAGAATTTAAGAGAGCTGCTGGTAACCCAATAAATGGCCCCTCCACGGTGTGAGAATCAATGTCCTCCATGGGCTCTCCACCATCTAAATCAATACTCGATATTATGGATACTGCCGCAGCTAATGAAGTCTCTGTCTCCATCCACGCAGAATACTCTGGCGAACAACCCGGATGGCTAGCAGAAAAAGTAGCTATCTCGTGTTGATCCCAACAAGCATACACTCGGGATTGGCCCTCCACTGATAAGTGGCGAGAAGCTAAGCGCTGACCTAATGCCCCATCAAAAAGATGGAAATCCTAGAACTGGTCAAGCTGCGACATCACGGCCAGTGGGTGGTAGGTAGTTATACCCATCAAACCAGCCAAAGGGAGATAATCCATGCCCAGAGCATGAGTAATGAAGCTATAGGGCAAACTAAGCCCTGTACACGACAAGATAGCAAATGGATCTTCGATCCCAGCTAGGAAAATGGACCAAGATGCAGGATCTGTACACTCCGTAGGCTGGAAGGAATACGACATAGCTATCTCATGGGTGAAGCAGTACCTGTGTCGTCTGAATGTGCCAATCGGTCTCAAGTGTGACATAAACCACACGTACAACATGACCGAACTGCCTATGAATACCCCTGCAGGGTAAATGCTGCAATATGTAGCTAACCTCAGTGTCTCTTCCATAATCATCAGAATGATGGTATGACCCTCCCTGAGAGCTCTCACTACCATGATAACACCAATGTCTAACTCATCCATATATCGTGGCATGTACACATATGCTACTATGCACATCACGAGTATATCCATTCTAGTCAAATGCCACTATTCCCTTGGGTAGGGCCCACCCCTTCGGCTCGGTCCAATTTGAGTTGCAAAGGAGTTCTCACAAGCTGAAAAGGCCAAATCAGAGATAAAAACGCTACGCGATTTAGCGGAATAGCATGTAATCCTGGTTTTCCTGGGCCCGACTGTGGCTTTCATATCATTCATTGGTATTCTCCCAAACATAGGGTATACTATACCGATGATCTCAACAGTTATAGAACACATTTGGCAATACCGCGCAAAGGTCCAATGCCATCAGTTTGGGATCGTCATTCTCACGTTTCCTCGGTGGGGGCATCACGCATTCTACAGTACATATCCCCGACGGGGGCATCACACATTCTACAGTACATATCCCCAGCGGGGGCATCACGTATTCTACAGTATATGTCCCTGACGGGGGCATCACTCATTCTACAGTACATATCCCCTGCAGGGGCATCACGTGTTTTCATATGTCGAAGTGCATATCTCCGACGGGGGAATCACGCATTTTCATATGTCAAAGTGCATATCCCCGATGGGGGCATCACGTGTTTTCATATGTCAAAGTGCATATCCCCGACGGGGGCATCACGTATTTTTATATGTCAAAGTACATATCCCTGGCGGGGGCATCACACATTTTCATATGTCGAAGTGCATATCCCCGGCGGGGGTTACAAAGCATTTTCTGTTGATGCACATGTCAACAAAGGTCAAGCAACCTTGGCGTCAGTTCAGCCATTGGCAAGTAAACCCAATGGCGCATCGAAAGCCATCCGATGATTGCAATAGTTGATATACACATCAACAAAGGTCAAGCAGCCATGACATTTATCCCCAGCAGGGAGTTCATCCGTTGTTCACACGTCAATAAAGGTCAGGCAGCCCTGACAACACATACTGTTGGCAGTAAATCCAACAGAACATTAATATGTCCTGGCGATGCAAACCAGGAAGGATCAACATCATCGGGGAGGATCGATGGTGGAATATGTTACACACATCCTCAAGCAGACAAAAGCTTTATCCTCATAGATCTCTTGTACGCGAGAGGCACATCTTTGGAATAAAGTCTGTATCAGGGATTTAGGAATTTGGTGATAACCCCAATGTTAACAATCCTAGAGATTCTTGTTAGCTGTGGATCGAACGTCCATGACAGTTCATCAGGCTACTTATTTATTGCCATCACCTATAGAAGCAACAGGGAGCCGACAATCATCCCCAGCATGTGGGAAAACAATCCATATGCATCATACATTTGCATCATGTTGCTACACATGACATCATGTTTATCTTGTTACATTTCAAGTGTCTAGGATTCTTTATCCTATCCATGCCATTACATTGCATGAATATGATAAAGAGGGGCATCTGTAGACACTCAAAATTTTCTGTACATCTGTTACTGACATTGTAGGAGGGCAGATTCGACTTTTTAGAGATAACCCTGGAAGACAGCTCATATCCAGTCCAGATACTACCGAAAGTTCAGTCTCAACCCCAAAACACATACAGGGAGTATCAGTTCTAACCTCAGAGATAACCCCGAGGCATGCAGTTCCAATACCAAAAATTCCACCGGAGAAGACTGATTCATCCTGAAGATAACCCCGAGATATTCAGTCTCAGTCCCGACACTGGGAATAACATCACTAACCTTGGAGATAACCCTCAAGGAGTGTAATTGTAGTTCCGGAGATAACTCTAGAAATGTTTATTTCAAAGCCATGCAAATAGCTTCAGAACACTCGGCACTCACACTGAGGCACTCAGTACAAGACCCGGAGATAACACCGGGAAGACAGGAACACCTCAGAGATGACACTGAAGACCTTCAATACTTGCAGCAGTCCAATCTCAGAGATAACTCTAAGCAACGTCTGCTTTATCAGCCCAAGCCGGAGATAACCCCGGTGAGGGGCAAAGTCGTCATGTTGCCACCTTGATGCCGCATCGCACCTTCTCAACATCTCATACATATATTTCTACACAGTAATGTCCCACAAGAACCAAGGAAGTCCAATCTCGAGGGACTATTGTGCAGGGCAATGGATAGAATTTGAAGCTTGAAGAACAGAGGGCATGGTCCCATCTTCCTGACTTCGTACAACCTCTAATCCCATGTCATTGTATAACTCTCGACAACGACAGTTCGAAATAGGTCTTATACACCTCAGTCGGATGCCCGAATTGAAGTTCTGAAAGTTCGAGCGGACATCTCGTTGCATACGTGCACGTACTTTGAGACTGCTGGACCTATGGAGCCCGGGGCACCCCGAGCAGCCGCAGGTACATCTGTGGCTAGCCGCATCCCCCCTCTATAAATAGAGGGCTTGGGGTGGCTATTTTGTAAGAGAAAAAGGCGAGGAAGCCCTGTCCAATTTGCTCTGTACACACCCTAAACTGAGTGCTTTCTCATTTTAAACACTTGTAAGCTCATAAATAGATACTTTTTACCGGCGGGAGCTTAGTGTTCATCCACTTAAAGCTATAGAAGTCTTCTTTGATAGCCCACTGTAAGCCTTCTTACACACTTTAAAGCCTTTCTCTTCATCTTTGCACACACTATTCTTCACGTTGAGAGTCGTGTTGCGTGTGTATGCTCGGACTTCGGTCCGTGGTTTCATTTCAGTTTGTATATATATATATATATATATATATATATATATATATATATATATATATATATATATATATATATATATATATATTTTTTTTATATGGACTAACATTATCGAGTTATGCCTCGATTAAGCCTATACTTATGTCTGGAGCGTTTAATTGTTTTCGTATATATATATACTTATATATATGAACTGTGTGAAGAACTCTGTTCGATGAGCCTAGACTTACGTCTGGAGTGTTTAATTGCTTATATATATATATATATATATATGAACGGTGTGTCGAACTATGTTCGATGAGCCTGAATTTTACATCCGGTGCTTTTATCTGCTTATATATATATATATATATATATATATATATATATACACACATATTTATATTTTGTCCCGCCTGGAGTGTACTTCGTGGTGGTTGACCGACTGCTTTATTTACGTTTCGTCCAGCCTGGAGTTTACTTCGTGGCGGTTGATTGCTTTTACAGCTTTATTTACATTTCTGATCCCCCATGGAGGTGCTTCGTGGTGGCTGATCATGTCAATATATATATATATATATATATATATATATATATATATATATATATATATATATATTTACCACTTTTATATATTTACATTTCTGATCCCCCATGGAGGTGTTTCGTAGTGGTTGATCATGTCTGTATATATATATTTACAACTTTTATATATATAACTGCTTACTGCTTTTGTACAAACTACGTTATCATGTGAGCCTAGGAATTATGTGATCACAGATTCAGTTTACTGAATCTAGATTCGATTCCCGTGATGGACATTTTCAGCTGTAAGCAGCTTGTAAATTTATTCACGGTGTTTGGATTCCTCAGATGGTTTTCATGCCCACGAGGAGTTCGGCACTGCTTTGTACATTATATTCTCGAAGATGCTTCGCATCTCGAAAATAAAAGCAATCAAGCCGAACATTTAATAAAATAAAAGTGTAAAAGGTCTCAATTACTATTGAGCATCAGGGTTTGAAAAACCTCTTTTATAAAACTTCACTGCTATATCTTGTTTAAAACTAAATATTTACACAAATTCAAACCATGTGTATATAGGTGCGAACGAGGCCTCGCACTTCTTCTAAATAACAGCTCATTGATCCACACACACACATATTCATATAATAGTTTCTTGAAAAGTGGTGGTCACTGTGGCAACACGGATGTCGGGGGGTGCCTAACACCTTCCCTCCGCATAAGCAAATCCCCGGACCCTAATGAATCTCGGTTTCACAGACCCGTTTAGCAGTGTCACATCACTGGGTCAATGTGCAAACTTTTTCTCGGTTGTGTTGGTACAACCAGTTAAAAAACTAACTGGCGACTCTTATAGTCCAATCGTCGACATATACATGTTGGACCTTTTTCGCTTGTTTTTTTAAACAAATCTCACCTAACATGAGAACACAAAAGAATAAGAATAGAAAAGGGACAAATAAAAATTCCAACGTCGACAGATAATTTATAGGATCTGAAGAAAATTTGGTACTCCTATTTAACATATTGTTGTTCGTAAAAAGGAAAGCGTAGAGACGAAGGTAAAGTAAGCACAAGATGCCATAGCGAATCAAATTCAGTTCCTGTGGAAAATATTCTTTGGCCCTTTCCATGTCAAGCCAAGTGCAGAAACCAAAAATAAAAGCTTACGAGTGTCTTTGAATTTTTTTATGAGAGAAAAGAAAAGAAATAACATGATAAAATATAACTATTAAACTAAGTAGCATTTACTTAGTTTCTCATACTAAATTTGTAAGACCCCGAATTTTATAAAATAAAAGTATTCAATTTTTCTTATAATTACTACTCAGTAAATGGTTAAATTGATAAATGTTAAAGTTAAGGGTGATATATAAATTTTTTTTAAAATACACAAGTGGTTATAAAATATTCATTGTTGTCGGGGAATATTCGTTTGGTCGTGGAATATTCTTTCTGTCGTGGAATATTCGTACGACGGCGCAGATATTTGTGAGCCCCATAACAGAATAACTGTCGGATGAAGATAACGACAAAAATTGAGTTTTTATAATTAACGGCGTAGTTGTTACCGTTAACACTGTTGGAATACCCGGTGGTTAAAATACAGTAATACGCGTTATTACACAGTAGCACATGGTATTGCACAGTATTTTTGAAATTATTGATTCTTACGTAAGAAGGCACTACTCAATAATTGTTACAGTAATTACTGTTCAATATTTTATTTTATTGATTCAATAATTGCTACGTTAAAATTTTATATTATTGTTGTTCAATAATTATCACTGCACAATATTTCCCATTATCAGATCAATAATTCATATTATTTAAATAATATTATTAGATAGCATTATTGGCAATGTCTAGAAAGTTCTGTCTAAGGAGAGGTTTGGTCATCTAATTGCGCGCCAGCAAGGAAAAATTCTTATTGGAAAGCCCCCTCTTTCCTGGGAACGGCCTGGTTGTCATAATTGTGATTCTGTAATATTATTTATGAATAATTAATTATTGATTTATATGATAAGGAAATATTTATTTTATGTGAATATAAATGAGGGATATATTTTTGTGGTTAAAAATGAAAGAGTTAATGTTGAGGTGTTTTATCAGTATTTTTGTCGGAATGGAGGTATTAAAAATCAAATTAGGGTTTTTGAGTTATTTTGCGGGGGTTATAATTTTTAATCCGACCGTTGGATCGTAGTAATTTTTGGATATGTTATACATATATAAGTTGAGTATATGTCCACAAATTTTGAACCGTTAAAAATGAACGAATGATTTGTTACGAATTTTACGAGATGACTGGTTCAGAAATTGTTAAATTTTTAGAGTTTATCATTTTGGTGGAAAATTCTAGAATTGGTGGGCCCCACTCTTGGTTGGTGAAGAAATATGCTGATATTTTTATTCAAATGTGGTGGGTGGGAATAGTAGTAGGTAAAGTCATCAGGTTGCAGGTTAAGTCTGCTTCGGCGTGCTAACATTTTCCTATAAATAGAGGACTAAGTTAGAATTGAAAATCACACCAGAAACATAAGCTTTCTCTCTTTCTCTCTCTATATTATGAAGCATATTTTGTGAGTATTTAGATACTTTGAGAGTTGCTATTTAGTGCAAGTTTCCTTCGGCTTTGCAATCCAGTCAGAAATACTGCACTTTTGAGGTAAGGGATAGTAAGGAATTTTAAGGGTTGTTATGTTTTTCAGTTTTGTAATTTTTCTGACCTTCAAAAATTCTAAAAAAAATTGAAATGATATTTTGATGAGTTTTCTTGATTGTGTCCAAAAATGGTGATTTTTGGATGTATAGATTGAGAGTTATGAATTTTATGAGAAAAGACTATTTTAAAAGTAACCGCTTATAATTCCTTGTGGTTAACTCCAAAATTGATAAAATTTTTATTGGGAGTACATGTATATGATAGAAGTATATTCTGTAAATTTCAGAATTTTTGTACAAAAGTATAATTTTTGATAAATGTCTAAATATTCGGCTGTTTTGGCCATATGAAAAATAGTAAATTACTTTTAAAAATTTTGAGAAAAATATATGTTCACTATGGGACTATATTATGCTAAATCTCAGAAAAGAAATATTTTTGGGACTGATTTGGTATTTTTCATAAAAATAGTCTAGTTATGAGTAAATGAATTAATATGTTATGTGAAGAAAGAAAATTAGAAAATATGATTTTATGGCTTGAGAATTATATATGAGTTATATGCAGATTTTTGATGAGGGTTTTGATTATTGGTGATGAAATCTTAAGAGTTGGCATTTTATGATGATTAAATGCATTAATTAGTAAAGTGTAAACAATTTAAATAAATTGTTTATAAACTTAAGAAATGTTATTCTTTCAATATCATTATACCGAAATATTGGTATGAATTTTATTGTAGAATTTTTACCTTTTTGTGTCGAGGTTACTATTTATGAGTTACTATTCACGAGTTACTATTCATGAGTTACTATTCACGATAAAATTGGTTTCTTTTTATAACCAAATTATAGTTGATTTATGAATATTACTCTTGAGATTAAATCGATATGTTGATTGTATTGATTTTATTATCTTATATAACATTTTTATAACCCTAATGATAATATTTCTCTTTGACTTGAGTGTAAAGATGGGTAGATTTTTGGTATGATCATGACTATGTGTTCTCTTTGGCCAGTAGTGCAAAGTTGAATTGTTGACTGGTATGATCATGACCATTGAATTTATAATTGAATATCTTTAGCTTAAGTGTAAAGGTGAAATGATCAACATGGTTATAATTATTGTTTATATAAATTCTGAAATGGTTATATATTTCTTTGAGATAATAATATATTTGGGCTGTAGTGCAAATATGAACTGTTGAGGAATATCTTTGGCTTGTAGTGCAAAGATGAATTGTTGATGAATATCTTTGGCCCGTAGTGTAAAGATGACCTGTTGTTGAATATCTTTGGCCAGTAGTGCAAAGATGAACAGGTGTTGAGATGAACATGACCAACTGGTGATACAAATGAATATCTTTGGCCGTAGTGTAAAGATGAAATTATTATGATTATGAACAGGAAATGTGATTTGGTGTATCTATGATCTTTGATGTTTCAGGTAAAGATAGGTGATGAAAATTATCTTTGTCCTGGATGAGAAGAGGAATTTAGAACTACAATTATGATTATGAGTTATTCTTATGATTGTGGACTAGAATTGTTGATTGATGTTACAGGGATAAAACATTGTTGGTGAATTTTTAACATGGAGAAGATATTAGACTTTATAGTCTATTTGACTCTTCTAATGGATTGCTCGTTCCGCTGCAACTATGGTTGAAAATTTTTATCATCTATCATATGTTCTAAATCTCTGATTTATTACTGATGAAGACTATTGATAATTTATTTATCTTTAGTCATGATATTCTTTACTGGGCTAGTTGTGCTCACCCTTCTGTTTTATAATTCCTTTCAGGTAATAAGAGTGTAGCTGGGTCGAGCGGGGGTAACAGGAGAATAGAACGGTGGTCATCATTTAGTAGTTATATTTGGTGAATCATCTAGGATGAAGCGAACCCAACGTTGGAAGGGTGTTTTGTCACTATCATACAAGATGTCTAATGACATACAACCTCGTGTCATCATAAGACAGGATTGTGCTCATCCACTTGCTGAGTATTTTTACGAGCACTACCTATATAATCTTGGTTTTTGTTTGAAGTATAATTCTCAATTAGAGACAGTGGAGATAATGATAAGTCAATAGAAGACTCACCATTGGGAAGAATATGATAGTAATCTTCTCGTTTTTCTTTGGGGTATATTGGGTCAACTAAGGATAATTCTGTGGCCATATGATATCTATCACAACCTAGAAGCATGGCCTCCCATGTACAAAGGTTTCCTTGAGCACTTCCCAAAGATTCTCATTTCTAAAATAGTTTTTGACTATACTTTTATGTAAGGTGTCATTGTGAGGTGTTGTCCACGGTTGGGACATGAGTCACAATTGGTATATATTTGTATCCAAACTCACAGCATATGTGTTATTGTATTTTGCACGACAATTATTGTAATAAAGTTGTAGTTATTTTCTGTACCAAACTCAGAATAGGTTGGATGGAATGGACCTATTTTGGGGTCGTCACAAAATTTAATAACATTTAATATTTGACATATAATATATATTAAATATGATTAAGTATATAATTAAATTAAAATATAATATTAAACTTAATTAATATAAAATATATTATTAAAATACAATACAATACAATATAGTAAAATATTATATTAAAATAAAATATAATAAATTAAAATATAATATCATATAAATATAATAAATTATAATATTAAACTAAAATATAATATCATATTAAATATATTAAAATACAATATAATGAACTAAGTAGCATTTGCTTAGTTCCACTTCTAAATATAATTAAAATAATAAAATATAATAAATGATATAATAAATAAACTAAGTAACACGTGCTTAGTTTCTTACCGAGCCCAAAAAGATATTAATGAACAAAAATAATATCATACTCCTAAGTTAAAGAACTAAGAGATAAGTGCTCTAATCAGAAGTAAGTTAATTATTTAGCTCATATGTAAAGTAAAGAAAGGAGCTTGCAAAAATGAAAGCGCGAGTTTTTGGAACTCTGAATTTGTAGTATACTATTAAACTTTTTACTGCTTTAATTTGCATTCATTAGTTATTATTTTGGTCTTATTATATTGGGAATTTGTATATTTCTTTTGGTTTGTGTCTTGGGTGCCTAGAAATGACCATATATGCATGTCGTCGTACATGTGGCTAGTCCATATTATAGGGGAGACTCTGGTAAAAAAAATTTGTTGGTCGGGTAGTTGCGAACATTTATAATATTAACGAGCTCTTTATGTGCTTACTAGTATGCTCAAGTTATATGCTTACTAGCTAGTATTCTCAAGTCATATGCTTATAAGTATGCTTAAATGTTAATCATACGGTTACAAGTATGCTCAAGTCATATGCTTACAATCATGCTATACATTAATAAACTCATTTTGTCTGTAGTAGGTACCGTGGTATCATGGACCTCTATTCAGACCGTAGTTGGATGGCACGACGAAGTCAAGTGCCTAGATAGGTGCTACAGTTGAATTTAGAGCTGGTTTCCTAGTGTTTTTGAAGTATGCGTATAGTCGCCCGAAATATGTGAATGGTCAGAACAAGATAAGATGTCCTTGTTTGAAGTGTAAGAATGTAAATTATATAGACAGAGACATGGTAAACTATCGTTTACTTATTTCTGGGTTCATGAAAAATTACAAAGAATGCTGGTGGGCACATGGGCAAAGAAGAGATGGTGGCATCACAGAAGTACACAATCCGGGCAGTAGTACTTATCGTATGAATGAAATGGTTCATGATATTGCAGGGCCAGATTTTGATTAGGAATAAGGCAGAGAGCAATCTACGAATTCTGATGCCAAAGACTTCTTTAAATTGTTAGACGATGGTAGCGATCCATTGTGGCATGGTTACACCAAACACACTACATTGTCAGCAGTGGCGACATTACTTAACATCAAGGCTGATCACAACATGAGCCATGAGTGTTTTGAGTCGCTCTTGAAGGCCATTAAAAGTGTGTTGTATGACGGTGAGAAATTACCTGATAACTATTACTTTTGTAAGAAAATGGTGAAGAAGTTGGGTCTTGAATACCAAAAGATCGATGCATGTCCCAACGATTGCATGTTATTTTATAAGGAAAATGAACAGATGACAAGGTGCACGATTTGCAGTCATGATCAGTTTAGGCCTAATAAAGAGGGTGTGACTACAAAAAAATTAACTATACCGTTTAAGATTATAAGGTATTTTCCAATAACACATCGACTAAAAATATTGTACAAGTCTTCAAGAACAGTTGAACATATGACTTGGCATGCAAAATGTCTAGCTAAAGATGGAGAACTAAATCATCCCGCAGATGGGCAGGCTTGAAAAGATTTCAACTTAACACATCATAGGTTTGTATTGGAACCTAGAAATGTGAGGCTTGGATTGTCCACCGATGGTTTTAACCCGTTTGACCACTCAGCTGTTCCGTACTCATGTTGGCCTGTGATTGTTACTCCGTACAACTTGCCTCCTTAGATGTATATGAAATAGCCGTACTTGTTTCTTTCACTCGTGGTACCTGGTTCTAAGAGTCCTAGAAAGAACTTAGATGTTTACTTGAGACCTCTAATAGACGAGTTAAAGGTATTATGGGATTATGGAGTATAGACTTGGGATGTTGCAATGAATACAAATTTTAACCTTAGGGCATCGGTTATATGGACTATAAGTGACTTCCCAGCTTATGGTATGTTAGCTGGATGGAGTACACATAGGAAGTTGGCTTGTCCGTATTGTATAGAGCATACAAAGTCTTTCAATCTATCAAAAGGTTGAAAGCCTTTCTGGTTTGACTGTCATCGTCTATTCTTGCTGGTAGATCACCTGTTTCGAAGAAATAGAGAACACTTCAAGAAAGGGAAAGTAGACAATGATATGCCTATATCGCGATTGTCGGGAACAGAGATGCGAGACCATGTGATGAGACTGTCGGTCATCCCATTTGGTAAGATTGATGCCACAAACATAATCAATGGGTTTGGCGAATCTCACAACTGGGTTCGGAGAATCATCTTTTGGGAACTGCCTTATTGGTCTATAAATTTAATTCGTCATAATCTAGATGTGATGCATATTGAGAAAAATGTGTTCGACAATGTGTTTAACACCATGATGAATGTTACGGAGAAGACAAAAGATAATGATAAGGCACGGCTGGACATGAAAGATATTTGTAAGCGTCCTGTATTAGAACTTTATGAATATCCTAATGTTAAGATTGTTAAACCGCATGCAAGGTACACATTGTCCAAAAAGCAAGGTGAAGATGTGTGCACATGGGTTAAGTCTCTGAAACTACTAGATGGATATACTTCAAACATTACAAGGTGTGTTACGGGTGGGAAATTGTAAGGGATGAAGATTCATGACTGTCATGTGTTCATGGAGAGACTCATGCCTATAACATTTCGGGATCTGCTTGATAAACCAATATGGGATGCGTTGATGGATCTTAGTCATTTCTTCAAAGACTTATGTTCAAAAACATTAAATTAGAAGGACATGTTTGTACTTGAGAAGAACATCATAGAGATCACGTGTAAACTTGAAAAAATATTTCGACCTGGTTTTTTTGACTCCATAGAGCATTTACAAATCCATCTTCCCTATAAAGCTCGTATTGGGGGTCCAGATTGATAAGTAGGTTTTATACCTACTTATCCGGTATCTTTTACTTGAATTAGTTGCTTATATTCATGTGTCTTAGTTACTTTTCATGCATTTTATGTTCATTTTGTAGGTTATACGTTTGGAAGCGGTTTGAGCGATTATTGGTAAAGAAAAGCAAGGAAAACGCAAAGAAAAGCAATGTTTGGGCTTTCATGTTCATTTCAAGTTCTTGGTTTTGAACTTGGACTACATTGTAGAGCTTCTTCTTAGCTTTTTGGAACATCTTGAATCATTCCAATCGGAGTTCGGATGCAAGAGTTATGACATGTGTACCAACGGACGTCGAACGTCACTATTTTGGATGATCATTTGCACAACAGTCACTTCCAGCCCAATTTCGACCTTCATCCATTCGTTATTTCTCAATTCTCAAAGAATGAAATTTGTAGATCTCGTCGATATCTTCGATTTGGTATATGGCAGGCCTCGTAATTCTTTCTGGATCAAATGTTATGGCCGTTTTCCCAAGGGACGTCAGAGCAGAAAATTTTCCGTCACAAAACCGCCGCCGGGGTGGGCATCCAAGTCACAAGTCAGTACCATAGCCCGCCGGGGCGGGCCCAACACAGCTAAAAACCCCCGCCGGGGCGGGGGTAGCCCAGAAAAAGTGCAAAATTCGCAAATTTTGTCCAATTTGAGTCCAGGAAGGATTGTTTCGATCCGATTGACACAAGGACTTCCAAGAGAACTTCCAAGAGGACTTTAAGACATACGAAGAGACTTATATAAGGATGAGAATCACAAGGATTAAAGAGAAAAAAGGAGAGACTAGAGAGAGGATTCAATTAGATTAGATTAGAGTAAACTAGATCAAATTCATAGTTCTAAATAGTTTTGGAGATTGAAGCGACTTGGAGACCATTGAAGATCAAGAGCAGGAGCTTGAGGAAGATGGAGATCTACTGACAACAGATTTATTCTTTACTCTACTCTTATTTTTATCTTTTAATGTGTATTCAATTGTGGATTCTTAGTTTTAATTCAATAATCATGAACTAATTCTTTGTTTGAGATTACAATGGATCTTATTGTGTAGTTTGTTTTAATATGCTTCGTTATCAATTATTATGTTCTATTGTGAAAATTGTCTATTGTGATTTGAACTTAATTGTTTAATTGATTGGCCATCAATTACCGTGATAATCTATATGAACTCGAGAGATGAAGTATTGATTTAGATCTTATCATAATAGCATGTGTCATGAATTTTGTCGATAGCATATTTGTGATTATTGTTAAGGTAGAGATACGCTTGGCATCATATGTAATCAGATAGAGAACTTATTCTTTAACCTTCTTCAATTGTAATTCACATAGAGATATAGTGGGTTAGTTGATTAAGGTGTTTAACGGATTTCTATCTTAATTGTGGATTGACGTTAATATGGGTATTATGCATCGAGAGGTGGTTTTATTTGCTTTAGTGTTCTTGATTAACAATTCAGTATAGAAAATAATTGATACGAAGTGTGTTAACTTAAATGAAGCGATAAGTGAAGTTGTGATCTTAAATCTCCGTTATCTTAATTTAACTAGTGGTAATTAGGATTAGTTTACTTATAAATTGAAATTAATTCGTTTAAATAAGATTGAGTTGGTTACGGGTTAGTACTTGGTGATTTTCTATTAAATAATTCTCTGTGGGAACGATACTCTACTCATCACTTTATTACTTGTTGACCACGTACACTTGCGTGTTTTGTGCGTTTTGATTTTACCCAACAAGTTTTTGGCGCCGTTGCCGGGGAATTAATTTAATAATTATTTACCAATATTAATTTCAATCAAATTAGTCTTAATTTAAATATTTTTATTTTTATTTTTAATTCTCTTCTTATATTTCTCTCATTTTAGGTACCATGGATGACTTTGAGTATCAATGGCCATACACGAACGTGACTCAACCAAAGGGAGCGGCGATTGACATGCTCGCGATAATTTCCGCATTGTCAGCAAAGTTTGACGAACTTTCGAGGAATTTGGACGTTGTTGCAGCCCAAAGGAGTCAAAGGTTTGCAGTTAATTGTGACTATTGTGCTGGCAATCACCCGAGTAATCAATGCACCATCAATCTTGGGCCGGTACAGTATGGTGGTAACTACCTCAATCAGTATGCATATGATAATTACGATCAAGTTTGGGGGTATCACCTGGATTCTTATGGAGCTACAACTATCAAGACCAATACTCTATTCCAGATCCATCATACACACCGGAATTTTCATGTCCACCTCCAGTGTCACATGAGACATATAATTCAAGGTTTGACGAATCGTTTTCCAAGTACGTAGCAGCAACTGAGGAGAAGATAAGTAATCAAGCGAGGTCAATTCAAAATCTTCAAAATATGGTAGATCAATTGACCAAAGCCGTAAGCAACCTTCCTCAAAATAATTGGTGTTATGACGAGGATTCCGAGATTGATGCAGTGCCTGAGCCAAATCTGCGACTGGATGAGCCACAAGATATCGAAAGTATGGAGACAATTGGGTATAATGAAATAGAGATCGGCGAAGATTTAACTTTGAGTACCAACGAAGATGAACCAATTTCATTAGTGTCACATGTACCTTCTCCGCCAAAGTTCAAGAATCCGGTTAGATTTGCAAAATCATGCCCACTTGGTAGTCATGTCGTCGGCGAATCTCTTGATGACATAAGAATGAGTACAATTTTCAATCCATGGTGGGACGAGAAAGAGAAGATAGACGAAGAGCCCATTGTGTTTGACGCACTTCCATGCCCACGTATGATCACAAACACAATGGAGATCGCACCTAGTCATTTTCCCTTCTCCATGGAGATCATACCAAATCAGAGCATGTTAGGTGACTTGGAAGCGATGGCTATCACAAATGGGAACCTACCAAAAGCTACATTATTTCCGATGGATGGAGGGTTCCTCAATTACCGAAGAGGAATTGGATAGCGTTGACTAGACAGAGTCAGGCTGAAAGACTATAATTCAAGCGCTAACTGGGAGGCAACCCAGGAATTTTTTATTTATTTATTTATATGTTTTCCTAGTTTATTTAGTAGATAGGAATCCAAGTATTATTCTAATCCTTGTTGTCTCTCTTCATTGCAGGTATTTCCTAGTTTATCATTTTCCACCAAAATGATAAACTCCGAAAATTCAACAATTTCTGAACCAGTCATCTCGTAAAATTCATAATAAATCATACGTTCATTTATAACGGTTCAAAATTTATGGACATATACTCAACTTATATATGTATAACATATCCAAAAATTACCACGATCCAATGGTCGGATTAAGAATTATAACCCCCGCAAAATATCTCAAAAATCCTGATTGATTTTTAATACCTCCATTCCGACAAAATACTGATAAAACATCTCAACATTAATTCCTTCATTTTTAACCACAAAAATATATCCCTCATTTATATCCACATGATATAAATATTTCCTTATCATATGAATCAATAATTAATTATTCACAAATAATATTACAGAATCACATTTATGACAACCAGGCCGTTCCCAGGAAAGAGGGGGCTTTCCAATAAGGATTTCTCCTTACTAGCGCGCAATTAGATGATCAAACCTCTCCTTAGACAGAACTTTCTAGACATTGCCAATAATGCTATCTAATAATACTATTCAAATAATATGAATTATTGATCTGATAATGAAAAATACTTTGCAGCAACAATTATTGAACAACAATAATATAAAATTTCAACGTAGCAATTATTGAATCAATAAAATAAAATATTGAACAGTAATTACTGTAACAATTATTGAGTATTGCCTTCTTACGTAAGAATCAATAATTTCAAAAATACTATGCAATACCGTGTGCTACTGTGCAATAACGCGTATTACTGTATTTTAACCACAGGGTATTCCAACAGTGTTAACGGTAACAACTACGCCGTTATTTGTAAAAACTCAAATTTGTCGTTTTCTTCACCCGACAGTTATTCTGTTATGGGGCCCACAAATGGCTGCGCCGTCGTACGAATATTCCCCGACAGAAAGAATATTCCCCGACAACAATGATTATTTTATAACCACTTGCTTATTTTGAAAAAAAAATCATATTTCACTCATAACTTTAAACTTTTATCAATTTAACCATTTACTGAATAGTAATTATAAGAAAAATTGAATACTTTTATTTCATAAAATTCGGGGTCTTACAATCTCCCCTCCTTATGAAATTTCGTCCCCGAAATTTACGTACCTGGTATTTCAAAGAGTTGAGAATACCTTGCTTTCATTTCAGATTCCATCTTCCCTATCATCATGATTTCTCCATTGCTCATCTCCTGTATTTCAGATATCATTCTAGAATACAGCTTCAAAATAAGGGTTAATTTAACAAATTAACATATCACATAATATCTCGATATTATGACTGACCAACAAATAAGCTTAGGTAGGACACACTAGCAAAGGATTTACTCATCTCTCCCCTCCTAGTTGTATTCCCCGATCTCCGCCAGAGATCATATCCCTAAGCTCTGATACCAAATGTGACGACCCCAAAATAGGTCCATTCCATCCAACCCATTCTGAGTCGTCAAATACATGGTACAGAAAATAACTACAACTTTATTACAACAATTGTCGTGCAAAATACAACAACACATATGCTGTGAGTTTGGATACAAATATATACCAAATGTGACATTAGACACCATCATGTATCAGCACTTCACAAAGGTACCTTACATAAAGGTATAGTCAAAAACTGTTCTAGAAATTAGAATCTTTGGGAAGTGCTCAAGGAAACCTTCGTACATGGGAGGCCACGCGTCTAGGTTATGATAGATATCATATGGCCACAGAATTATCCTTGGTTGACCCAATAGACCCCAAAGAAAAACGAGAAGATTACTATCATATTCTTCCCAATGGTGAGTCTTCTCTTGACTTATCATTATCTCCACTGTCTCTAATTGAGAATTATACTTCAAACAAACACCAAGATTATATAGGTAGTGCCCATAGATATACTCAGCAAGTGGATGAGCACAACCCTGTCCCATGATGACACGAGGTTGTATGTCATTAGACATCTTGTATGATAGTGACAAAACACCCTTCCAACGTTGGGTTCGTCTCACCCTATTTTCTTCACCAAATATAACTACTAAATGATGACTACCGTTCTATTCCCTTGTTACCCCCGCTCGACCCAGCTACACTCTTATTACCTGAAAGGAATTGTGAAGCAAAAGGGTGAGCACAACTAGCTCAGTAAAGAATATCATGACTAAAGATAATTAAATTATCAATAGCCTTCATCAATAATAAATCAGAGATTTAGAACATATGGTAAATGATAAAAATTTCAACCATAGTTGCAGCGGAACGAGCAATCCATTAGAAGAGTCAAATAGACTATAAAGTCTATTATCTTCTCCATGTTAAAAATCCACCAACAATATTTTATCCATATAACATCACTCAACAGTTCCTTTCCACAATCATATGAATAACTCATGATCATAATTGTGACTATAAATTTTTCTTCGCACCCAGGACGAAGAATATTTTCATCACCTGTCTTTACCTGAAACATCAAAGATCATGGTTATACCAAATCACAATTCCTGTTTATAATCATACTAACAAATCCATCTTTGCACTACGGGCCAAAGATATTCATCAACAAACCATCTTTGCACTACGGGCCAAAGATATTCAAGAATATACTCAAGATATCTTTGCACCGTATAGCAACACTCAAGATATCAAAATACTCACAAGAATACACTCGATAATATAGAGAGAGAAATAGAGAGAAAACTTCAGTTTTTGGTGTGATTTTCAATTCTAACTTAGCCCTCTATTTATAGAAAAATGCTTAGAACACCAAAGCAGAAAATTGAATATAATAATATTATATTTACAAAATTGTCAAGCCCACCTTAGAAGATCTGAATTCAACCCATTCTTATCACATGTTGAGCCCACTAATTTGCAAAAAAAAAACGTTTTTCTTTAAAATAATAATTAAAACTTCCTAAAATCAATTATTTCGGAACTTCAGAACTTCAATAATTCATAATAAATAGCCCTTTTATTAGAAAATTCGAATCTCGTGAGTTTTTATAGGAAATTCAATTCTCTACAACTTTGCAGAAGAAAGTTTTTCTAGATTCTAAACAAAAATTGACCGAAATCCACAAACGGACGATTTTACAGTCAATAATAAATTTTTGGTCAGGAATTGTGTCCACCAACACACAAAACATGTGTTAATCATTTAATACCACAAAAATACTTTTCCTCCTCATATACTCATATATCCCACATTCATTGTAAAAATATCACCATCAATATATTATTAAAATAATATATTTAAATGAATTATTTTATCAGAAAAAGATAAAATATTAATTTCAACAATTGTCACATTAAAAATTTTCTCCATCTATATCTACATAAAATCAATATTTTCCTCATCATATAAATCAATAATTAATTATTCACAAATAATATTACAGAATCACATTACTGACAGCCAGGCAGTTCCCAGGTAAGAGGGGGCTTTCCAATAAAGATCTCTTCCTTACTGGCGCGTAATTAGATGACCAAACCTCTCCTTAGACAGAACTTTCTAGACATTGCCAATAATATTATCTAATAATATTATTCAGGTAATATTAATTATTGCTCCGATAATAGAAAATACTGTGTAGTGACAATTATTAAAACAACAGTAATATAAAATATCAACGCAGCAATTATTGAATCAATAAAATAAAATACTGAACAGTAATTACTGTAACAATTATTGAGTAATGCCTTCTTACGTAAAAATCAATAATTGGTGCAATACCGTGTGCTACTGTACAATAACGCGTATTACTGTGTTTTAACCACCAGGTATTCCAACAGTGTTAACGGTAACAACTACACCGTTATTTTTAAACAACTTATACTTGTCATTTTCTTCATCCAATCGCTTTTCGTTATGGGGCCCATAAAAGTCTGCGCCGTCGTACGAATATTCCCCGACAGAAAGAATATTCCACAACCAAACGAATATTCCCCGACAACAATGAATATTTTATAACCACTTGTGTATTTTGAAAAAAAATTCATATATCATCCTTAACTTTAACATTTATCAATTTAACCATTTACTGAATAGTAATTATAAGAAAAATTGAATACTTTTATTTCATAAAATTCGGGGTCTTACAATGGATCTTTGAGTTGTCTAATCTGGTATACCATGAACGGGCTTCTCCAGACAGACTTTTTTAGAATAACTGCATTCTGAGCTTCTCGTCCTTTGCATAAGATCCAAGTTCTCCAATGAACACCTTCAAATATGTATAAGGATCTCCTAACCTATCATACTTTTTGAAGTCAGGAGTTTTGAACTTCTCTGGATAATGAACACCAGGGAATATACAAAGGTCGGCATATGAAACACTCACGTGTGCTCCAATTCCTTTGATAACGCGAAGGGTTTCTTCCATTTGAAGAACTTTCTTTCTGATGTCACCGGTGTCTAGATCTTTTGTGAGATGGGCGGCATCATGAATTTTGTTGGTTGTATCCAACTGCAGTTCAGGTATTTTAATGGCTTTATCAGAACCTTGAATTCCCCCTTGTGTGGAGGATTCAGCATGTACGGGTATCTTTGGACCCTGAATAGATTGATGTAGTTCTTTAAGCAGAACAGCCAAATCTGTAATTTGTTTAGTTAATCTGTTAAATTCTTCGCGTGAAACTGGATTAGACTGTTTAGATGAAGACATGATTGGATGTAGGCCTGCGGCCATTTTGGACTTTGATCGGGTAATAGGTCTGAATGCTTACCTGCGACAAAACTGGCATAGTTTAGTTTTAGGGATGGTGCAAATGTTAACATGCTATGTGATGTGTCCGTTTTAGGAATTTTATCCTGGAAAAAACGGATGTTAGTTGTTCGTAATACAGGATAGCATGTTAATTTAAATATGTATATGCACATATTTCTTCATATTTCTCATTACATAGAGATGAATATGGAATGTAAATTACGAGTAATTTTGAAATGAGAAAGCATGAAGAGACTTTCCTCCGCATTTGGTTTATCAGAGGCTAACCTATCTCAGGTTACTCTCACGGCTTTTTGGCATGAACGTTCCAAAATCATCGCAATTTACTCAACAGGAAGTTCATCCGGTCTTTCAACTAGAGCGAATTTGGGTGGTGTCTTTCCTGAGCCTCGTTGGAATTAGTCTTCCTACGAGTTCAGTAATCAAACACCGACATGATAGCCTCCTGGTGGAGGGACCACACAACATACATTCACATATAACATGTCTCACCGTTTATGAAAATGATGACATGTGTGAAGCACTAATATCACAGGCAGATATAGTGTAAAGCATTAATCGCAGTAAAGATATGCATTCGTACACATTCATCATAAATGTAAATGCAATATCCATACACAAGCATATAATAGTTTTGAAAAGCTTGTAATAGCGGCTTAAGTCCTCTTACTGGAGTCCCCAGCGGAGTCGCCACCTGTCGACGTCGGGATTTTTATTTGTCCCTTTTCGTTACCTTTTTTTTGTGTTCTCATTTTATGTGAGATTTGTTTGAAAAAATAAGTGAAAAAGGTCCGACATGTGTAATGTCGACGATTGGACTGTAAGAGTTTTCAGTTAGTTTTTTAGCTGATTATACCAACACAACCGAGAAAAGGTTTGCACATTTACCTGGTGATGTGAAACTACTAAACGGGTCGGTGAAACCGAGATTCATTAGGGTCTGGGGACTTGCTTATGCGGAGGGAAGGTGTTAGGCACCCCCCGACATCCATGTTACCACGGTGACCGCCACTTTTCAAGAAACTATTATATGAATGTGTGTGTGTGTGTGGGGGTCAATGTACTTTTATTTGGAAGTAGTGCGAGGCCTCGTTCGCACCTATATACTCAGGGTTTGAATTTATATAAAAATTCATTTTTTAAGCAAGATATAGCAGTGATGTTTTAACATAAGTTTTTCAAACCCAGTGCTCAATAGTAATTGAGACCTTTTACACTCCCATTTTATTCAATATTCGGCTTGGTTGATTTTATTTTCCAGATGCGAGGCATCTGTAAGAAAATAATGTACAAAAAGGTGTTGAATTCCTCGTGGGTATGACAACCATCTGAGGAGATCAAAACATCACAGATAAATTTACAAGCTGCTTACAGCTGAAAAGGTCCATCACAGGAACCGAATCTAGATTCATTGGACTGAACCTGTGATCACATGATTCCTAGGCTCATATGATGCCGCAATTGATAAAAAAGTAATAAGCAGGTATATATATAAAAGCTCTAAATATATATATACAGACATGATTACCAGCCACGAAGCACCTCCATGGAGGATCAAAAATATAAATAAAGCTGTAAAAGCGATCAACCGCCACGGAGGAAACTCCAGGCGGGACGAAATATACAGAAAGTAGTAAAAACGATCAACCACCACGAATTAAACTTCAGGTGGGACGAAATATAAATATATATATATAAGCATGTAAACGCACCGGATATAAAATTCAGGCTCATCGGACAAAGTCCAACAATAGTTAATATATATAAGTATATATATATATTAAATCAGTAAACGCACCGGATATAATATTCAGGCTCATCGAACATAGTTCAACACACAGTTTATATATATAAGTATATATATATATATATATATATATATATATATATATATATATATATATATATATATAAGAAAGCCATTAAACGCTCCAGACCAAAGTCTAGGCTCAATCGAGGCATAACTCGATGATGTTAGTCCATATATAAAATATATATATATATAAGTGTATATATATATACAAACTGAAAATAAGCTACGAACCGAAGTCCGGGCATACACACGCAACACGACTCTCAATGTGAAGAACAGTGTGTGCAAAGATGAAGAGAAAGACTAAAAAATGTGTAAGAAGGCTTAGAGTAGGCTGCCAAAGAAGACTTCAATAACTTGAAAATGGATGAACACTCGGCTCCTGCCGGTAAAAAGTATCTATATATGAGCTTACACGTGTTTAAAATGAGTAAGCACTCAGTTTGGGGTGTGTACAGAGCAAATTGGACAAGGCTTCCTCGCCTTTTTCTCTTACAAAATGGCCACCCCAAGCCCTCTATTTATAGAGGGTGGAGCTGCAGGTGTACCTGTGGCTGGGCCGCAGGTATACCTGAGGCTGGGCCGCAGGTGTACCTGAGGCTGCCCGGGGTGCCCTGGGCTTCGCGGGTTCCGTCGTCTCGAAGTACGTGCACGCGTTCAATATAATGTCCGTTCGAACTTTCAGAATTGCAATTCGGGCATCCGACTGAGGTATATAGGACCTATTTTGTACCGCCATTGTTGAGACTTACGCAATGACATGGGATTAGAGGTTGTATGAAGTCATGAAAATGGGACGATGCCCTCCGGCCTTCAGCTTCAAATTCTATCTGTTACCCTGCGTAATAGTCACTCGTGATTGGTTTTCCTTGGTTCTTGTGGGACATTACTGTGTAGAAATGTATGTCTGAAATGTTGAGACGGCATGATGTGGCGTCAAAGTGGCAAGATGACGACTTTGCCCCTCACCGGGGTTATCTTCGGTTTGGGTTGATAAAGCAAATGTTGCTCAGGGTTATCTCTGAGATTAGACTGTTGCAGGTGTTGAAGATCCTCAGTGTTATCTCTGAGGTATGCCTATCTTCCTGGTGTTATTGTCAGGTCTTGTACTGAGTGCCTCGATGTAAGCGCCGAGGTTGAAGCTGATGGAATTTGGAACAAATATTTCTGAGGTTATCTCCGGAACTGCAATTGTCTTCCTTGGGGTTATATCCAAGGTTGGAATCTGCTATTCCTAGTGTTGGAACTGAGACTGAACATCTCGGAGTTATCTCCGGGATGAAGCGGTCTTCTCTAGTGGAATTTTTGGTATCGGATCGACATGCCTCGGGGTTATCGCCGAGGTTGGAACTGCTACTCCCGGTGTGTGTTTCGGGGTTAAGGCTATTACTCCCAGTGTGTTCTAAGGTTGAAACTGAGATTTCGATAGTATCTGGACTGGATGTGAGTTGTCTTCCAGGGTTATCTCTGAAAGATGAATCTGCCCTCCTGCAATGTCAGTAACAGGTGTGCAAAAAATTTCGAGTGTCTACAGTACGTTAAAAAGAGTCTGTATAGTCTAAATAAATGTTAAGGTTGAGGTAATAACACCTAAACATCAGAGACATAGTTCGTCGTCTTAAGTCCCTCAGATATTAAATTCGAACTTGTTTTCTATATTTTGATTCGTAGAACAAGTTCATTATTGTTCAGCACTCGTTGTTCATTCTCATGTTGTTATCATTACTACTCTTTATATAAGTGAGTAATTGTTTGCTCACTCTTGCATTTAACACTGCAGCTAAAGTTGAGAAAGTCGATGAGCCATCTACTAGCAAAGGAAAGGGCAAGATGTCCAAGTATTGAAGATTTATTGAATTTATTTAAGTGCATTATGTTATAAGACTTGTTTTAGTTTATGATGTATTTCACAAACTTATGTAATAACTTAAGGTTAGATTACGTGGGAATGTTTTTGAGATGATGTAACCCTTTAAGGTGAAAAGATTATTATTTCAGTTATTTTATGTCTTTATCCTTTATTATTGGTAGTTAGATGTAATTATTTTTTATAGTGAACACCAAATCCTGTGGGAATGAAGTACCTGAATTTGGGGGTGTCACAGGTTGGTATCAAAGATTTAGGTTATGAACCTTAGGTGGGGAAACCTTAGGAAGTAACCTTCAAGAAGACAGAAAACATAGTGGTGTCCAACTCTTATCGAGTTTTAAGGAATGGATTAGGGTATCCATTAAAGCTAAACAATAAAACACATTATGTGCTATGTGTTAATAACTTATGTGCTCGTGAGTATCGAAGAATGTCATATAATAAATAAAACCTAAAATATTTTTGTTGTCAAGATGTCTAACGAAGGAGGATCCAGTCCAACTAGGAAAGTGATACCTCAGATACCTAGAGATAACGAACCCTGGGATATCCACGTGGTGCGGGAGCAGTTGATTCAGGAGGATGAGCCTGTGACTGATCCCGAGGAGGATAGTGCTAAGGAGATAGAGGAGGATGATGAGGAAGAGGATCATGTGGAGTTTCCACCAAACTCCATATCAGCTGAGATGTATGATGCATTGTACGACTGTAACACAGAATTACAGGATAAGGTTGAGGCGCTAAAGGAGTTGATTGAGATGCATCACGCTACAATAGAGCAAAAGGATGCGGAGATTCAGGAACTTGACTCACGACTTGGAAACATGGAGTGGGACCTAGTTCATACTAAGGGTCAGCATGAAGATATGTTGGCGGTGAACGAGAAGATGAAGACTGATGTGGAGAAGTTAAAAGATGACTTGAAAGAGGAATCAGCTAAGTGTGCAAGAGCAGAGGACGCCTGGATGAAGGCGACTCATCGTGCAGACCGTGCTGAAGCTAAGGTCCAAACGAAGAAAACTAAAATGAACGAAATGGATCATGCCTTTAATTCTGCGATTGATAGGGCCCAGGATCAAGTCTTTTATTACCCACCTCAGTTTAAAGATTCGTCATTGGTTCGTGATAGATCGTAGGATGGCGTATCGTATTGTAATGACCCCAAAATAGATCCATTCCATCCAACCTATTCTGAGTCGCCAAATACATGGTACAGAAAACAACTATAACTTTATTACAACAATTGTCGTGCAAAATACAACAACACGTATGCTGTGAGTTTGGATACAAATATATACCAAATGTGACTCATGTTCCAACCGTGGACATCACCTCACAATGACACCTTACATAAAGGTATAGTCAAAAATTGTTTTAGAAATTAGAATCTTTGGGAAGTGCTTAAGGAAACCTTCGTACATGGGAGGCCATGCGTCTAGGTTATGATAGATATCATATGGCCACAGAATTATCTTTGGTTGACCCAATAGACCCCAAAGAAAAACGAGAAGATTACTATCATATTCTTCCCAATGGTGAGTCTTCTCTTGACATATCATTATCTCTACTGTCTCCAATTGAGAATTATACTTTAAACAAACACCAATATTATATAGGTAGTGCTCGTATATATACCCAGCAAGTGGATGAGCACATCCCTGTTTTATGATGACACGAGGTTGTATGTCGTTAGACATCTTGTATGATAGTGGCAAACCACCCTTCCAACGTTGGGTACACCTTACCCTATTGGATTCACCAAATATAACTACTAAATAAACTTTTCTATACTGCTTCGGGAGAACATCCACAGCTAGAGACCACCGTTCTATTTCCCCATTACCCTCGCTCGACCCAGCTACACTCTTATTACCTCAAAAGTGCAGTACTTCTGACAGGATATCGGATATGATGCTGAAGGAAACTTGCACTAATGAATAGCAACTCACCAAGTATCTAAAAACTCACAAAATATGCTTCATAATATAGAGAGAGAAAGAGAGAAAGCTTATGTTTCTGGTGTGATTTTCAATTCTAACTTAGCCCTCTATTTATAGGAAAATTTTGGTAGGTTTGACCTGCAACCTGATGGCTTTACCTGCTACTATTCCCACCCACCACATTTGAAATATAATTCAGCATATTTCTTCACCAACCAAGAGTTGGGCCCACCAATTCTAGAATTTTCTACCAAAATGATTAACTCCGAAAATTCAATAATTTCTAAACCAGTCATCTCGTAAAATTCGTAACAAATCATACGTTCATTTTTAACGGTTCAAAATTTGTGGGCATATACTCAACTTATATATGTATAACATATCCAAAAATTACCACGATCCAACGGTCGGATTAAAAATTATAACCCCCGCAAAATATCTTAAAAACCCTGATTTTTAATACCTCCATTCCGACAAAAATACGGATAAAAATCTCAACATTAACTCCTTCATTTTTAACCACAAAAATATATCCCTCGTTTATATCCACATAAAATAAATATTTCCTTATCATATGAATCAATAATTAATTATTCACAAATAATATTACAGAATCACATTTATGACAACCAGGCCGTTCCCAGGAAAGAGGGGGCATTCCAATAAGGATTTCTCCTTACTGGCGCGCAATTAGATGACCAAACCTCTCCTTAGACAGAACTTTCTAAACATTGCCAATAATGCTATCTAATAATACTATTCAAATAATATGAATTATTGATCTGATAATGGGAAATACTGTGCAGCAACAATTATTGAACAACAATAATACAAAATTTCAACGTAGCAATTATTGAATCAATAAAATAAAATATTGAACAGTAATTACTGTAACAATTATTGAGTAGTGCCTTCTTACGTAAGAATCAATAATTTCAAAAATACTATGCAATACCGTGTGCTACTGTGCAATAACGCGTATTACTGTATTTTAACCACCGGGTATTCCAGCAGTGTTAACGGTAACAACTACGTCGTTATTTGTAAAAACTCAAATTTGTCATTTTCTTCACCCGACAGTTATTCTGTTATGGGGCCCATAAATGGCTGCGCCGTCGTACGAATATTCCCCGACAGAAAGAATATTCCACGACCAAACGAATATTCCCCGACAACAATGATTATTTTATAACCACTTGCTTATTTTGAAAAAAAAATCATATTTCACTCATAACTTTAA
Organism: Panax notoginseng; assembly: GCA_016801055.1. Taxonomy (NCBI): domain Eukaryota; kingdom Viridiplantae; phylum Streptophyta; class Magnoliopsida; order Apiales; family Araliaceae; genus Panax; species Panax notoginseng. Next base: position 122,300,614 of record CM029012.1, read on the forward strand.
ACTTTTATCAATTTAACCATTTACTGAATAGTAATTATAAGAAAAATTGAATACTTTTATTTCATAAAATTCGGGGTCTTACACGTATTATGGAGGAAGAGCGTAGAGAAGCCTCTCAACGTCTTAATATGCCCAGATAGAGAGAATAAGAGTGAAAATAATATGTGGTTAATTATGTGAATAAATAAATTTTAATCCCTTATTTTGAGATGAATAAAGTGATAGTATCATATTAATCATATTAACCCCCTCTTCCTTGTGTTGAGGAAGAGGGTTGTCTTGCACATGGGGTTGGTCGGGTTTTGCTACTATGATCTCACCATTATCAATCAAATCCTGGATCTTGTGTTTCAAGGCCCAGCAATCTTGAGTATCATGTCATGTAGCTCCAGCATGATAAGCACATTTCTGACTAACATTAAAACCCTTCCCATTCGGGTTGGCTGGTGGAAGAAGATGAGTAATTTTCTTCTGAGTTGTCAGAAGATTGAGAATGTTCTCGAGTGAGTCCCCTAAGGGTGTGAACACTCGAGTGCGTCTGCCTTCTCCACTCTTTGGCAATGGAGGGTTGGAAGATTGTGCTTGAAAGGGGTAGTAATTTCTTCTTTGGATAGGCATATTCTGACTGCCTTTCTGACCTTGTAATATCAAGGAAACATGCTCCTCTTTCATTTTATGGACCCTCCGGGGGTTGTTTCCATAATTTGCGGACTGGAGGTGTTCAGCAACAGCTTTAAGGGCAGCTAGGTCTTGAATCTTTCCTGACTTCAATCCCATCTCAGCCATCTCCCCATGCTTAATCATTTCAGAGAATGGTTTGCCAATGCCATCTAGAACTCTCTCGTAGAAGGGAGCCTCTTATATGTCTATGAAGGTCATTACCATCTCAGACTCATTCATAGAGGGAACAACTTGAGCAGCAAGGCGCGTCCACCTTTGAGCATATTCTCTGAAAGATTCATTGGTTTATTTCCTAACTTTAGTAATTTGGTACCGGTCAGGGGCCATCTGAGTTTGGAAGCTGTACTGACTGAGGAAGGCATGAGCTAGATCCTCCCACCTATGGATCTTGGAGTTGTCTAATATGGTATACCATGATCGAGCTTCTCCAGTCAGACTTTTCTGGAACAGCTGCATTCTGACCTTTTCGTCCTCGGCATAAGATCCGAGTTCTCCGATGAATACCTTCAAATGTGTGTAAGGATCTCCTAACCCATCATACTTTTCAAAGTCAGGAGTTTTGAACTTTTCTGGATAATGCACACCAGGGAATATACAAAGGTCAGTATAGGAAACACTATCATGTGCTCCAATTCCTTTGATAGAACGGAGGGTCTCTTCCATCTGTAGGACTTTCTTTCTGATATCATCGGTGTCGGGATCTTCTTTGAGATGGGTGGTATCATGGATTTTGTTGGTTGTATCCAACTGAAGCTCAGGTACTGTAATGGTTTTATTCATACCTTGGGTTCCTCCTTGTGCAGAGGATTCTGTATGTATGGGTATCCATGGACCCTGAGTAGACTGATGCAATTCTTTAAGCAGAACAGCCAACTCTATAATTTGCTTACTTAATCCGTTAAATTCTTCACGAGAGACAGGATTAGGATTAGGATTAGTATGGTCAGATGAAGACATAATTGGCTGTAGGCTCGTGGCCTTTTTTTATTTTAAACGGGTAATAGGTCCAATTGCTTCCCTGCAAAAACTGACGTAGTTTTGTTTTAGGGAATGTACAAATGTTTACATGATGTGCAATATATCCATTTTAGGAGTATTATCCTGCAAAATGCATGTTAGCTGTTTGTATGACAGGATAGCATGTTAACCTTTTAAATATGTATGTACACATATTTCTTCATATTTCCCATTACATGGAGATTGACATGGAAATGAAATTACAAGTAATTGAATTTACAAGTAATTTAAATGGAAAGTATGAATAGACTTTCCTCCGCATTTGGTTAATCAGAGGATGACCTATCTTAGGCTACTCTCGCGGCTTTTTGGCATGAAGATTCCTAAATCATAGCAATTTACTCGATGGGAAGCTAATCCTGTCTTTCAGCTGGAGCGAATTTGGGTGGTGCCTTTCCTGAGCCTCGTTGGAATTAGTCTTCCTGCGAGTCCAGTAATCAAACACCGATAGGATAGCCTCCTAGTGGAGGGGCCACACAACATACATTCACATACAACGTGTCTCACCGTTTATGAAAAATGATGACATGTGCGAAGCACTAATATCACAAATAAATATAGGGTAAAGCAATAAGTACGGTAAGTAAATGCATTTGTACACATCCATCAAATGTAAATGCAACATCCACACACAAGCATATAACAGTTTTGAAAAGATTGAAATAGCGGCTTAAGTCCTCTTACTAGAGATCCCCAGCAGAGTCGACACCTGCCGACGTCGGGATTTTTATTTGTCCCTTTTCTATTCTTGTCTTTTGGTGTTCTCATGTTAGGTGAGATTTGTTTGAAAAAATAAGTTGTGAAAAGGTCAGACATGTATATGTCGACGATTGGACTATAAGAGTCGCCAGTTGATTTTTTAAATGGTTGTACCAACACAACCGAGAAAAGATTTACACATTGACCCAGTGATGTGACACTGCTTAACGGGTATGTGAAACCGAAATTCTTTAGGGTCCGGGGACTTGGTTATGCGGAGAGAAGATGTTAGGCACCCCCCAACATCCGTGTTACCATGGTGACCGCCACTTTTCAATTAAACTGTTATATGAATGTGTGTGTGTAGGTCAATGTGCAATTATCTGGAAGTAGTGTTATGCCTCGTTTGCACCTACATACAAAGGGTTTGAATTTTGTTTAAAAGTTCAGTTTTAACAAGATATAGCAATAACGTTTTATAAAAGAGGTTTTTCAAACCCTTATGCTCAATAGTAATTGAGACCTTTGATACTTCCATTTTATTATGGGTTCGGCTAGATTGCTTTTATTTTCGAGATGCGAAGCATCTTCGAAAAAATAAGATATATAGCAATGCCGAATTCCTTGTGAGTATGAGAGCCATCTAAGGAAATTCAAACACTGTGCATAATTTACAAGCCATGTACAGCTGAAAATGTCCATCAAGGGAACCGAATCTAGATTCAGGAGATTGAATCTGTGATCACATGATTCCTAGGCTCACATGATGTAGTAATTTGTATAAAAGCTATAAATAGTTTATATATATAAAAACTGTAAATATATATACACAGACTTGATCAACCACCACGAAGCACTTCCATGGAGGATCGAAAATGTAAATATATAAAAGCGGTAAATATATATAAAGACATGATCAACCCCCACGAAGCACCTCAATGGGGGATCAAAAATGTAAAGAAAGCTGTAAAAGTGATCAACCGCCTTGAAGTAAACTCCAGGAGGGACGAAATATAAATAAAGTTGTAAAAGCAATCAACTACCACGAAGTAAACTCCAGGCAGGACTATAAATGTATATATATAAATATGTATATATATATATATATATATATATATGTAAAAGTAAATAAACGCTTCGGACGTAAATCCAGGCTCATCGAACAAAGTTCGAACACAATTTATATATAAGTATATATAAAAGCAAATAAACACTCCGGACATGAGTCCAGGCTCAATTGAGGCATAACTTGATAATGTTAGTCCAAACATATAAATAAATAAATATATATATATATATATATATATATATATATATATATATATATATATACATATATATACACACACACACATAAACAGAAATAAAAGTCACGAACCGAAGTTCGGGTATACACACACGCAAACACGACTCTCAATGTGAAGAACGGTGTGTGCACAATAGTAGAGAAAAGCTTTAGAAAGTGTAAGAAGGCTTATAGTAGACTACCAAAGAAGACTTCAATAGGTTTAAATGGATGAACACTCGGCTCCCGCCGGTAAAAATATAGCAATATAAAAGCTCACAAGTGTTTAAAATGAGAAAACACTCAGTTTATAGTGTGTACATAGCAAATTGGATAGGGCTTTCTCGCCTTTTCTCATTGTAAAATGGCTGCCCCAAGCCCTCTATTTATAGAGGGGGGAGCCGCAGGTGTACTTGCGGCAGTCGCAGATGAACCTGTAGCTGCCCGGGCTACCCCGTGCTCCGCGGGTCCTACCGTCTCAAAGTACGTGCACGCGTGCAACGTGATGTCTGTTCGAACTTTCAGAACTTCAATCTGGGCATCTGATCGAGGTGTATAAGACCTTTTTCGGCATGTTGTTGTCGAGAGCTACACAATGACATAGGATTAGAGGTTATACGAAGTCAGGAAGATGAGACCATGCTCTTGGTCTTCCGGCTTCAAATTTTATCCGGTGTGCTGTCTTGTGTAGTAGTTACTCGGGATTAGAGCTCTTTGGTTCTTGTAGGACATGTCCATGTAGAATGTATGTTGTTGTTGAGACAACGCAATGGCAAAATAACGATTTCGCCCCTCACCGGGGTTATCTCCTGTTTGAGCTGATTTAGCGGTCGTTGCTCAGGGTTATCTCTAAGATTGGACAGCTGCAAGTGTTGACCGTCCTCAGGGTTGTCTCTGTGGTGTGCCTGACCCCCTGGGGTTATCTCCAGGCTTGGGGAAGGAGTGCCTCGGGATTGTTGTCGAGTGTTGAAACTGACTACTGGGAATGGAAAAAAGCATTTCCGGTGTTATCTCCGGAGCTGCAACTGCATTCCACGGGGTTGTCTCCGAGGTTTGAACTGTATCTCCCAGGGTTGTCTCCGGGATTACAAATAAAGATCTCGAGGTTGTCTCTGAGATGGAACTGAAGATTCTGGGGTTGTCTCTAGAACTGAAACTGCATTCCTCGGGGTTATCTCCGAGGTTGAAACTGAGTATCCCGGGGTTGTCTCCAGGATTGGAAATGAAGATCTCGGGGTTGTCTCCGAAATGGAACTGAAGATTCTGGGATTATCTCCGGAACTGGAACTGCATTCCTCGGGGTTATCTCCGAGGTTGAAATTGAGTATCCCGGGGTTGTCTCCGGGACTGTGTTAAGTTGTCCCCCAAGGTTATCTCTGAAAGACGATTTTGCCCTGCTGAAGGATTAATAACAAGAATGTAAAATTTCAAGTGTCAACACCATTAAAACAAACTTAATATAACATTCCATATTTATTATGAAATTTATTAGCATATCTAATAGTAACAAGTTTAAAACATAAAAATAAAAATAAAGGGAAATTCTTAGGAGTTAACACTCAAGGAATGAACTTTCATTCAATAAAACTCTGCCCCCAAACAATCTGAAAACACTATATATATATATATATATATATATATATATATATATATATATATATATATATATATATAAGTAGAACATCCCTCTAACTACATGAACAATTCCAAAAGATATAAAACTTTTCAATAACCAAAGCAAGAAATCAAAATCAATTTATATTCAAATTCAATTTACCTAAATCAAAATCAATTTTACTCTAATCAAAACCTATAAACCAAATCATATTACCCAAATCGAGTTCAAGTACTAATAAAATTATAATCACATTACCCAAACATAATCAGATTCATATATATATGTCAAACTAGTGCATGTATAATCAGATTCAAAACCAATTTACTTAAATTAAATTCATTAAAACATTATTTCCCCAAATAAAAAGAAATCCATACCTGAAAGCGGCGGTGGCGTCTGACGGCGTGGCCTTTTCCCTCTTCTCCCCCTTCTCCTTTTTCTTTCTCCCTCTTTTTTTTCCTTCTACTACTGTCGAGCGAGGTGCCTGATACATTAAAAGGATTAGCGACCGTCATCTACGACCGCGTGCGGTCGCTGAATTTTAATGATGTGGAAGTATTAGCAACCGAATACGGTCGTTGATTGTGAGAGGTCACAAAAAACCAGCGCGCAACCACTTCCAGCCAATTTTTTAGGCAGTAAAATTGAACCAGCGACCAGTTAGTGACCGGGTGTGGTCGCTAAAATAATCTAGCGACTATATTCAAGGGCGGTCACCAATGTCGGTCGCTACTAGTCATATCAGCGACCGAAAGTGCGGTCGTTGATATTTTTGGTCATTGTTAGAGCATTTACTTGTAGTGATAATAATAAGACTCCTTTTATTAATTTATATTTAATATTTTCAAAATATTGAATAATAAATATTAAGCTATTTAATTTATTCTATCACCATAGATTAAATTAAATACACTTAACTTTTTATTACGATTATGTCATTTGCTTCTTAAATAAATATTTTTTTTCTCTTTATGGTGTGACCCTTTAGGTTCTCTATATTAAATCGGTTGTGAATAAATCAATTAGAACGATTCTAATCTTATTTAAATAAATAAATTAACTATTGAATTCATTTAAATAAATAACATTTATTCTACAATAAGGATAAGCCTCCTTAGCGTTCAACGACTTTCCAGATAATATAGATTTCAACATTAATTATAAAAGAACCCTTGAGTAAATAATTACCGTACAATTCAATCCTTCCAGCATACAATGTCCCAATTAAATATAAGACATGAAATTACTGTCAAGTCTTATTTTATTTAATTATATGTATTTTGATTTTCAAATGCAAAACTCCAAATAATGTAAATTAAAAACTCCTTTCTAATTTCATTCTGTCTTGGCCAAGGACTACTGGGTTGTCATTTATCGAATCACATAGGACATTCTCTCCTTTTACTAGAAGCGATAGATTCTTTGTTGATCATTCATCTTATTACACCCAAGTATACCCTTTGATATACCCTAAGGGTTTTAAGGGACATGTCAAAGTATAACTCATCATACATAAGATACTATAATGATCTCAAGTATAAGGATCACTTGTAATACTATCACCACAGGAATTCCTATTGATAAGCAAGTAAAACTCCATTAGGTATTCCTTATCGAGCGATGTTCAATGAACTTATTCTCCAATAAGCACCTACATACTTTCTTTAGTGTCTCCACACAAATGATCATGAGATCAATCATCCTCATCCAATGAGCAAGTAACGTATGTACCAATCTATCTGAATTCACTAATCCCCTTTTTAGTAATCCAACGATTGGGAATAATTTTAGTTTGAGAGCTGTCTATTTAAGAATTTAGATCTCATTAGCATGATCATCGTCATGATTCTAAAACCATAGCTCAAAACTATGGGTTTATCACATATTATAAAATAACAATGTAGATAAATTAAAAGCCTTAATTAAATAATTCTTTTTTTAATAAATGAATAAGATTGTTATAAAGTATATGCTTTATCATTAAACATGATTGTCTTCTGTGCATACTACTTTCACTTGTTGATGAAGCTCGAGACCAGACAAAATTAGATTTGTTGACAAAGATGGTTTTATTTGGGAGTCCTTTTTTGGTCTCATACACGTATCAGATTTTAAGGCGTTAACTCTAAAGAACGAGATGTTTTCTACTCTTTCCCGTTATGATCTTGACTTTCAAAATATTCGAGGTCAAGGATATGACGAAACAAGTAATATGTGAGGTGAATGGAAAGGGTTACAAGCTCTAGTTGTTAATGGATGTCTGTATGCATATTATGTCCATTGTTTTTCTTATGGTTTGTAATTGGCATTAGTTGCAACGTTTAGAGAAGTTACTTTTGTACATCAATTTTTTTCAAAATTGAGTTTTATTGTATATATTGTGGGAGCTTCTTGTAAACGTAACGATGAATTGAAAGCTGCCCAATCTTCCGATATTGCTCATTTGATTTCCATTGTAGAGCTTGAGACTGGGACATAAATGAATTAGATTGGTACTTTAAAAAGGGCTGAAGATACACGATGGGGTTCTCACTTATGATCTCTTTCTAGCTTGATAAAGATGTTTAGTGCAACTTGTCAGGTTTTATTGAACATCATAGATGATGGAACTTGGGATCAACGTGGAGATGTTGATCCAACTTACACTTCTTTGACTTGTTTCGAGTTTGTGTTCATCTTACATCTTATGAAAGTAATTATAGAAATCACTAATGATTTCTCAAGCTTTGCAACGAAAGTCTCAAGATATTTTAAATGTTATGCACCTTGTGAAAACCACAAAGAAACTTATTCAGAAGTTGAGAGATGATGGATGTGATGATACTTTCATATATAATGAAGGTGAAGTCTTTTTGTGAACGACATACAATAGATGTCCCAGATTTATATGCTTTATATGTTGAGAGAAGAGCTGAGCTCGACATCAACAAGATAAATTTATAATGATTGAGCATTATCGGATTGATATATTTGCAGCTATAATAGACTCTCAGTTGCAAGAACTAGCTTAACAATAGGTTTAGTGAGCATGCAGTGAAGTTACTTGTTCTCAGCTCTACATTGGATCCTTAAATTGGGCATACGTCTTTCAGTATTGATGATATTTGTAACCTTGTAGATGAATTTTACCCCAAAGACTTCACATAGCATGAGAAAGAGGACTTAAGGATACAATTGCAACATTACGAGTTTGATGTACTCAAACATTAAGAATTTCAAAAGTTGTCCACTATTTTTTATCTCTATCAATGGTTGGTAAAAACTATAAATTCGACAATCTATCCACTAATTGATAGACTGATCATGCTTGTTCTAACTCTTCCAGTTTCTACTACAACTACAGAACATGCATTTTCAGCTATGAGTTATGTTAAATATGAACTTTGAAACAAGATGGAGGATGAATATTTTATAAATTCTTTTATTGTCTACATTGAAAAGGAAATTGCGAAACATTTCACTACAAAATCAATCATAGATAGATTTCATAATTTGAAAGAACGTCGGGTGCAATTCTGACAAAGCTTTGATGTGTTCTAAAAGACTTTTTCTTGCTATGTTTTGTTATCTTTGTCAAAGCAAATTATATTACTACATTATCTTTGTTTTAGTAAAAATATGTTTTGTAATGGTGGAACTTTACTTTTTAGTGATAAATATATATATTGTTGTTAAAAAAATTATTGGCCTCCCCAAGATCAAATCACGGCTTTGTCCCTGTAGATTTCATAGATGTTTATACACAAGTCTAGCCAAAAAAAATCATAAAATCCTTCCTTATTACTCTATCTATCACACAATCCCATTACTTAACCGATTTCACAACCAAATAATATAATTATATCAACATTCACACACACACACACACACACACATATATATATATATACACACAATTTCTATAAAAATAATAAAAGTACATAAATTACCTCTTTATTGATGTAATAACTGAATTCTTGTTTCAAACTTGTAGTTGTATGAGCTTAATTCCTCCTTTAAGTTGCACCTTGCTCTAATTCTTCTCTACTTTCAGTTGATGGCTTCAACTTTGGAGGAATTTGGTGATTTAGTAGAATTTAGAAGTACTTGGGTTCGAAATTTGTAGGTAGAAGAGAGTGGGAATGAAGGATTTGGATCGAATGAGGAGCAGGGTGAGACATGGAACGGGTATGGTGAGGAATGAAGAGCTGATTTTGCACAATTAAGCTTCATAGCTTTCCTTACACTTGTTACGCAAAATTTGCTTAGTGTCTTTATGTTAGACTAATAACTTGACACCTCCTAATAACTCAACCTTATGATCCATAATCCTTAGCATGCTTGGTTAATTCATTGTATTATCAGCACTCATGCTTTTTAAATGATTATTCATCAATACTTTATTCATATTTTATAACATATATTTTACATATATACATGTATTACATTATACATGTTAAATTATATCTTCAGTACACATATTACATTATATTTCTTCCACATTAACTCTTGTATCACAATTACATGAACTCTTATTATTAACTAAATTGGTAATTATACATTTATAATATGAATAATGCTAGAGACGCAAACTATTTTACAAATATTTTATAAATTGTTGATGTGGCATACTCCACCTCAGCATATTGTGTGGGGCCGAAGACTATATTGAAACAATTTATTGATCAACACGTTGAGGTAGAGTATGTCACATCAGCAGTTTGTAAAATAATTTATGTTTGTAGCATTACTCTTATAACATATATAGAAATTCGACTTCACTAATTATGAAATTAAATTCATACCTAAAAAACACTTGAATTGGAATAAATCAATTATATAATTAATATTTATTCTGATAATCATTTAAATAATTCATATATACTTTATAATTAAATTTTCTTACTTCCTTAATTCCACAAATTGTTCTTAAACAATTTAATATATTTATTTTATACATATTTCCTCAATAATCAAATAATTAATTTTGATTTACATACGCTTTGCATATTCATATATATTTTACCACTAACATCATTATATAATACAATTTTCTTTCTCATATACTTAAATAATTCCTTATTTAATTATTACACTAACAATTACTTTGCTTGTAAAAACTTAATATTTAACTATATTTAATATTCAATTATTAACTAATATAAGTTAATCCCTTTCTCTCTAAATTTTCCTCTCTCAAACAACTCCACAACATCAATAATACCACACACACGCACACACACACACACACAGATATATATATATATATATATATATATATATATATATATATATATATATATATATATATATAATTATATTTAATCACAATTTATTCAAATAACATACTTTATACTAAAATAATATTTTATTCCCAATTTATATATAGTGTAATATCCTCGGATATTACAGTCTTGTAGAACCTAATTTACTTCTTCAATCAATATTTTCTTGGTGGATCAACTTTAAAGCATTGCACACTTGGGTAGCGAACATTTGATCCGAGAAATTGGAGAAGCACGAATGATTAAAGAATTGGAACTTGAAGATCATAACAAAGAGTTGTATCATCTTCATAAGGTATATCTCTTATCCTTACCCAATTAATAATATTGCATAAGGTGATTGTCGACGTCAAGATTTTTATTTGTCCATTTTCTGTTCTTGTCTTTTGGTGTTCTCATGTTAGGTGAGATTTGTTTGAAAAAACATGTAGTGAAAAGGTCCGACATGTATATGTCGATGATTGGACTGTAAGAATCGCCAGTTGGTATTTTTAAATAGTTGCACCAACTCAACCGAGAAAAGGTTTATACATTAACCTAGTGATATGACACTATTTGACTGGTCTGTGAAACCGAGATTCGTTAGGGTCCGGGGGCTTGATTATGCGGAGGGAAGGTGTTAGGCACCCCCCGACATCCGTGTTACCACGGTGACCGCCACTTTTCAATTTAAATTATTATCTGAATGTGTGTGTGTGTGTTTGTGTGTGTCAATGTGCAATTATCTAGAAGTAGTGTTATGCCTCGTTTGCACCTATATACAAAGGGTTTAAATTTTGTTTAAAAGTTCAGTTTTAACAAAATATAGCAATGATGTTTTATAAAAGAGGTTTTTTCAAACCCTTATGCTCAATAGTAATTGAAGCCTTTGATACTTCCATTTTATTATGTGTTTGGCTTGTTTGCTTTTATTTTCGAGATGCGAAGCATCTTCGAAAAAATAAGATACATAGCAGTGCCAAACTCCTTGTTGGCATAAGAGTCGTCTAAGGAAATTCAAACACCGTGAATAATTTACAAGCCATGTACAGCTGAAAATGTCCATCACGGGAACCGAATCTAGATTCAGATGACTGAATCTGTGTTCACATGATTCCAAGGCTCACATGATGTAGCAATTTGTATGAAAGCTGTAAACAATTATATATATAAAAGCTATATATATATATATATATATATATATATGAACGAGCCACCGCCATGAAGTAAACTCCAGGCGGGGCATGAAAAGTAAATATATAACAACTATAAATATAAATATATAGAGACAATAAACAGCCACGAAGTAAACTCCAAGCGGGACGAAATATAAATAAAGCAGTAAAAGACCACGAAGTAAACTCCAGGCCTGACAGAAATGTAAATATATATATATAAGTTGTAAACAAACTAGATATATATCGATCCGGGCTCAGTTCGCCAGTTCGGCGATATAATATATATATATATATATATATATATATATATATATATATATATAAGCAGTAAATGCACCGGATATAAAATCTAGGATCAATCAAACAGAGTTTGATGGCAATAATATATATAAGTATTTATATATATAAAAGCAATAAACGCTCCGAATATAAAATCCAGGCTCATCGAACAAAGTTCGACAATAGTTTATATATAAGTATATATATATATATATATATATATATATATATATATATATATATAATGTAAGAAAGCTTACAGTGGACTGCCAAAGAAGACTTCAATAACTTTAAATGGATGAACACTCAGTTTCCACCGGTAAAAAGTAGCCGAATATAAGCTCACAAGTGTTTGAAATGAGAAAGCACTCAATTTATAGTGTGTATAGAGCAAATTGGACAGGACTTCCTCGCCTGTTTCTATTACAAAATGGCCACCCCAAGCCCTCTATTTATAGAGAAAGGAGCCGCAGGTGTACCTGCAGCAGTAGCAGGTGTACCTGTGGCTGCCCGGGGTGCCCCAGGTAATGTGGGTCCCACCGTCTCGAAGTACGTGCACTCAAATAACGCATTGTTCGCTCGAACCTTCATAACTTTCATTCCAGGTGTCCGATGGAAGCGTGCTATACCATTCTGAAAAGCTCTTTTCGAGGGCTATGTAATGACATAGGATTTTCCTTTTTTTGAATCTAGAAAGATGGGTTCATGACCGAAATGGAATTTTTAGGTTTTCGTCAGGCAGTCTGTTGAGCCGTTTTGCGTAGTTTGCGCTCAGAAGTTAAGATATGGTTCTTATGGGACTTCTTTTGAAGTAATTTGAGTTGAAATGAGTGTATTTGATTTAATTTGAAGTTGAGTTAGCAAAATGACCATTTTACCCCTCCAGGGGTTATCTCCGATTTTTGCACAGTTGTAGCAGTTTTTTCTCAGGATTATCTCTGAGATTAGCTTGATGTTGACTCTAACTGTCCTCAGGGTTATCTTTGAGGTTGGCTTGACCTCCTGGGGTTATCTCCAGGCTTTGAACTTGATCCCCCAGGGTTATCTCTTGGTTGAAACTGACTTTTCCAGGGTTATCTCCGGGGTTAGAAACTAATTTCCCAGGGTTATCTCAGGGGTTGGAAACTGGATCTCTCGGGGCTATCTCCGGGGTTGGAATTGATGTTATGGTCCTCCAGGGTTATCTCTGGAGTGTGAAAAAGATGCTTTTGTCCTCCTACATAGTTAGTAATAGGAAAACAAAATTTCGAGTGTCTACAGATGCCCCTCTTTATCATGTTCATGCAATGGAATGGAATGGACATGATAAAGATTATTAGACACACTACAACAAAAAGGCTTATCAGCGACCGTACATCTGCGAATGCATATAGTCGCAGATGGGTATCAGCGACCGGATGCAGTCGCTAATTGTAGTCGCAGAAAATCTTGTCGCTAAAATGACATCAGCGACCAAGAATAGCGACCGCATTTTTAGCGATCGCAATCAGCGACCTCAGCTGTCGCTATTCTGACTCATGCTGAGTCATGTGTCAGACGTGATGTGGCACACATATCAGCGACCGGTAATAGAGACCGCAGGTGGTCGCTGAAGTAGAAGCACCTTACTCGGTCGCTAATACTGTATCAGCGACCGCGTGCGGTCGCTGACTTTGTTTTATTTTTTTTAAATATTTTTCCTGTTTTATTGATTTCCCAAAAATAACCTGCTTTGTACCTGCTTTTTATCCCAACACACAGCAGTATATATAAGCATCCATCCATCCATGATAACTACTATATGATAAACATCCATCCATACATACAATCCAAAGAATGAATCTAAATCAACGCAACACAATACAATCGTAAACATCCATATAATAGAATCGTAAACCAATACAGTCCAAAGATAAGTAGTTTAAAAGATTACAAGGCTTTAAAAATCTAAAAAATAAGTCTAACAAGGCTTTACAAATCTAACATGCATGACTGGTCTAGTTCTTCATGGATCATTCAAATTAGTACCCTGTAATTAACAAAAGAATAAAACATATATGTTACATGTGTTGATACTGCTATGACTTGGGGAAAGCTAAATAATAGACAATGTACGTAATGAAACATTAAAAGTACCTGGTCGCCACCCTGATGCTGTGATGATGATGCTTCCGCCACTGCCTTCGCCAAGTCATCAGGATTCAGAGAATGCAGATGCCCACCCAGTATAAGAAGAAGATCACGATTTTGACAGATCGCTCTCACACAGTTAGCAGGAGTATGATAGGCTGGATGACCTGATGACTGTGTAGACTGTGTAGACTGGGTAGCAGAGCTGCCTGTGCCACTGATGGTCGGGCGTCGTCTTTGTCCTTGGCCTTTAACATAATTTTTCTTCACGACGGACGCCCTCTCCCACAATTCTTGATCAATCGCCGGACGCGTGGTGCCTTCAGGATAGCACTCGTTCATTAAGCCCTTATAAGTGTCCTGTCAGAAGGTCAACAAATAAATAGTTAAAAATAAATACGAAATGCTAAAAAACATGACTATAATATGTTTAAAGTTAACTTATTACCGCTATCTGAACAGCATCAGGTAGACCATCACGGGTGGCCACATACACATCCAACCAATTGATAGGTTGACCTTGAGACTTAGACTCCTACAGTTCATGTTCTCATATTAATATGTAAACATATGATATTTTAGCTACAAAACATGACTGTAAACATAAAGACAAATAACTAAGCCAATACGCTTGTTATACATACGTACCCTAGCAGTAATATGTTACAGCTGAGATATACTGCCGCCCTTGTACGTGCCTTTTGCCTTTTCGCCTTCAGATACACCTGAGGATCTGTTCGAGGCGGCAGTCTTACGTCTCTTGACCCAGCTCTTAGCTCTCCACTGCTCACACATCTGCACCCATATGGGATGTGCGCACCACCAGGGGCAATGCTCATGCATATACTGCTCACCCTGTCCTGGATGGTCAATCTCAGCATTGTGCAGGGCTTTCTGTCGTTCTTTGTTTAGATTATCTTTAGTCCGGACGGCGCACTTCTGCCAGAACAGTGCCTGAATAACTGATACATGTGCGTCGTCCCATCTATACCGCTTCTACAAATAAAACAACAATAATAATATTAAAACTATTATATTACCATAATCCAACATTACTAAACTATTAGTTGATTAACTATGTATTATCTATCAGAGTGATTAAATAAATATACCTGAAATTTAGCCCAAACTGAATCCTTATGGGCGAGAGGTGTGCTCGCCCATGTAATCACTGGCGTAGGCCAGTTCTGTAAGCATAATTGTGAAATGCACTTCACAATTTTACTATCTTGAAAATCACTACAATATACAATAATTTACATTAAAATATATTTATAACAATGGAAATATTAAACCCTTATATATACACGATGTATAACTTACGTGCTTTCTGGAGGAGGACGGATCTGTATAAGAATGCGATCATCCGGATTAGCCGGGGCCTTCGGCACATGATTAGGGCCCCGACCCAACCCGCGCTTTCGTGCAACAGGTTCAGAAGACATCTATAAATAAAAAAAATTAGGATGTTAGTATGAAATTATGAATGACAATTAATTGTATGAAATAGTTAACTACGATTACCATAAGTGAAAGGTACATAAACATGACTACAAAATAGTTAACTACAACAACTACAAATGATATAGTTAAGGATATAGAGAACATTCCTATATAGAGAACATAAATGAAAGGTACATAATTATGAACTAAACATGAACATGAACATAAACATACATTTTGTACAATTAAAACTAAACATACATTTTAATGAAAATCGTTGTCTGATGAGTCAGAATCATTTTGTACAAGTATCGGAGATTCATAACCATCTTCTTCAGATTCTGTGTCAGTGTCAGTCAATAACTCTTCCTCAATATCACTGTCATCTTGCACAATAACTGTCTCGGGATCCAATTATAAATTAATACTATAATATTACTCATCAATTAAATATATTATGGTCCTCATTAAGTTGCTGGTAATCTGTGTTGATGAGTTGGTGACTCGTCAAATATTTTTGAAAAAATAACTGAAAAAATATATAAACAACATATATGCCCTCACACAACTCATTTAACATTGAGTTCCTCTAATGACAATGTTTACTCTAATAGTACTACCTTATTGCAATATTCAACTCAAAACAAATCGATTAAAGTATAATAATCACAAGATTAGCATTCTGTTTATGGTATTAAGGGATTAAGGGGTCTAATTTAGAGATTTAGGGATTAAGGGGTTACCAGCGTAGTGCAGCGGTGGTGCGACGGTGGCACCTCCTGGTGGCGGTGGACCGGTGTCCCGGTGGCGGTGGCCGGAGTCTCTCTTCCTCTTCTTCTCTTCTCCCCCCTTTCTCCCTCTTCTCTCTGTCTGAGCTCCCTCTTCTTTTTCTCCGGCTCTGCTGTGTCGAGCGAGTGACTGAATCTGTTAATATTAAGTTTGATCAGCGACCGCTATCTGCGACCATATGCAGTCGCTGATTTTAATGACATGGACTTATCTGCGACCGCATGCGGTCACAGATATTAAGTGATCGCATAAAACATTGGCGCCAACATTTTTAGCCAAATTTTGGGAGGCAAATTTGTACTAGCGACTGACTAGCGACCGCGTGCGGTCGCTGTTAAAATATAGCGACCATATTAAATATTGGTCACAGATGGCGGTCGCTGTTAATAATATCAGCGACCGATGGTGCGGTCGCTGATAGTATTGGTCGCTGTTAGGCCTTTTTCTTGTAGTGACACTTGAAATATGACAAGGTATTTCTAATGATGCAAATCGCAATGTAATGAATGTTATGATGAATGTTTAAAATGTTTTCACAAATCGTAGTTCACAAATCGTACATCGTATTTCGCACTTCGTTCTTCGCATTTCGTATTTGGCCAATCGCACTTCGCAGCTCGCACGTCGCATTTCGTATATCATAAATCGTAATGTAATAAATGTTATGATGAATGTTAAAATATTTTTCGTAAATCATTTTACCTTTATCGATCATTGTTGATGCCTATGTTGGTGTTGACTCCAACAGTTTGGCTTTTTGTTGGCGTTGTCGATGCTTGTTTGATAAAGATAAGTTAAGATATTTTCTACATCTCTACTGGGGATGACGTTCTGAAATCACTAGACCTTCTCGATGCATACGCTGGTAGTTTACAACGGTGCCTACCCTGATGGTAGTTTGACAACGGTGCTTACCCTGCTGGTAGTTGACTACGCTCACATCGCCAAACTATTTTGGTTCTCACTCAATCGGTGGTATCCCTGAACTATCTTGATGTTACATTGAATTGATGCCAATGGTTTAGAATACCGGATCTTTCGATACCTTCGCTAAAGTAATATTCCAAGGTTTTCTTCGCCAGACTCTGCCTGATGTTACGCTCACCCTTTTTGAGGTGATTTGGAGTTTTCTTTAGCTGTTGGGTGATTATTTCTCATTTCCTTGAGCGTTTGATTCGCAACCCGGCTAAACTGATGACCTGAATACAACTGACATCCCTGGAGGGTGAAGCTCGTTCTTTCGCTGCCCAGATTTGAATTTCGGTGTAAAGGCCTCGACTTATGAGGACTTGAAGCCGGTTGGCACATTTGATGATAAGGATTTTATTCGCTAGACCTTTCGTCGTTAGCCTTATGCACTTGAGTTGCAGACTTTTTTGAGAAATCTCCCCTTCTTCTGTAGGGCCAAGCTCATGTAGCCATGATTTCTTTCAGGAGTTCTCCCTTTCTTTTGATGAGAGGCTTGATCCCGCCTTAAGCTCCTTCCATTTCTTAGAATTGGACAATGCCCCAGTCCTTTTGCATGTTGATGCCAAGGATTCATATGAGAAACTTTCTTTGTTGATGAAGTCGCAAGTGAGTAATATCCAACTTTCCAGTGAGATGATGTGAGGGAAGCTCTGATGATGATGTACCATGCTGATGGTGCTGACTGGCGCATTTTCCTCTTTAGGATGGTTGATAAATGCCCCATTGTTGACTTATCATTGTTTCTGAGATTGTCCCAATCTTGTTGTAAGGGTTCCAATATCGGGTTGTTGCCAATTTTGAAATTATCAGTCTTGCTTATTATTTGGGATAGTTGCTTTGACAGATGGGCTGATAAGATGTCAAAATCGTAAAAGGCTTTTACTTCTATACCAGATAGTGAACAGGTAGTGGATTTGGGCTTTGATGCCCTTAATCATTGTTCCTGACTTGTTCTCGCAATCGACATTGATGGTTTTCTTCTGATTTGATGAAGGCTTGTGATTGAGGGTGTCAGCTCTTTGAAGGTCCTCACTGCTGGTTGTCTTAGTGTATCGTTATTTCTTCCTTTCTGGGATTTATGCCAGATTTAATGGAATGACATTGAAGTGTTGTTGGGTCTTCTCAATATGGGTCGCTGACTTGGAGGGTTGTTCTTTGGTGTCTTGGGATTGATGTTTGGGCTTGGATATTTCTTTTGAGGGTCCGACCGCACCACTGATGGCTGTCTACGTACTCCTGTATATACGGGAGATCAGGTATGCGTAGTTCAGGCATTGGTTTGAAAGGCTAAAAATATTTATTGGGGTTTGAGCTTGGTTGAAGGGGTTTTTTGATTTTTGTAGTGGTTAGACCGCACCGTACATGGATGCCTACGTACTCCCATTGATGAGGAGAGATCAGGTCTGCGTAGTTCCAACCTAGCGTGAAAAGGTTTAAAGTTGTAAGTGGTGAAAAGGGTGTAGAGATGTTTTTGTTTTTCTTTTTTTTTTTGTTTTTTTTTCTTTTTTTTTTGTTTTTTTTTTCCTTGTTTTTTCTTTTCTTTTTTTTGTTTTGTTTTTTTTTGAATATTTACATGCATGGAAAATAAAAGATACACTGCGAAGAAAGTGATATCGTCCCCACATCTCTTGGAACTCACTACTGTATCTTCTGGATCTACATCTTCTTGGCTAGCCGAGGCGTAATAATCCAGTTGTCAGTGTTTATGTTGCCTTCAAGGCTCGCGATAGAGGTTACCTCTTGGTTCTGAATATCTTCACTTATGGCAATAACTTGATCGCTTCCTGATTCAGCACACCCCTCGGGGATGCTTATAACGGACCTGTCGCACAAAGGGATAAACTCTTGATTCTTCAATGGGTTGACTTCCCCGACAACCTCGCCATCTTTTCCTTCGTCTGTTCCTTGACCTTCTTCATGGGATTGAAAGGATTCGACTATGAAATCTCCCTCAAACTGTTGTGGAATTTCTAGCAAGGAACTTTACATTTTGGCTTTTTCTTCCTTGGAAAGGATCAGTATTTCCTCCTCATCATCCAAGATGATAAAATCGTGAACGTGGTTGCTATCTTTGGGCCACGAGATGTTTGATGTTGGCAGAGGAATCTCCTTTGGGGATTCTCTTGTCTCCTCTATCATTCCCTGCATTAGGATTGGTCCACCTTGTGTTATGCCAGAATTGACGCTCATAGCCTTCAACTCCTTTGAACTGCTTGTCTCGAGTGGACAGCTTAAGCTTTTTATTTCTTTTTTACATTTTCTGATCATGAGGAATTCTATCTTCAGCTCTTCATTTTCAATGAGATCCTAGATTTTATGTCGCAAAGATCAGCATTCCTCAGTCGTATATCCAATTGAGTTAGAATGGTAGAGACATATCTTGGTGGAATCATAACTCTTTATCTTGGGAGTTATAGGAGGCAGCAACTCAGTAATCCTTCCTTCGCTTATCAGAAAGTGAAGCATTTCTTCATTTGATTTGCTCAGAGGGGTGAATTTTCGAGCTCTTTGGGAGGTTATTTGATCTTTCTTCTTTGAGAAATCGCATTCACCCAAGCAATTTTTTCGCTGGCGAGATCATCCCCCTTTTCTTGGACTTTTAACCTGCTTTGATATTCTTCATTTAGATGGCTCATCATGGAGAGATATGGGCTTGCATTATGGTTAACCTCCTTTTTCTCTTGGCTTTCTGATAGTTGAGTAAAAAACTACCTCGTTTCCTGATGTTAGCGTACTATCAGCTTAGCCAGTAGATTTACTTGATTCTGGATCGTCTCTAATTTTTGCATTACTAGCATACCCTCCTCTGAGTTTTCCCACTCTAGGACATTTGTTATGTGCCTTTGGGGGTATTCCTTCACCCTTCGTATGTACTTACGATTTGGATATATTTCAGTGCTTCCTGACCCGATCATGTTCACTTCCTCCGTATCATTCTTCAACGGAAGGTTGGTGTTGACATTTTGTTGATCAAGTTTTTGGACCACAATACTACCACTTTCGATCAGATTTTGAATCTTATGCTTTAAGGACCAACAATCTTGTGTATCGTGTCTTGGAGATCCTGAGTGGTAAGCACATCTCTGGCTCAAATTGTATCTTTTGCTCCCTGGTTCCAGAGGTGGAGCCAGTTCGGTAATTTTCTTGTGATCCATTAATATCGCCAATACATTTTCAAGGGAATCACCCAGTGGAGTGAACACCCGATTTTTCGTTCTTTCAAATATTTTTTTTGTCTTGGCATTGGTTGAATGAAGCATGTTGTTGAAATGGCAGATTGTCTTGCTTTTTCCAAATGGGGGGACTGTAGGCTGGTCTCCTAGCTTGCCCCTGTACAACAAGGGATACATCTTCATTGCCTTTATCAGGTACCCCCTTGGAATCGCTTGCATAATTGCCAGTCTGTATATGTTTGGCGACTGCTTCCAAGGCAGTGAAGTCTTTAATCTTTCCTGCCTTCAGACTCATCTTTGCCATTTTGCCGTGTTTGATCATTTTCGAGAATAGTTTTCCTATGCCTGCTAGGATCCTCTCATAGTAAGGAGCCTCCTGGATATCAATAAACGTCATTACCATCTCAGTTTCTGTCATTGATGGAATGACTTGCGCTGCTAGATGTCTCCACCTTTGGGCATATTCTCGGAAAGATTCAGTACTTTTTTTTTCTAACTTTAGTCACTTGGTATCGATCTGGTGCCATTTGTGACAAAAAACTGTATTGATTTAGAAATGTGTGGGCCAATCCTTCCCAGTTATGGATTTTGGCATTGTCAAGTTGGGCATACCAGGCTTTAGCCTCTCCAGTGAGACTCTTTTGAAAAAGCTGCATTCTGAGGCTTTCATCTTCTGCATAAGACCCCAACTCGCCAATATATACTTTTAGGTGCGTATAGGGATCGCCTGCCCCATTGTACTTTTCAAACTCTGGGATTTTGAATTTATCAGGATATCGAGCCTCTAGGAATATGCAGAGATCTGAATAGGTGACACTTCCATAGTTTTCGGTCCCGTTGATTGATCGGATGGTTTCCTCCATTTGTTGGACTTTCTTTCTTATATCCTCAGTTTCTCGATCATCCTTGAGTTTTGGGATTTTAGGGGTTTTGTTAGTTCTTTTATTGGAATGGGGTTCAGGTATCTGGGTTTCCACCTTTTTGCCAATACCCTGACTGTCCCCTGGTGTGAATGACTCTGGTTGAGTAGGCATTATCTGGCCCCGAGTGTTTTTACTTTGTTCTTTTAGAAAGACAGCCAATTATGCTATCTGATTCCTTAATCCTTCGAACTCCTCTCGAGAGATAGGAGAAGGATCAAGTGGGGCACTTGTAGCCATGCATGTTTGACTGTGGGCTTAATGCCTTTTTGGACTTTGAATGGGAAACAGGAACAATCGCTTCCCTAAAAAAAGACTTATGTAGTTTAGTCTTAGGAAATGTAGAAATGTTACATGCTATGTAATGTGTCCGTTTAGGAGTATTATCCTGCAAAACGGATGTCAGTTGTTTTATAGCATGACAGGTTTTGCTATGAAAGGGAATGCATGTACACATAGTCCTTTATATTCTCCATTACATTGAGATTGACATGGAAATAAAATTACAAGTAAGTGAAATGGGAAGGTATGAAAAGACTTCCCTCCGTGTTTGGTTTATCAGAGGCTGACCTATCTTAGGTTACTCTCGCGATTTTTCGGCATGAAGGTTCCCAAATCATCGCAATTTACTTGACGGGAAGTTAATCTAGTCTTTCAACTGGAGCGAATTTGGGTGGTGCTTTTCCTGAGCCTCGTTGGAATTAGTCTCCCTACGAGTCCAGTAATCAAACACCGACAGGATAACCTCCTGATGAAGGAACCACACAACATCCATTCACATACATCGTGTCTCACCATATGGAAATGATGACATGTACGAAGCACTAATATCAAAGGCAGATATGGTGCGAAGCACTAAGTGAAATAAGCAAATGCATTCGTACACATTCATTCAAATGTAAATGCAACATCCACACACAAGCAGATAACGATTTTGAAAAGTTTATAATAGCGGCTTAAGCCCTCTTACTGGTTGTTCCCAGCAGAGTCGCCACCTGTCGACGTCGGAATTTTTATTTATCCCTTTTCTGTTCTTTTCTTTTGGTGTTCTCATGTTAGGTGAGATTTGTTTGAAAAAATAAGTTGTGAAAAGGTCCGACATGTATATGTCGACGATTGGACTGTAAGAGTCGCTAGTTGGTATTTTTAATTGGTTGCACCAACTCAACCGAGAAAAAGGTTCGGACATTGACCTAGTGATGTGACACTATTTGACTGGTCTATGAAACTGAGATTCGTTAGGGTTTGGGGGCTTGATTATGCGGAGGGAAGGTGTTAGACACCCCCCGACATCCGTGTTACCACGGTGACCGCCACTTTTCAATTTAAACTATTATCTGAATGTGTGTGTGTGTGTGTGTGTGTGTCAATGTGCAATTATCTAGAAGTAGTGATATGCCTCGTTTGAACCTATATACAAAGGGTTTGAATTTTGTATAAAAGTTCAGTTTTAACAAGATATAGCAATGATGTTTTGTAAAAGAAGTTTTTTCAAACCCTTATGCTCAATAGTAATTGAGGCCTTTGATACTTCCATTTTATTATGTGTTCGGCTTGTTTGCTTTTATTTTCGAGATGCGAAACATCTTCCAGAAAATAAGATACATAGCAGTGTCAAACTCCTAGTGGGCATGAGAGCCGTCTAAGGAAATTCAAACACCGTAAATAATTTACAAGCCATGTACAGCTGAAAATGTCCATCACAGGAACCGAATCTAGATTCAGAAGACTGAATCTGTGATCACATGATTCCTAGGCTCATATGATGTAGCTGTTTGTATGAAAGCTGTAAACATTTATATATATAAAAGCTGTAAATATATATAGAGAGACGATCAACCGCCACGAAGTAAACTCCAGGCGGGACGAAATGTAAATAAAGCAGTAAAATGCCACGAAGTAAACTCCTAGCCTGACAGAAATATATATATATATATATATATATATATATATATATATATATATATATAAGCTATAAATGCATTGGATATATATCGATCCAGGCTCAGTTCGTCAGTTCGGCGATATATATATACAAAAGCAGTAAACGCACCATATATAAAATTCAGGCTCAATCAAACAGAGTTTGATGGCAATAAAGGCTCAGTTCGTCAGTTCAGCGATATATATATATAAAAGCAGTAAACGCACCATATATAAAATTCAGGCTCAATCAAACAGAGTTTGATGGCAATAATATATATATATATATATATATAAACTGTTGTCGAACTCTGTTCGATGAGCCTGGATTTTATATCCGGAGCGTTTACTCCTTTTATATATATAAATACTTATATATATATATATATATATATATATATATATATATATATATATATATATATATATATATATATATATATATATATATATATAAGTAATAAACACTTCAGATGTAAATCCAGGCTCATCGAACAGAGTTCGACAACAGTTTATATATATATATATATATATATATATATATATATATATATATATACAAAAGAAATAAAAAGTCACGGACCGAAGTCCGGGCATACGCACGCAACACGACTCTCATTGTGAATAACGGTGTGTGCAAGAAGTGGAGAAAAGGCTTAAAGTAATGTAAGAAGGCTTACAGTGGACTGTCAAAGAAGACTTCAATAACTTTAAATGGATGAACAATCGGTTCCCACCGATAAAAAGTAGCCGAATATAAGCTCACAAGTGTTTGAAATGAGAAAGTACTCAATTTATAGTGTGTATAGAGCAAATTGGACAGGGCTTCCTCGCCTGTTTCTCTTACAAAATGGCCACCCCAAGCCCTCTATTTATAGAGGGGGGAGCCGCAGGTGTACCTGCGGCAGCAGCAGGTGTACCTGCGACTGCAGGGGGTGCCCCGGGCAATGTGGGTCCCATCGTCTCGAAGTACGTGCACTTGAACAACGCGTTGTTCGTTCGAACCTTCATAGCTTTCAATCCGGGAGTCCGATGGAAGCGTGCCATACCATTCCAGAAAGCTCTTTCCGAGGGCTATGCAATGACATAGGATTCGCCCTTTTTTGAATCCAGAAAGATGGGTCCATGACCAAAATGGCATTTCTGGATTTCTATCACGCAGTCTGTTGAGCCGTTTTGCGTAGTTTGTGCTCGAAAGTTAAGATACGGTTCTTATGGGACTTCTTTTGAAGCAATTTGAGTTTAAATGAGTGTATTTGATTTGAGTTGAAGTTGAGTTGGCAAAATGGCCATTTTATCCCTCCCGGGGTTATCTCCAGTTTTCGCACAGTTGTAGCAGTCTTTCCCAGGGTTATCTCTGAGGTTAGCTTGTTGTTGACCCTGACTGTCCTCATGGTGATCTTTAAGGTTGGCTTGACCTCCAGGGGTTATCTCCGGGGTTGGAAACTGATTTTCTGGGGTTATCTCCAAGGTTGGAAACTGGATCTCCCTGGGCTATCTCCAGGGCTGGAATTGATGTTGTGGTCCTCCAGGGTTATCTCTGGAGTGTGAAAAAGACGATGTTGTCCACCTGCATAGTTAGTAATAGGAAAACGAAATTTTGAGTGTCTACAATGATTACTGGGATTGCGAAAAATTTTAAATTCGATTTATGTCATGCTTTCGTTATTTTAAAATATAATTGTATGTATGTTCTCGTTTGTACAAACCAACAGTAATAGAATGTCATAATTATCATATTCATCTATTTCATTTGTATGGATCATATTAATTGCACAGCCTCCCCTAAAAAAATAAAATAAAATAAATCTTTATATCGTTGGAATGATTTATTTGCTGAAATAAGTAATTAAACACATTTCTTTATCCATTATATCTCTTCCTATCTTAGTTTCTTCAATCTAAACGCATAGTCCACCTTGCGAGTAATTTTTAGACTTGTCGTTGTACATATGTGTGGGCCCAACTACAAATTAAGGTTTATATATAACCTAAGGAAATGAATGAAAAACAAAAAAACCAAAAATAAATGAACAATACAAATAATAAATGAACAAATTAGGATAACATATAGGGTTTTTTTTCCCCTAGGGTTCGGCCACCCCTAAGCGGTCCTACCTCGAGACAAAATCCGACAACAACTTCCTTAATTGAACTTGTTCTGAACTTCCGGAGTGAAATAAGGACAAAACAAGTAAAACGAGTTTAGAAGAAACAAGAAGTTGAGGTGCTCCCCTAGGTACCCTAGGATTCAGCCACCCTAAGGGTTGGCCTCTAGGGGCACACTATTTCATATTCCCGAGAATCGTGCCGAAAAAGATGTGGGCAGTGCAATTACTGAATAACGAGTCTGAATCACATAAATAAACAAGGAAACTTGTGAGGGTCTATGAATAGTTTTCCTTGAATCCTCCTTGACGAGAAGATTCTCACAAGCCAAAAATCATGAGAAAATGATGAAAAATGATCAAGAAAAGTAAAGTCGAACAAAGAGGACCGAAGGAGGCACGAGCCTAGGGTTTGACCCCTTAGGGTTTGATCACCCTATGGTTCACCCCTTTAGGGTTCGCCCCCCTAGGACATGGCATCCCCTATTCAGTGTCGAGCTCTTCTGAGTTTTTTTACGACAAGAATGAATGACATGATGTTCAGATAAAGGAAGAAGAGCGGAAAGATATGGATTGAGCAGCGAAAACATTGGAATATGAGACTTAAGAGAGGCTTCCATGAGTCCTGAGGAACAAAACTTATGACGACAACTCATATTGGGAATTGATTGAGGGATTGATTTGGTGACTTGAAAAACATGACGATTTGGGCATTACTCAGGAAACTAAAAGTATTTCTGGAATTTTTCCTAAGGTCACATGCCAGACACATGACATGTGTCAGACACGTGATCACTTTATAGAAAATTCGATAAATACACCTTCCGTTTGAGAAGAAATGACTTTTTCAACTTTGGATTCTCTTTAGATCTGAGACACTCGAGAATGTTATTTCACCCTAAGAGTTCTGTCACATGTTACTAAAGTAATTATTTACATGTTCTTCTTCCCTTTTCAACTCAGAAATCAAATACGTACTTTTCGTGCATTTTTCTTCTCCTTAGCCAACACAAATTTGAACCCTAACAAAATACAATTTCCTTGCCCATAATATATATGTATAATTATAATTTTTTATATGTTGGGACGATAGTCCTAGGCTTGAATTATCTACAAATTGTATAATTTACACTCTATTTAATGGGTGGGGGAGTTGAGTAAGGTTTGGCATTGGCAGTTCCTACCCCACGTGGGCAAGGCAGTCATATTTTCCTACAGTCTCTCTCTCTCTCTCTCATATATATATATATATATATATATATATGGGCTAGGCAGTCATATTTTCCTACAGTCTCTCTCTCTCTCTCTCATATATATATATATATATATATATATATATATATATATATATATATATATATTATATACAAATTAAAATTATCAAATAATAAGAGAGTATAAATTTATTTTTTATTTTGTCCTTACATTGGTATATACGTGTGTTAATTATTTTAAGTGGCTCTCATATTTGTGGAAAGAAAGAATTGATTTGAGTGCTCATTATTCATTTGTGATGTGATTTATTTACCGTTTAGTTAGGATGTAATATGATATAGCGTAAATTAGTCGGTATAAAATTTTATATAATTGATTTATGTATTTTAAACATGTTTTTGAGAACAAATTTTTTATTATTAAGTCATTCTTTTAAAAACGGAGAAAGTAATAAGTATTACGGGTTATAATATTATGTAGACAAATACATTTTTTGTTATACATAAAATAAATAGACATTCCAAATTTATTAAAAGAAATGTCGTCCTTCACTTCTAATAGTGTAGATCAACTTAAAATTTAAATCTGGGGTGTCGATCTACCATGGACGTGACCAAAGATATATTCATCTGAATAAAAGAATAACACTGATGTGTTTGTATATATATATATATATATATATATATATATACACACCGGATCCGGTCCGGGAGTCCGGATTTTCTTAAAATCCGGACCTTTTTTTTTTTTTTTTTTGCTTTTTTTTTTCAAAACAACTAAAAAAAATATTTAATATTTTATGGAACTGAAATTTTTTCATAATATAATGTTTTGGGTGTGTTTTGAATACCTATACCAAAAAGTGGTGGTACAGTCTGCACAGACTGTATCACCATATTTTGTTATACGTACCCAAATCACGCCCAAAACACTTTATTATGAAAAAATTTCAATTCCATAAATTTTTTTTTTTTTTTTTTTAGTTGTTTCAAAAAAAAAAAGCAAAAAAAAAAAAAAAATAAAGGTCCGGATTTTATAGAGTCCGGGATCCCGGACTGGATCCGGACTCTATATATATATATATATATATATATATATATATATATATATACTACCTGAGAGTGAAATGAAAACCCACAAAGCAGCAGATTGATTCCAACAACGAGACAAACAAGGCAAAAAAAATGGGGGAAGGTGTCAGTGTTAAGCGAACCCGGGGGCATATGTGTGTTGCGTTGCGTTGCATATATATATATATATATATATATATATATAGAGAGAGAGAGAGAGAGAGGATCCGGTTCTTATGCGGACTCTCGAATTTTTTTTAAGTTACGGATTTTTATTTTTTTTGCTTATTTTTAAAATAACT
This sequence comes from Panax notoginseng, assembly GCA_016801055.1. Classification (NCBI taxonomy): domain Eukaryota; kingdom Viridiplantae; phylum Streptophyta; class Magnoliopsida; order Apiales; family Araliaceae; genus Panax; species Panax notoginseng. The sequence goes on from CM029012.1 coordinate 122,328,635, forward strand.
AAAAAAAAGGTTTAATATTTTATGGAACTGAATTTTTTTGATAATACATTATTTTTGGTGTGATTTGGATACACTCAAAATAGTGTATTATGAAAAATTTCAGCTCCATAAACTATTAAACTTTTTTTTAGTTGTTTTAAAAATAAAAAAAATTCAAATTTTACTCCCGTACGGGAGTCCGAACCTGATCAGTTCTGTATATATATATATATATATATATATATATATATATATATATATATATATATATATATATATACGGAGAGGCTTTAAAGCGAACCTTAAAGAGCGAACCAAAGACGAACCGTCGTCTTTGGTGTCTATGGCGACGGTTCGACCCGTCGCCAAAGACTACATGGCTATGGCGACGGATCGAACCGTCGCCATAGACACTAAAGACGACGGTTCGTCTTTGGTTCGCTCTTTAAGGTTCGCTTTAGAGATGGACTGATATATATATATATATATATATATATATGTGTGTGTGTGTGTGTGTGTGTGTGTGTGTGTGTGTGTGTGTGCGCGCGTGGGTCCTTAATCCGTGACAGCTGGTTGTCATAGATACTATTTCAATAATTATGATCTTAACCGTTGATCGTCATAATAAAAGGTTAAAATTAAAAATAATTTATTTCATGCCGCTAAAGTTTGTAGCGGCAGTAATATTCTTTCTTACTACAGCGGCAGTGCAAGTCATGCAATCCTTGTTTGTCCCATCACAAGTAACCCATAACACTAGTCACTTTGTAAGATTATATTTGATTATTTATTTTATAATCAAATATTTTTATTTAATTATAAAATAAATAATCAAATAGAATCTTTCATCAAATAAAATTATAAAATAAAAATATTGTATTTGATATAAAATAAATATTAAATAGAATCTTTTATTTTTTTTTAAAATTCCCCTTTACTCGTTCTAAAAAAATGGAAGAGATGAAAATAGAATAAAATATTTGATTATAAAATAAATAATCAAATAGAATCTTCTATCACATAAAATTATTTTTATTTTCTTATAATTCTATTTGATTTGATTTTATAATTATAAAAATTATTATTTTTATAATTTTATTTGATTTGATAAAAATAGAATTATAAAATAAAATACTCTAATCAAATAGAATCTTACAAAGTGACTAGTGTTATGGGTCACTTGTTACAGGACAGACAAAAGGATTGCATGACTTGCATTGCCGCTACAGCTTGTAGCGACAGGATAAGTTGGATTTGAGGACATTTTGGTAATTTTTGTTGTAGCAAGAAAGAATATTACTGCCGTTACAAGCTGTAGCGGCAGGGAATAAATTACTTTTAATTTGAACTTTTTATTATAACGATCAACGGTTAAGATCATGGTTGTTAGAATAGTACGGATGGGAACCCTATATATATATATATATATATATATATATATATATATATATATAGAGAGAGAGAGAGAGAGAGAGAGAGATTTAATTTGCGACGAACGTTTGTTATGTGGATTGTTCAGCAACCAAGTTTACATCCGTTGATCCATACATTTAATGGCTGAGATTGGTCAAATTTTCTTCCTACCGCTACAACTTGTAGCGGTAGTCCACATCCCCCAATCCGTGCTAGCAATTTACGTTACTGCCCCTAACAATTTAATACATGCATGCCGCTACAGGCTGTGGCGGCAGTGTGGCCTTCACCCATATTGATATAAAAATAAAAGATAACGTAAAAATGAGTTTATTTTTATGTATACATAATATAAAAATAAAAGATAATGTAAAGATACATAATGTAAAAATAAAAGATAATGTAAAGATAAGTCTGAATAAAAAATAAATTTATTTATTTTTATGTATACATAATGTAAAAATAAAAAATATAAATATACATAATGTAAAAATAAAAGATAATGTAAAGATAAGTCTGAATAAAAGATAATGTAAATTTATTTATTTTTATGTATTCAGACTTATCTTTACATTATTTTTTATTTTTACATTATGTATCTTTACATTATCTTTTATTTTTACATCATGTATATATAAAAATAAACTCATCTTTATATTATCTTTTATTTTTACATCAATATGGGTGATGTTACACTGCCGCCACAGCCTGTAGCGGCAGACATGTATTAAATTGTTAGGGGCAACAACGTAAATTACTAGCGCGGATTGGGGGATGTGGACTGCCGTTACAAGCTCTAGCGGCAGGGAGAAAATTTGACTAATCTCAGCCATTAAATGTATGGATCAACGGATATAAACTTGGTTGCTGAACAGTGCCCATAGCAAACGTTTGTTACGAATTAAATCTCATATATATATATATATATATATATATATATATATATATATATATATATATATATGTGTGTGTGTGTGTGTGTGTGTGTGTGTGTGTGTGTGTGACTTTCAGTACATATTTAAGGCATATTTAAGGCTTTGCGTGTGATTTTGTACTAGGGTTAGAAAACTGCTGCCACCCTCAATCAAACTTGCTCATCCCTCTCTCTCTCTTCTTTATACAAAACTAAATACAAATGTATATACATATACAATCAGATATAAAATCTAGTGTAATGCACTAGATAAGTTAACAATTTACGCAAAAGCAGCTTTATTTTAAATTAATGAATTGTGTGTTTGTAAATATATTGACATATAACACTTAAATTCAAATTCGAATGCACTTATTTATATTATATTGTCACCATTTCAGTTAAATTACATCATTTTGCATATTCACTACATATTTATATAATTTGTTACACTGAATATTATTTTCTCATATTTATATATTATCATCAGTTACAAACCCAAGGTGGTGGTAACTAAAATTAAGTACATCTCAATGGGGTATATGGTTTATAATTAACTCTATAGAAGTGTTGGAGACGAGATTTTCAGCTCACAGTAATATTATGTTTGTTTGTAAAGATTATATTTGAAATTAGATTATTATCCTAAGTTTTTTATTTGTTTTTAAAACTTGAGACTATTAATTCCGAGATAATAAAATGATTTGAAAGGGGGACTATTTAATATCATGTCCAACTAAATATTATAATCCCTACTATTTGAGACTAAAAATTTATGGACAAAATTAATTTTTAACTTTTTTCAAAAAAAAGACCGATATATAAATTGGCATAATTAAATTCCATCCTTCCATGCATATATGGTTGGAGATAAAGTTTTGAGACAATGAACTATTAACTTAAAGTGCTCAACTAAAAAAGTAAAGTTTGTGTTTTGACTAAAATCAGTTGAATAAATAATTCCTAATTAATTGATCTTATGGCCAGATTCTTTTTGGGGGCTAAAGAATTATATATATATATATATATATATATATATGTATATATATATATATATATATATATTAAGGATTACCTTCCACTAAATTATTTTTGATAGTTAGCTTGTGTGCATAAAATAATGCCCAGTAGTATGACTAAATTATAAGGGGTGGTTAATTAAATATCGATTATTTTAGTAAGGAAAATGAGAAAAAATAACTGTTTTAATTTTTAAAGTTGTGTCACGTTTTAAAATTCTTTTCTCTCTCTTTTGGTGCACCTTTATTTTTTAAATCTCTCGTAGTTTTTTCATCCAAAATTTATCACTTTTATTTAAATTAAATTAAATATCTATTATTTTAGTAAAGGAAACGAGAAAAAATGGCAGTTTTAATTTCTAAAGTTGTGTCACAATTTCTTCTCTCTTATGGTGCACCTTTTTTATAAAATCTACCTGGCAGTTTTTTCATCCAAAATTTATCACTTTTTTTTTGAATATTTATTTATTTTTTAATTGTACACAGATTGTGCCACATATAGTAGTAGTCATTAATGATGTTTTAACTTTTTAAATGTAATATTCTAATACCACTAAAGTTCTTGAGGATGTCTTTTGGGTACGGAATAGTGCCTTTCCTTAAAAAAGGTAAGAATCATTTGCCAAACCGAAAAGAAGAATATTTATCATCTTTGATTAAAATTTCATTAAGATATCATTGCCCTTTCTTAAAGTGGGGTTTGCCTCCGTATTTCATCCAAAAGACCTTAAACATACTGCATACAGTCTACATTCAATATTTTCTGATGTAACCCACTGGACCACAGCCACAACACAAATAATCTCATCAATCCAAAAGGGATATTATTTAATTAAACAAATAAAAGAAGAGACTAAGAAAAAGAAACAAAGAAAATAAAAGATATTGCAACCCCAATATATGTTACCACTAATTACTTAGCTAATACCACCATATATAAGTTAGGTATTTCCTAGGTTTTAATTAGGTTTATCCTGTTTTGTTTTATATTTTATGCCTAGTATCTATTTAAGAGACTAAAACAAGTCATTCAATAAAAATGATCTTGCCAAACCAAATATACATTTAAGGCCAACACTTTTGCGATTATTATATTCTTGCGACACTTATTGTTCTCACCATATATTTCTTTTCCTTTGATAATAAATATCAAATGCCTAAAAATAGATTGTAGTCTCAAATAAATCTCACTTTTGTAATATTAGGAATTAATAAGCTATCAATAAGATTAATTCAAGACATAATTAGCATGGGAAAAAAATCAGATTGATCAAAATAGAGCCATTAATTAATTTATATCTCTAGCTCTACAGGGAGTCGGGGATGAATAAGTTTCAGTTTGAATACACGGTTGCTTTCCTTCAATTATGAGTTTATGACCATTTCATTGTCAGAAGTGGAAGATATATGCTATGCATTATAACGATAGGTAGCTAGCTATGTTCTACAACATTAAAAAAGAATATCAAATATAATTAATGTATTCACCCAAAAAGGTCATATTACTGATTAAACTCTGGAATTTTTAGATTGGGAATTATAAATAGGGGAATACTATTTCTATACGTGTTTTTAATCTTTTCACATGTGATTTTTTACAGTATGCTCATGTGAGAAGGAATCATGTAGAAATATTAAAAATATTGTCTATGTGATTTCAATATAAGCATAATATTGAAGAGTAAATAAACTGAGAAAAGTATTCCCTTAGAAACATACCCAAAAATTGTGAATTTTAACTAAAGTATATATATATATATATATATATATATATATATATATATATATATATATATATATATATATATAATAAAAAAAGAATCTTTAAATAATAATGCGTCGGCAGCATTCCTCAAGAGATCTTATACCTCCCAATATATGTTGGTCATCATAGGATCATAGGTCCTCTAGTTCATTAATTAATTAGTTACTAACTAATAAAGATACTTCAAAACTTAACCAATACAAAAATTAGTCAATAAAAAAATTTAGAATGGGGCATAAACCCTAGAGACCCAAATTTCACACACACATGCAACATTTTTGTTTCTTTATTTTGTGGAGAGCTTGTATATAGATGTTTGTGGGGAAAAGAGAGCTACAATATATACGGTTGGTAATAATAATACTAACTACTAAATACCGGTATAAGGAATTTGTGAGCTAAGTATTTGAGGTAGCTAGTTCCTCCCTTTTTCCCATTTTCTTGCAGATCCATTTATGCAGATCCATTTAGACTATTATTATTCTCCCCTTTTGTCAATAGATACTCCTACCTAGAGCTACCCATCATCTTAATCATAATATCATCCTCCAAATCAATACAAAAAAACTCCCCCTCCTCATTTTAAAGATCATCAACAAAAAGCCACTTCCAAACTTACATAGATCTATCACAAATACATATAGATAACTGTAACTATAACTATCCCCTTCTTTTTTTTAGGGTTTTTGTCTAAGGAGAAGAATTAGGCATAGAGATCGATCATAATGTTGGGCTCAGAAGAAGAAGATCCATCTGCACCAGATAATGATATGCACTACCATCACCATCACGGCCACCGGATTATTCAGAGTTTTAGTACGCCGCCGTCAATCCACATGCGGCAGCTACTCATAAGTTGTGCAGAACTCATTTCCCGCTCCGATCTCTCTGCAGCCCACCGCCTCACCACCGTTCTCTCCGCCAACTCCTCCCCATTCGGAGATTCCACCGAGAGATTAGTGCATCAATTCAATAAAGCCCTCTCCCTCCGCCTTCACCGCCTCGCTCCCACCTCCACCACAAACACCACTACCGCCACCGCCTTCTTTCTCCCGAAATTTACCACCGCAACATCAACTTCTACTAACCTCATGAATAGTAATTTCCTTCCGAGTTCAAGTGCGAATATCACTACCCTCCATCAATTTGATCAATACGACGACTCCGCTATCCAATCCTCATACCTATCTCTCAACCAAATCACCCCATTCATCCGATTCACTCACCTCACCGCCAATCAAGCGATTCTCGAAGCTGTCGACGGCCACAATTCTATCCACATCCTAGATTTTGACATCATGCACGGCGTCCAATGGCCACCACTAATGCAAGCCCTAGCCGAACGCTACCCACCGCCATCCCTCCGCATCTCTGGCACCGGAAACAACCTCGACATTCTCCGGCGAACCGGCGACCGTCTCGCCAAATTCGCCCACTCTCTCAACCTCCAATTCCAATTCCACCCCATCTTCCTCCCCAATATCAACAACCCCATCTCTTCCCTCACCACATTTCAACTAAACAATTTTCCGGCGGATGAAAATGAAACCCTAGCTGTCAATTGCAGCTCATATCTCCATAGACTCGACCGCGAAAATCTCCCCATTTTTTTCCACAAAATTAGATCAATGAATCCGAAAATAGTCACTATTGCTGAGCCAGAAGCAAACCACAACCTCCCTCTATTTCTGCAAAGGTTTGTAGAGTCATTAGACTATTACACCGCCGTGTTCGACTCACTGGAGGCGACTCTACCGCCGAATAGCCGGGAGAGATTATCAGTAGAGCAGGTGTGGTTTGGGCGGGAGATATCTGATATAGTGGTGGCTGAAGGAGAAAACAGGAGAGAAAGGCATGAAAGGTTTAGGGCTTGGGATTTAATGTTAAGAAGCTCAGGGTTTCTTAATGTTCCCCTAAGCCCTTTCGCTCTTTCGCAGGCGAAACTGCTGCTAAGGCTTCATTATCCATCTGAAGGGTACCAGGTTCAAGCTATTAATGATTCTTTCTTCTTAGGTTGGCAAAATCAGCATCTTTTCTCAGTTTCTTCTTGGCGCTAGCTAATTAATTACTAATTAGTACTATAGCAAAAAAAAACCTAACCCTAATTAGGGCTGCATGGATTTTGAAGGAAGGAATTAGGCTGACTTTTGATCAAGGAAATTACACTTTATGTGGATTTCATTGACCTTCTTCTTCAGTCAGGTTTTTCTTGGAGCTAGAGCTTAAACTGATCATGAATGTTTTAATATTACTATATATATGTTGATCAACTTTGTTTAATTTTCTTTTATAATTAATTAATCCTCAATTATTAATTATATTGTTAATTGAAGGATTAAGATATATGCTGTAACCAAATCCTCTATCGATCAATTTGCTGTGGTGGCGCATTAATCAGTTAATATATATTGAATTTAAGTGTTAACCACCATATATGTATGTTTCTTTGTCATTATGTATGTGGTGGGTTGTTAATTTTATCTTCTATGATTTATACAATATTAATTATTAATTAAATAATTTTATGTGCCTCACTTTCTTATTTTTGTATTAATTTATTCTTTGGTCTTGAAGTATCGTTGTCGTCTTAATTTTTTTTCTTTTTTAATAATATTCTTCTGATATATATGATCTTAAATAAAAGTGAGATCAATCCCATATCTTAATTAATAAATATAATAGTTAAAGAAAAAGTACCATGCAATACATTAAATAAATATAATGTTCTTGTTCCCTAAAATTCCATTGTCTCCTTCAAGAGTGATCATGTTAGGTGTTTATCAAGAATGGAAGAGATGCATGAGGGTTCTTGTTTTCTGGATCAATAACTATTTAAGTAGGCGTATACATAAATATAATCATACCATTATGTTTTTTTAATTGAAGTTTTAGAAGAAAATATGAATATTAAAAAATATAATTCATATTGGAAACCGATATTTTCACATTATTTTTTGATATTTTTACACATGGCCCACAATTAGCTAATGTGTCGGATTTTTATTCGCTAATATGTGGATCCTACGTATGGAAATATCAAAAAGTGATGTGAAAATATCAGTTCCCTTTATATTTTGTCTGATAGAACAAATTAGCTATAAATTCTCAGTATTACCCTTTTAATATTCTATAGAAAGAAAATATAAATTAATTAGTATTTTAAGTACGGATAATACAAAAAATTAAGTCATTGATTCTTCTTTAAAACAAAAAAATGAGTAAATTTCACTTTTTAAAAAGACAGATAAAAAAAATATAAAGAGTATAATTTAATAAAATATGTATACACAAATGTACGTATGATGTTGGACTTGGTTTGGCTGTCTTTGAAATGGAATAGCACCCCACCATTGATTACCCTAATTTCTGCCGTTTGTCCCCTCAACAAAACCATCAAATTTCTCAATCTACCCTTTTGTTGCCCCCCCTTGAGCCTAGCCTTCTCCTCTTGAAACCTCCTTCGGTCCTTTCTACATCTTACAAAGGGGATCTTCTCTCGTGTCTTGTGGCCACTCTTTTTAATTTTTATTTTATTTTCAAGGACCACCCTAGCTACCCATTAATTAATATTTAACTTAGTTTCCATTCCTCTCTCTCATAATTATGGTATATGAATTATTTTATATGGTCTCACAAGAATAATCTAGCTAGCAAACCCCACATGTTCTTTCCGGATTCTTAGTCAATTTTTTGTGAAGTTTAAAGTAAGAGTTCTACTTATAGTATTTGGATTTTCATAGAATTGTCATATTCTTAACCATATGTAAATTTATCAAATTTGATGATTTTGTTATATAAAGCTGCATCAAAATTTAAAATTTTTTTTTTGTCATCTAATGCCTTTTTTATGGATAAGAAATTAAATACATCAAAAATTTATGAACTTATATATGACTAAGTGTGTAACTATTGAATATAGGTGTGTCTAAGATAATAAAAATTTGTTATGATAGTGATTAAATTCTCATGATAGTGCGTGAGATAATGATAATATTTAGTTAGTGACTATAGTTATTTAGGAGTCTTCATTTATATATGTAAATGGAATGACATGCAAAGAAATTAAATGCAATTTAGTAGTTCTTTGATTTTCATTTTTTATCTAGAAAATTATTAAATCCACAATATTTTTTGTTATTTTCACAATAAAAATATCGTTGTAGATGTATAGCGACGGTGAAAACCGTCGCTATAGGATCTATAGCGACACTTTTGTTGTGAAAATAATATTTTCTATTATGAATTTAGCAATTTCCTTTTATCTATTATGATGCTATGATATCAGATTTCTCGATATACAAGGTATTATTTTAATACTGATTTAATAGTGAAAAGTGTTTGGTTTAACTCTTTCGGACTTTGAGTGCATTAATACGTTACTCCCTCCGTCCCAAATTATCTGCTGTTTTAGCAAAAAAAATTTGTCCCACAATATCTATTTTTTCAAGATTTCAATGCATTTTTTTCCTTTGTTTTCTAAGTTTGTCCCTTTACCCTAATTAATGATAGTCATTACTCTCATTCATGCCTCTCCTCTTTTTAAGCATCTTTTCATATTCCCACCAATAAGGATTCATGCGCAGAAAATAAAAAAGTCAATACATAAGGGTATTTTAGTATATTTATCACATATATTGATATGTGTGTGGAACTCTAGAAAAATAGATAATTTGGAACGGAGAGAGTATTATTTTTCATGGACTGAATAATAATTTGATCAATTGATCAATAATAATATTGACACGCAAAAAAAAAAATCATCTCTGAACCAGCGTACCGATATTATATCGGTCAATTTATTAAAATTAACTTTAGGTTAACAACTTCCATTTTTCATCTCTCTCTGTAGTGTGTGAGCTAGCTGATATATATATTACCTTTGTGTATATTGGTGTGATAACTTCTTGTGCAGGGAATAAGATTGACGCAGTGATTTGAGAAGTAAGCAAACCCTTACGTACGCATAAACTTACCTTTCACATGATTTAATATTTCACTGAAGTCATGAATTAAATTAGCCAAACAAACATCTCATATCAAATCAAATCATCCTCCTCGTTATATATTCAGTGGAATGATGCAACACTTCTGATCAATCACTCTCTAGAGAGAGAGAATTAATAAAAAAAATTAATTAAGAGAATTAATTAAGTCATCTTTTATTGGACAATACCATATAAAAAAATTACAAAGATAAATTTGATATTTTTATAATCACATAAATATGAGTTATATTTATTATTCATATAAAAATTTATATTCCCTCCGTCCTTTAATATAAGTAATTTTAAAATAATACATAATTATTAAAAAAATAATTATATAGCATTAAATATAATATCAATTGTTCATATTATACTTGTATTGGAAAAAAAGAATATTATTTATTGGACACAAATAGTAAGAGAAACAAAATTATATTTAATAGTTGAGATAATATTGAAAACTAAACAATTAATATTTATTTGAAATTCTCAAACGATAAATATTAAAAGATAAAAATAGGGAATTGATATTTCTACAAGAAAATTTGATATTTTCATAAGGAAAATTATTATTTCTACAAGGTCTCATTCATATGAATGTGGATCTCATTTACTATTTATGTGAGGGGAGCCTTATAAAAATATTAATTTTTTTTGTGAAAATATTAATTATTTAAAAATATTTTTCTAAAATGACTTATATTAAGAGACAGAGAGAATATTTGGTAATTAATATCAATTTCGTATATGTATATAGTCTAGTAGGGTAGCTGACAGTGAAAAGATGGTTAGTAGCTAGTAGTATAAGTAGTAGTACTGTTGGACTCCCACACAAGGCACCTCTTGCTTGCGATTTGCGAACCATAACCATTAATTATAATTTGGAATATATATGTCGTTAGGCGCATGCATGTATGTATGTTAACATCATCTCATTCTTGACCTAACTTTTGGCCTGCTTTGATGTTTGGGGAAACCCTACTTAACTTCACTCCAACAGCAAAAACAAACAAAGAAAACAAAAATGTTATTGTTATTTAAAGGTAAAATAAAATTTATAAAACATTAATTGTGTATAGGAACTTTTAGGGAGATTAATTACTCATTTGATGTATCACCATCATCTTATGTTGTTAAGGTTGTTGAAGCATATTAACTCAAAACTTTTCAAATTATTTTCAACATGACAATGAATGGAGTAGCTCACAAAGTTGCATATAAAATTGCAATGCTTTAATTTTTCAACGTGTAACGTTGTATTCTCAAAAAATAAAAATTTGTTTTCAAAATATCATTAAAAAAATCATTTGGAGTTGGAAGTTTAAATTTTTGCACTTTCTGAAAAGGGAATTGGAATGCTAATAAGAGCAATAGTTTGCAAATGAGAACTTTCATTTCATCTTTTGTTTTTTTCTTTTTCCTTTTTTTTCCTTAAAAAGGAATATAATTTGACGTTAAATGGAAAGGAATCTGGGATGGTTTAGTATGCAAAAATGTGAGAACTCCAATAACCCTTTGCCTAGTACCAAAACTAGATCAATAAGTCTAGGGGGTATTGTTCAGCGACATTTCTAGCGATTTTTTTTTTTGGGGGTTGTAGTACCTCTCAAAAAATGTATAATATTTATTCTAATTGAAATTTTTACAGAAAAGAGTGTTCTAGGTGTAATTTAGATACATACAAGAAATATAGTTGTACAGACTGTACAAACCCTGTTTCTTGTATGTATCCAAATTACACTTAAAACAAGATTTTTTACAAAAATTTCAATTGGAATAAATACTATACATTTTTTTGGAGGTACTACAAAAAAAAAGTCAAAAAAAATTGCTAGAAATGTCACTGAACAACGTCCCCCTAGAAAGACTCAAATTAGATATACATATTCTTTATAAAAAAAAATTACTTTTCTCAAAAATCTCCATATATACTATTAGATAAAAATTAATAGTGATGGCTTGGTATCTAATATTACTCAACCCTACCTAGTATAATGACATCTTAGAAATCTCATTTGATATAATAGTTAAAAATAAAATTAATTTTATTAATTTTGGAATAGACTAAAAAAAGTTAAGTATAATGTCAAAACAATAGTTATGTTGTCAAAGTAATATGTGTCGTTAAAAGTTCAAAGTATTGTTCAAATAAATATAAATATCGTTAAATACATATTTATTCTGATAACATAAATATATATTGATCGAGTATTATTAACAATCAAAATATATATATATATATATATATATATATATATATATATATATATATATATATATATAAAAGAAAACTTCAAAACGACATAATTTTAATAAATAAGTGTTATTTAAAGAGGAGTACTATATAAAAAGAATGTTCTCTCTCTCTCTCTCTCTCTCTATATATATATATATATATATATATATATATATAATACAATACTAATACACAAACAAAAAGATGATCTCTCTATCAACATGTTAACACTTTATTAGACACTTGTACTTAACGTATATGGATATACGTATCATTGGAATCTATGTAACAATTTCGAGTCTGACATATATATACTAATTAATTTCTCTAACTAGTTTAATCATTCAATGATGGTTAACCAAAGGAAGTTGAGGATAATTGGCTGGATAAGCTAGCTAGGACGATGTACTCCTACTACTTTTAAACTAAACTATTGGGTACATGCATTAATTATATATTGTAGTGAGTGGGTATCTTCTTCTCTTTTACTATACTTTTTATCAACTCCACTTATTGGCTCACGATTATTGACATATATATATATATATATATATATATATATATATATATATATATATATATATAAAGTAAATAATATTTTTAACCTTTTTTTTTCAAATTATATATATATATATATATATATATAAAGTAAATAATATTTTTAACCTTTTTTTTTCAAATTATATATATATATATATATATATATATATATAAAGTAAATAATATTTTTAACCTTTTTTTTTTCAAATTTAACTGTACAATGCATTGGCTAGCTGGTGTTCCAAACTATTGATGAGATTAATTAGTGCATATATTTCATGCAACCTTATTTTATTTTTTTTAATCGACAATTTTTTTTTATTAATTTCTAAATGCAAGTCGGATCCAAATTTAATGTTTTTTATTTATTTAATTAAACTATGTTATAATACGCTGTACCACATCATTTCATCCATCATCCATCTCTAATTATTTGGCTTACATTGTTATAAAAATCTTTTTCTACACTACAATATTATCTTTTAGCAATATATTTAATTAAATAACTAGCTATGCATCGAATCTTGTTATGAATTATAAAAATTTTATTTGAAATTATAAGTATGACATATATCAATACTATAGTAGAATTTGATAAGATTATAAATCGGTCCACTACATTACATATTTGATTAAATTAAAGAAGTATCACTAATAATTATTCATTTAACTAATAACAAAATAATCATACATCAAATCGTAAGATATATCATTTATTTTAAGTTCCTGATTTCTCAACTAATCTTGAAAGAGTTGTTTGTACCCAGGGGCGGATCCACTTAAGGGGCGGTGGGGGCAATTGATTCTATTGAATTTTCAGGAGGTCAATTTGTAATATTTCCCGGAAAATGAATGTTCTCGAAAAATAAATGTTCTAATCTAATATCAATTTTTAAGTTGGACCACGATCATTTATTCATGAACACTGTCAAATAAATGAATTTTATCCCCGGACCAACTTGCTTTGAAGTATGGTGGTTGCTAGTATCAGAAGGTATAGAGATTATGAAAATTAATTAGGAGGAGTGTAGTGGCCTCACACTTCTACGGGGCTATGAGAAGAAATCAAATGACGGTAAAACACTCCCCTCGCCTCCCCTCCCCTCCCCTCCCCTCCCCTCCCCATATAATTTATCTAAAAAATTAATGAATATCTCAAATTTGTACCCACTCTGCTATTTCTTTTTCAATTATCTAGCCACAATGTTAAAATTAATGGGCCAATTATCTCAAATTAATGGGATCGATTCCCGCCTGCAACAAGTGTTGTGAGGGCCAATTAAAAACTGGTCCGTGTGGCCACGGATCACACGTTTCAGAGCGGAGCCATGTCTTAGGCCAAGCCTATGCGCAAAGTCTGGTCCGGAGTGGGGAGACTTAGTTCGACTACGGTTGGAAAACTTCACATTATCAAAAAAAATAAAAAATAAAAAAATAAATGTTAACCCATTAAAAAAAAATTATCTAAAACATATTGTAATTTTTCTTTTTTATAATTTTACAAATTTAGTAATTGTTTGTGAACTTTTACAAATGTTTAAAATGAGTCTATCATAATGTGAGACCCCGAATTTTATGAAATAAAAGTATTCAATTTTTCTATTTTGGTAAATGGTTAAAGTTAAGGGTGATATGTGATTTTTTTTAAAGTAAACAAGTTGTCATAAAATACATGGTCACTATTCACTCTAATATTGTTCACTCGAGTATTTGGGACACTTTTTGTGTCGGAGTTACTATTCACGAGTTACTATTCACGGATTACTATTTACGGGCTACTATTCACCCAAATTACTATTCACTCTAGTATTGTTTACTCAGGTATTTGAGACACTTTTTGTGTCGGAGTTACTATTCACGAGTTACTATTCACGGGTTACTATTCACCCAAATTACTATTCACTCTAGTATTGTTCACTCGAGTATTTGGGACACTTTTTGTGTCGGAGTACTATTCACAAGTTACTATTCACGGGGAATATTCTTTTTGTCAGGAAATATCCGTACGACGGTACAATCATTGGTGGACCCCACAACGAAATTATTGTCGGATTGAGAAAACGACAAAAATATTTTATGAAAATAACGGCGAAAGTTTTACCGTTGATACTGTTGAATTACTCGGTAGTAAAAGTACAATAATACGTGTGGTTGCATAGTAGCACACGGTATTGATTATTAATGCTTATGTGAGAAGTCACTCAGTTTGATTCAATTATTGTCAATTAATAATCTGAATTATTTAGCGATAATGAAGTTTTGTTTTATTCGTATTATTAACGTAATAAAACAGAAACATCTTTTTATATAAAACAGAATACTTTATTAAAGTTATTCTATAAATAGAATATATTATATTTTATTATGCATAGTGTTGCATAGTATTTGCATAGTAAAAATCTTTTTATATAAATAGAATATATTATATTTTATTTAAAAATTTTTTCTTTAAATATGGACCGTCAAATTAAAGTAAATCAATCTGGACCGTTCATGGATTAGTTACTATGTATTCTATTTTCCTATAAATAGAAGCTCATTCCTTCATTATTTTCTTACGAATTCACTGAAACTCTAGAGAGAGAAACTATAGAGAGAATTTTTCTTCTATAATCTTGAGCGTATTTCTTTAGAGTTTAAGAAGGCTTTGAGCGTAGTACAAGTTTTCGTCGAGTATATCCTCGCCCTACTAGTCGGAATACTTTTCTTTCAAAGGTAGAGAATATTATTTGTTGTGCTCATAAGGGGTGTTATTCTTTCTTATTCATGAAGAGAACTTCTGTTATTCTATTCTTTATTATTCTGTTGGAATAACCTGTATGCGCGGTTTACCCTATATTTGGTTGAATGACCTGTATATGCGGTTTACCCAATACTTGGTGATCTTCTTTTATTATTCCGTATTTACGATTCTGTCGGAATATCCTGTCAGTGTGAATTTCACCTGACCTGGTTCCGTCATTTATTATTTCGTATTTATAATTCTGTCGGAATATCCTGTCGGTGTGAATTTCACCTGACCTGGTTCCATCATTTATTATTCCGTATTTACGATTCTATCAGAATATCCTGTCTGTGCATTTTACGCCGGACCTGGTTCCATCATTTATTATTCCGTATTTATTATTCTGTTGGGAATAACCTGTTTGTGCGGTCTCTATCGCATGCATGGTGAATCCTTCTGTTATTCCATTCTTTATTATTCTGTTGGAATAACCTGTCTATGTGGATTGTCACATGCATGGTGAATGATCCTTTGTATTCATTTCATATTAAATTGTGAAAATGATCTGTTTACGTTGATTATGATGAGAGTCATAATAAAAGTATTGGACTGATGAAAATCATGGGTATATGAAGTATTAGTAAGTGTTATGATGTGTTATGTTGGTTATTATGTGAAAACAAGAAAGTTTCTTAGAAATCACAAAGGGTTGAAAAATCAGATTTTGGTAAAAACGTAACATAAAATTCAATTGATCATATCTCCTATTATATTTTGAATTTTTGAGTGTGGTCAAGTCCTAGAGTTAGATCTATGAGTTTTCTAACTTATCCAAGTGGAATTACTAGAAACGGTATTGTAGATTTTCGCGTGGACTGATTTTAGCAAAGGAGTCAAAACTGCAAAATGGCCAAAAAGTTGTTGCCGCATTTTTGTGAGGACTGTTTCGGCCACTTAATTAGTAAGAAAAATTTAGGCCTTTTGGGACATGAAAGTATATGGTATAAAGAACATCGTGTCCAAAAATGAGCTCATTCCGACTTAAAATGAGCAAGTTATGACCATTTCAATATTTAGATTTTTTCGACGAAAAACGCTATAATCGGAGTTCTATAACTCCGATGATCATGAAATTTAAACTGGGAGCTCACGTTAACATGTGTAAGATCCTGTCAAGATTTGGGGATTTATGGAGTTAAGCTTGAGGTAGCTAATTTCTTAAGGAATTAATTAGAAATTAATTTTTGAAAAATAGTAAATGAATTTTAAAAATTTCGAAAAAAATATATTTTCAGTATGGGACTATATTATGCTAAATCCTAGAAAAGAAATATTTTTGGAACTGATTTGGTATTTTTCATGAAAATGATCTAGTTATGAGTAAATGAGTTAAATATGTTATGTGAAGTAACAAAGTTGGAAGATAGGATTTTATGACTTGGAAATCCTATATAAGGTATATGTAGATTGTTGATAAGGAATTTGATCATTGGTGATGAAATATTATGAGTATGACATGTTTGAATGATTAAATGCATTATTTGGTAAAGTGTAAACAACTGAAATAAATTGTTTATAAGTTTAAGAAGTGATTAAAATATTGTTATGATATTAATAATATTAGATTATGAATTTATTATGTGATTGATAATATTTGGATAAAGTTAATGTCTGTAACATTTATCCTTGTTTTAGTTTGATTAATGCTTTTATCATTGTCATCATCCTCATGCTTATATTTATGGTGATGAAAGTTATCGTTGGCTTACGTGTAGAGATGGACCAGAGATTTTTCGGTATAGTCATGACCATTGATAATTTAATGAATATCCTTGGCCCGTAGTGCAGGGATTATTCGATGATGTGGATTATTTTATTAAGCTGAGTCCCAGCGATAACAGTGTTGAAAAACCTTTTAAATCATAGAAGATAGTAGATTTTATTCTCTACTTGACTCTTCTAATGGATTGCTTGTTCTGCTGCGGTTAAACTTGATGTTTATTATATTTTATCAGTTTAACAATGTTGAAGGCTAATGATAATTTATTCTGCATTATCTTAGTCATAATATTTCTTACTGGGCTAGTTGAGCTCACCCTCTCTTTCACTGTTCTCTTCAGGAAATGAGAATATAGCTGGGACGAGTCGGGAAACGGAGTGATGGACCAGATGATAGTATTAGTAGTCCTCACTATTCTATTAAATAGTGTGACGATAATTGTAATGAGGACTCCTTTTGAGTTTGTATAATCTCTAGTAGACAATAATTGTATTCAAACTCATAGTTATATTTTGTAGTATTGTACACGACAGTTGTATTAATAGGTTGTCTCTGAATTCTGTACCATGTAAGTGGCGACCCAAGATGGGTGACGTATACCTAATTTTGGGGGCGTCACAGTTGGTATCAAAGCTTAGGGATATGATCTCTGGCTAGGATGTGAGAATTGAACTAGGAGGGGAGAGACGGAGAATTTCTTCGCTAGTATGACCTACCTAAGTTTATTTGTTATTTAATTGGTTGGTCAGAGTATATTGATAATATGTGACATGTTGATTTAACCCTTGTTTTGTGGCGGTGTTTGAAAATGACATCTAACAATGTTGAGATAAGCATTAGAGCAAAATAATATGACCATATCGGAGTACGAGGTTAAGTTTGCGGAGTTATCCCGGTTTGCATCCCATTTGGTCGATAATGAGGAGCGAATGACGCGAATGTTTCTAAGAGGTTTGAAACCCTATATACGTCAATACCTCATTCTCATATTTATATTGTGTTGAAAGTCATCTGTAGCTTACGTGCATAGATGGACTTGGTATGATTATGACCAGGGATTATTCGGTATAATCATGACCGTAATGTTACAAATGATGTGGATTAATTATTGAGCTGAGTCTCAGCAATGAAATATTAATTCATGGATGTGGTAAAAGTCATATTTGGCCGTAGTGCATTGATGGACTTGGTATGATTATGACCAGTGATTATTCGGTATAATCATGACCGTAATTAAAAACACGAATATCCTTGGCCCGTAGTGCATGGATAATTCGTGGTCGTGATACTATTAAGCTGAGTCTCAGCATTATTGATTTTATAGTTGTATATCTTTGGCCTGTAGTGCAAAGATTAACTGTTGATTATGTTAGAGTTTATGCCCTAGAGGCCAATTATTTGATGTAATTGCTTAACATTTGATATTATTGTTGATTGAATAAATAAATGATTTTATTATGGTTTTAATTACTGCGTAATATAATTGTTAACATAATAAAATTCCTTAGAATAGTGATACAAATTATATAGTTTCAAGTATGTGACTTGAACATGAGATTATATAATTACAATTAGTATCATTGTTCTTAAATGTCCCTAGTCGAGTATCATTGTTGATAGGACAACAATGATGCATTGAGACTAGTATGTGGATTGACTGATGACCAAATCTCATTGGTCATAAATATATGAGATATTAAGTCAATGCATAAGTACATGTTAGAGAACAATGTACTGGACAGACCCACCATGAGAATTCTATATGGAGCATTATGCGAAGTGTCATTAGCAATTCTCATAGTGACAATGATGTAATGGTCCTCCGACCTGAAACCGCTATATTACTACACGAGAATTTATGTACTTTGATATCATCAAATGTCACCTTTAATAGGGTGGACTATAAAGGTGATTATTGGGTTCATTATGAATCGTGTGAGTAATATGAGTGATCTAGATGGAATTTAACCATCCTATATTTTATAGGTGATATCCATAGGCCTCTTGATTGAGTAAGACTATGAAATGCATGGCCATGCTCAAATAGTGATTTGTTTCATATAGTCTACTCATTGATCAAGAAAACTCAGATTAAATTATGAAGAGTATGACACATTCCATGACTCGAGTTTAATCTAGGATATTAAGGTTAAAAGGATTAAATTACATTGAAACATTGGTCACGAAAAGGTTGCATCGAATCATCGATCTTATTATTACTTGGGTAGCAGTGATGCATTACTAGATGCCGCTCACTGTTTATAACTTTATAATATGATTTTAAGGTTATTGTCAACGTAATAATAACCTATAGGGTCACACACAAAGAACGTAATTAAAAGGAAATTAATTTAAATTGTAAAGATTTAAATATGTCAATATGATTGATATAATTTTAAATTACGAATTTAAATTAATAGGATAATTTATATATAGGTATATTAATTAAGTAAGACTTAATTAAGATATATATAAATTCGGATTTTAATAATATTATGTTTTGATTAATTCCTCCTGACTGCTATATATATGATGTATATCAGACTTTAGGTTTTTACGTCAAAACAAAACCCTAGCCGCTCTTAGAGAGAGACTAGAGAAAATAGTTCCGAAAATCCTCATCCTTGGTGGCTAGTACCGCGATTCCTTCTTCTGCAGATCGTAAGACGATTCGCGGAGCGTTCGTGTGGATACCGTAGAGACGCAGTCGGTTTGTATTGCGTTGGAGATTCGAGGCGCAGTCGATTTCAGACTCTCGTTTTCATAATCGGTATAATCTCTAAACCTCTTAATTAATTGATTTTTCGCATGGATCCTGTTTTAGGGTTTCGGAAATTGCTTTAAAATTTTAATTTCCGCTGTGCGTTTCTGTTCCGAAACCCTACAGATTATTGGTTATACATTTGTAAATCTTTAGCCGTAGTGCACAGATGAATTTATTAGTATGATTATGAGCAGGAATTGTGATTTGGTATAACCATAATTTTTGATGTTTCAGGTGAAGATATGTGATGTAAATTATCTTCTTCCTGGGTGCGAAAAGGAATTCAGAATCACAATTATAATTATGAGTTATTCATATGATTGTGGACAGAAATTGTTGATTGATGTTACATGGATATGGTCACTGGCAGAGATATTAGTCTAGAAGACGAGTAATATACTTCGCTAGTGTGTGACTTACCTAAGTCGAAATTTTTCTGGATAAGTTGACAATTTGTGATATGTCAATTAACCTTTGTTTTGAAGGTATATTCTAAAATGATATCTGAAATACAGGAGATGAGAAATGGGAAAATCATGATAGAGCGGAATTATCCGTAAAGGTACAATCCGAAAAGAAAGCAAGGTATTCTCATATCTTCGAATATCAGGTACGTACGTAAATTTCGAGGACGAAATTCCATAAGGAGAGGAGATTGTGAGACCCCGAATTTTATGAAATAAAAGTATTCAATTTTTCTATTTTGGTAAATGGTTAAATTGATAAAAGGTTAAAGCTAAGGGTGATATGTGATTTTTTTTAAAGTAAACAAGTTGTCATAAAATACCTGGTCACTATTCACTCTAATATTGTTCACTCGAGTATTTGGGACACTTTTTATGTCGGAGTTACTATTCACGAGTTACTATTCACGGGAAATATTTTTTTTGTCAGGAAATATCCGTACGACGGTACAATCATTGGTGGACCCCACAACGAAATTATTGTCGGATTGAGAAAACGACAAAAATATTTTATGAAAATAACGGTGAAAGTTTTACCGTTGATACTGTTGAATTACTCGGTAGTAAAAGTACAGTAATACGTGTGGTTGCATAGTAGCACACGGTATTGATTATTAATGCTTATGTGAGAAGTCACTCAGTTTGATTCAATTATTGTCAATTAATAATTTGAATTATTTAGCGATAATGAAGTTTTGTTTTATTCGTATTATTAACGTAATAAAACAGAAATATCTTTTTATATAAAACAGAATACTTTATTAAAGTTATTCTATAAATAGAATATATTATATTTTATTATGCATAGTGTTGCATAGTATTTGCATAGTAAAAATCTTTTTATATAAATAGAATATATTATATTTTATTTAAAAATTTTTTCTTTAAATATGGACCGTCAAATTAAAGTAAATCAATCTGGACCGTTCATGGATTAGTTACTATGCATTCTATTTTCCTATAAATAGAAGCTCATTCCTTCATTATTTTCTTACGAATTCACTGAAACTCTAGAGAGAGAAACTATAGAGAGAATTTTTCTTCTATAATCTTGAGCGTATTTCTTTAGAGTTTAAGAAGGCTTTGAGCGTAGTACAAGTTTTCGTCGAGTATATCCTCGCCCTACTAGTCGGAATACTTTTCTTTCAAAGGTAGAGAATATTATTTGTTGTGCTCATAAGGGGTGTTATTCTTTCTTATTCATGAAGAGAACTTCTGTTATTCCATTCTTTATTATTCTGTTGGAATAACCTGTATGCGCGGTTTACCCTATATTTGGTTGAATGACCTGTATATGCGGTTTACCCAATACTTGGTGATCTTCTTTTATTATTCCGTACTTACGATTCTGTCGGAATATCCTGTCAGTGTGAATTTCACCTGACCTGGTTCCGTCATTTATTATTTCGTATTTATAATTCTGTCGGAATATCCTGTCGGTGTGAATTTCACCTGACCTGGTTCCATCATTTATTATTCCGTATTTACGATTCTATCAGAATATCCTGTCTGTGCATTTTACGCCGGACCTGGTTCCATCATTTATTATTCCGTATTTATTATTCTGTTGGGAATAACCTGTTTGTGCGGTCTCTATCGCATGCATGGTGAATCCTTCTATTATTCCATTCTTTATTATTCTGTTGGAATAACCTGTCTATGTGGATTGTCACATGCATGGTGAATGATCCTTTGTATTCATTTCATATTAAATTGTGAAAATGATCTGTTTACGTTGATTATGATGAGAGTCATAATAAAAGTATTGGACTGATAAAAATCATGGGTATATGAAGTATTAGTAAGTGTTATGATGTGTTATGTTGGTTATTATGTGAAAACAAGAAAGTTTCTTAGAAATCACAAAGGGTTGAAAAATCAGATTTTGGTAAAAACGTAACATAAAATTCAATTGATCATATCTCCTATTATATTTTGAATTTTTGAGTGTGGTCAAGTCCTAGAGTTAGATCTATGAGTTTTCTAACTTATCCAAGTGGAATTACTAGAAAAGGTATTGTAGATTTTCGCGTGGACTGATTTTAGCAAAGGAGTCAAAACTGCAAAATGGCCAAAAAGTTGCTGCCGCGTTTTTGTGAGGACTGTTTCGGCCACTTAATTAGTAAAAAAAATTTAGGCCTTTTGGGACATGAAAGTATATGGTATAAAGAACATCGTGTCCAAAAATGAGCTCATTCCAACTTAAAATGAGCAAGTTATGACCATTTCAATATTTAGGTTTTTCCGACGAAAAACGCTATAACCGGAGTTCTATAACTCCGATGGTCATGAAATTTAAACTGGGAGCTCACGTTAACATGTGTAAGATCCTGTCAAGATTTGGGGATTTATGGAGTTAAGCTTGAGGTAGCTAATTTCTTAAGTAATTAATTAGAAATAAATTTTTGAAAAATAGTAAATGAATTTTAAAAATTTTGAAAAAAATATATTTTCAGTATGGGACTATATTATGCTAAATCCTAGAAAAGAAATATTTTTGGAACTGATTTGGTATTTTTCATGAAAATGATCTAGTTATGAGTAAATGAGTTAAATATGTTATGTGAAGTAACAAAGTTGGAAGATAGGATTTTATGACTTGAAAATCCTATATAAGGTATATGTAGATTGTTGATAAGGAATTTGATCATTGGTAATGAAATATTATGAGTATGACATGTTTGAATGATTAAATGCATTATTTGGTAAAGTGTAAACAACTGAAATAAATTGTTTATAAGTTTAAGAAGTGATTAAAATATTGTTATGATATTAATAATATTAGATTATGAATTTATTATGTGATTGATAATATTTGGATAAAGTTAATGTCTGTAACATTTATCCTTGTTTTAATTTGATTAATGCTTTTATCATTGTCATCATCCTCATGCTTATATTTATGGTGATGAAAGTTATCGTTGGCTTACGTGTAGAGATGGACCAGAGATTATTCGGTATAGTCATGACCATTGATAATTTAATGAATATCATTGGCCCGTAGTGCAGGGATTATTCGATGATGTGGATTATTTTATTAAGCTGAGTCCCAGCGATAACAGTGTTGAAAAACCTTTTAAATCATAGAAGATAGTAGATTTTATTCTCTACTTGACTCTTCTAATGGATTGCTTGTTCTGCTGCGGTTAAACTTGATGTTTATTATATTTTATCAGTTTAACAATGTTGAAGGCTAATGATAATTTATTCTGCATTATCTTAGTCATAATATTTCTTACTGGGCTAGTTGAGCTCACCCTCTCTTTCACTGTTCTCTTCAGGAAATGAGAATATAGCTGGGACGAGTCGGGAAACGGAGTGATGGACCAGATGATAGTATTAGTAGTCCTCACTATTCTATTAAATAGTGTGACGATAATTGTAATGAGGACTCCTTTTGAGTTTGTATAATCTCTAGTAGACAATAATTGTATTCAAACTCATAGTTATATTTTGTAGTATTGTACACGACAGTTGTATTAATAGGTTGTCTCTGAATTCTGTACCATGTAAGTGGCGACCCAAGATGGGTGACGTATACCTAATTTTGGGGGCGTCACAGTTGGTATCAAAGCTTAGGGATATGATCTCTGGCTAGGATGTGAGAATTGAACTAGGAGGGGAGAGACGGAGAATTTCTTCGCTAGTATGACCTACCTAAGTTTATTTGTTATTTAATTGGTTGGTCAGAGTATATTGATAATATGTGACATGTTGATTTAACCCTTGTTTTGTGGCGGTGTTTGAAAATGACATCTAACAATGTTGAGATAAGCATTAGAGCAAAATAATATGACCATATCGGAGTACGAGGTTAAGTTTGCGGAGTTATCCCGGTTTGCATCCCATTTGGTCGATAATGAGGAGCGAATGACGCGAATGTTTCTAAGAGGTTTGAAACCCTATATACGTCAATACCTCATTCTCATATTTATATTGTGTTGAAAGTCATCTGTAGCTTACGTGCATAGATGGACTTGGTATGATTATGACCAGGGATTATTCGGTATAATCATGACCGTAATGTTACAAATGATGTGGATTAATTATTGAGCTGAGTCTCAGCAATGAAATATTAATTCATGGATGTGGTAAAAGTCATATTTGGCCGTAGTGCATTGATGGACTTGGTATGATTATGACCAGTGATTATTCGGTATAATCATGACCGTAATTAAAAACACGAATATCCTTGGCCCGTAGTGCATGGATAATTCGTGGTCGTGATACTATTAAGCTGAGTCTCAGCATTATTGATTTTATAGTTGTATATCTTTGGCCTGTAGTGCAAAGATTAACTGTTGATTATGTTAGAGTTTATGCCCTAGAGGCCAATTATTTGATGTAATTGCTTAACATTTGATATTATTGTTGATTGAATAAATAAATGATTTTATTATGGTTTTAATTACTGCGTAATATAATTGTTAACATAATAAAATTCCTTAGAATAGTGATACAAATTATATAGTTTCAAGTATGTGACTTGAACATGAGATTATATAATTACAATTAGTATCATTGTTCTTAAATGTCCCTAGTCGAGTATCATTGTTGATAGGACAACAATGATGCATTGAGACTAGTATGTGGATTGACTGATGACCAAATCTCATTGGTCATAAATATATGAGATATTAAGTCAATGCATAAGTACATGTTAGAGAACAATGTACTGGACAGACCCACCATGAGAATTCTATATGGAGCATTATGCGAAGTGTCATTAGCAATTCTCATAGTGACAATGATGTAATGGTCCTCCGACCTGAA
Source organism: Panax notoginseng (assembly GCA_016801055.1). Classification (NCBI taxonomy): domain Eukaryota; kingdom Viridiplantae; phylum Streptophyta; class Magnoliopsida; order Apiales; family Araliaceae; genus Panax; species Panax notoginseng. The sequence goes on from CM029012.1 coordinate 122,353,991, forward strand.
ACCGCTATATTACTACACGAGAATTTATGTACTTTGATATCATCAAATGTCACCTTTAATAGGGTGGACTATAAAGGTGATTATTGGGTTCATTATGAATCGTGTGAGTAATATGAGTGATCTAGATGGAATTTAACCATCCTATATTTTATAGGTGATATCCATAGGCCTCTTGATTGAGTAAGACTATGAAATGCATGGCCATGCTCAAATAGTGATTTGTTTCATATAGTCTACTCATTGATCAAGAAAACTCAGATTAAATTATGAAGAGTATGACACATTCCATGACTCGAGTTTAATCTAGGATATTAAGGTTAAAAGGATTAAATTACATTGAAACATTGGTCACGAAAAGGTTGCATCGAATCATCGATCTTATTATTACTTGGGTAGCAGTGATGCATTACTAGATGCCGCTCACTGTTTATAACTTTATAATATGATTTTAAGGTTATTGTCAACGTAATAATAACCTATAGGGTCACACACAAAGAACGTAATTAAAAGGAAATTAATTTAAATTGTAAAGATTTAAATATGTCAATATGATTGATATAATTTTAAATTACGAATTTAAATTAATAGGATAATTTATATATAGGTATATTAATTAAGTAAGACTTAATTAAGATATATATAAATTCGGATTTTAATAATATTATGTTTTGATTAATTCCTCCTGACTGCTATATATATGATGTATATCAGACTTTAGGTTTTTACGTCAAAACAAAACCCTAGCCGCTCTTAGAGAGAGACTAGAGAAAATAGTTCCGAAAATCCTCATCCTTGGTGGCTAGTACCGCGATTCCTTCTTCTGCAGATCGTAAGACGATTCGCGGAGCGTTCGTGTGGATACCGTAGAGACGCAGTCGGTTTGTATTGCGTTGGAGATTCGAGGCGCAGTCGATTTCAGACTCTCGTTTTCATAATCGGTATAATCTCTAAACCTCTTAATTAATTGATTTTTCGCATGGATCCTGTTTTAGGGTTTCGGAAATTGCTTTAAAATTTTAATTTCCGCTGTGCGTTTCTGTTCCGAAACCCTACAGATTATTGGTTATACATTTGTAAATCTTTAGCCGTAGTGCACAGATGAATTTATTAGTATGATTATGAGCAGGAATTGTGATTTGGTATAACCATAATTTTTGATGTTTCAGGTGAAGATATGTGATGTAAATTATCTTCTTCCTGGGTGCGAAAAGGAATTCAGAATCACAATTATAATTATGAGTTATTCATATGATTGTGGACAGAAATTGTTGATTGATGTTACATGGATATGGTCACTGGCAGAGATATTAGTCTAGAAGACGAGTAATATACTTCGCTAGTGTGTGACTTACCTAAGTCGAAATTTTTCTGGATAAGTTGACAATTTGTGATATGTCAATTAACCTTTGTTTTGAAGGTATATTCTAAAATGATATCTGAAATACAGGAGATGAGAAATGGGAAAATCATGATAGAGCGGAATTATCCGTAAAGGTACAATCCGAAAAGAAAGCAAGGTATTCTCATATCTTCGAATATCAGGTACGTACGTAAATTTCGAGGACGAAATTCCATAAGGAGAGGAGATTGTGAGACCCCGAATTTTATGAAATAAAAGTATTCAATTTTTCTATTTTGGTAAATGGTTAAATTGATAAAAGGTTAAAGCTAAGGGTGATATGTGATTTTTTTTAAAGTAAACAAGTTGTCATAAAATACCTGGTCACTATTCACTCTAATATTGTTCACTCGAGTATTTGGGACACTTTTTATGTCGGAGTTACTATTCACGAGTTACTATTCACGGGAAATATTTTTTTTGTCAGGAAATATCCGTACGACGGTACAATCATTGGTGGACCCCACAACGAAATTATTGTCGGATTGAGAAAACGACAAAAATATTTTATGAAAATAACGGTGAAAGTTTTACCGTTGATACTGTTGAATTACTCGGTAGTAAAAGTACAGTAATACGTGTGGTTGCATAGTAGCACACGGTATTGATTATTAATGCTTATGTGAGAAGTCACTCAGTTTGATTCAATTATTGTCAATTAATAATTTGAATTATTTAGCGATAATGAAGTTTTGTTTTATTCGTATTATTAACGTAATAAAACAGAAATATCTTTTTATATAAAACAGAATACTTTATTAAAGTTATTCTATAAATAGAATATATTATATTTTATTATGCATAGTGTTGCATAGTATTTGCATAGTAAAAATCTTTTTATATAAATAGAATATATTATATTTTATTTAAAAATTTTTTCTTTAAATATGGACCGTCAAATTAAAGTAAATCAATCTGGACCGTTCATGGATTAGTTACTATGCATTCTATTTTCCTATAAATAGAAGCTCATTCCTTCATTATTTTCTTACGAATTCACTGAAACTCTAGAGAGAGAAACTATAGAGAGAATTTTTCTTCTATAATCTTGAGCGTATTTCTTTAGAGTTTAAGAAGGCTTTGAGCGTAGTACAAGTTTTCGTCGAGTATATCCTCGCCCTACTAGTCGGAATACTTTTCTTTCAAAGGTAGAGAATATTATTTGTTGTGCTCATAAGGGGTGTTATTCTTTCTTATTCATGAAGAGAACTTCTGTTATTCCATTCTTTATTATTCTGTTGGAATAACCTGTATGCGCGGTTTACCCTATATTTGGTTGAATGACCTGTATATGCGGTTTACCCAATACTTGGTGATCTTCTTTTATTATTCCGTACTTACGATTCTGTCGGAATATCCTGTCAGTGTGAATTTCACCTGACCTGGTTCCGTCATTTATTATTTCGTATTTATAATTCTGTCGGAATATCCTGTCGGTGTGAATTTCACCTGACCTGGTTCCATCATTTATTATTCCGTATTTACGATTCTATCAGAATATCCTGTCTGTGCATTTTACGCCGGACCTGGTTCCATCATTTATTATTCCGTATTTATTATTCTGTTGGGAATAACCTGTTTGTGCGGTCTCTATCGCATGCATGGTGAATCCTTCTATTATTCCATTCTTTATTATTCTGTTGGAATAACCTGTCTATGTGGATTGTCACATGCATGGTGAATGATCCTTTGTATTCATTTCATATTAAATTGTGAAAATGATCTGTTTACGTTGATTATGATGAGAGTCATAATAAAAGTATTGGACTGATAAAAATCATGGGTATATGAAGTATTAGTAAGTGTTATGATGTGTTATGTTGGTTATTATGTGAAAACAAGAAAGTTTCTTAGAAATCACAAAGGGTTGAAAAATCAGATTTTGGTAAAAACGTAACATAAAATTCAATTGATCATATCTCCTATTATATTTTGAATTTTTGAGTGTGGTCAAGTCCTAGAGTTAGATCTATGAGTTTTCTAACTTATCCAAGTGGAATTACTAGAAAAGGTATTGTAGATTTTCGCGTGGACTGATTTTAGCAAAGGAGTCAAAACTGCAAAATGGCCAAAAAGTTGCTGCCGCGTTTTTGTGAGGACTGTTTCGGCCACTTAATTAGTAAAAAAAATTTAGGCCTTTTGGGACATGAAAGTATATGGTATAAAGAACATCGTGTCCAAAAATGAGCTCATTCCAACTTAAAATGAGCAAGTTATGACCATTTCAATATTTAGGTTTTTCCGACGAAAAACGCTATAACCGGAGTTCTATAACTCCGATGGTCATGAAATTTAAACTGGGAGCTCACGTTAACATGTGTAAGATCCTGTCAAGATTTGGGGATTTATGGAGTTAAGCTTGAGGTAGCTAATTTCTTAAGTAATTAATTAGAAATAAATTTTTGAAAAATAGTAAATGAATTTTAAAAATTTTGAAAAAAATATATTTTCAGTATGGGACTATATTATGCTAAATCCTAGAAAAGAAATATTTTTGGAACTGATTTGGTATTTTTCATGAAAATGATCTAGTTATGAGTAAATGAGTTAAATATGTTATGTGAAGTAACAAAGTTGGAAGATAGGATTTTATGACTTGAAAATCCTATATAAGGTATATGTAGATTGTTGATAAGGAATTTGATCATTGGTAATGAAATATTATGAGTATGACATGTTTGAATGATTAAATGCATTATTTGGTAAAGTGTAAACAACTGAAATAAATTGTTTATAAGTTTAAGAAGTGATTAAAATATTGTTATGATATTAATAATATTAGATTATGAATTTATTATGTGATTGATAATATTTGGATAAAGTTAATGTCTGTAACATTTATCCTTGTTTTAATTTGATTAATGCTTTTATCATTGTCATCATCCTCATGCTTATATTTATGGTGATGAAAGTTATCGTTGGCTTACGTGTAGAGATGGACCAGAGATTATTCGGTATAGTCATGACCATTGATAATTTAATGAATATCATTGGCCCGTAGTGCAGGGATTATTCGATGATGTGGATTATTTTATTAAGCTGAGTCCCAGCGATAACAGTGTTGAAAAACCTTTTAAATCATAGAAGATAGTAGATTTTATTCTCTACTTGACTCTTCTAATGGATTGCTTGTTCTGCTGCGGTTAAACTTGATGTTTATTATATTTTATCAGTTTAACAATGTTGAAGGCTAATGATAATTTATTCTGCATTATCTTAGTCATAATATTTCTTACTGGGCTAGTTGAGCTCACCCTCTCTTTCACTGTTCTCTTCAGGAAATGAGAATATAGCTGGGACGAGTCGGGAAACGGAGTGATGGACCAGATGATAGTATTAGTAGTCCTCACTATTCTATTAAATAGTGTGACGATAATTGTAATGAGGACTCCTTTTGAGTTTGTATAATCTCTAGTAGACAATAATTGTATTCAAACTCATAGTTATATTTTGTAGTATTGTACACGACAGTTGTATTAATAGGTTGTCTCTGAATTCTGTACCATGTAAGTGGCGACCCAAGATGGGTGACGTATACCTAATTTTGGGGGCGTCACAGTTGGTATCAAAGCTTAGGGATATGATCTCTGGCTAGGATGTGAGAATTGAACTAGGAGGGGAGAGACGGAGAATTTCTTCGCTAGTATGACCTACCTAAGTTTATTTGTTATTTAATTGGTTGGTCAGAGTATATTGATAATATGTGACATGTTGATTTAACCCTTGTTTTGTGGCGGTGTTTGAAAATGACATCTAACAATGTTGAGATAAGCATTAGAGCAAAATAATATGACCATATCGGAGTACGAGGTTAAGTTTGCGGAGTTATCCCGGTTTGCATCCCATTTGGTCGATAATGAGGAGCGAATGACGCGAATGTTTCTAAGAGGTTTGAAACCCTATATACGTCAATACCTCATTCTCATATTTATATTGTGTTGAAAGTCATCTGTAGCTTACGTGCATAGATGGACTTGGTATGATTATGACCAGGGATTATTCGGTATAATCATGACCGTAATGTTACAAATGATGTGGATTAATTATTGAGCTGAGTCTCAGCAATGAAATATTAATTCATGGATGTGGTAAAAGTCATATTTGGCCGTAGTGCATTGATGGACTTGGTATGATTATGACCAGTGATTATTCGGTATAATCATGACCGTAATTAAAAACACGAATATCCTTGGCCCGTAGTGCATGGATAATTCGTGGTCGTGATACTATTAAGCTGAGTCTCAGCATTATTGATTTTATAGTTGTATATCTTTGGCCTGTAGTGCAAAGATTAACTGTTGATTATGTTAGAGTTTATGCCCTAGAGGCCAATTATTTGATGTAATTGCTTAACATTTGATATTATTGTTGATTGAATAAATAAATGATTTTATTATGGTTTTAATTACTGCGTAATATAATTGTTAACATAATAAAATTCCTTAGAATAGTGATACAAATTATATAGTTTCAAGTATGTGACTTGAACATGAGATTATATAATTACAATTAGTATCATTGTTCTTAAATGTCCCTAGTCGAGTATCATTGTTGATAGGACAACAATGATGCATTGAGACTAGTATGTGGATTGACTGATGACCAAATCTCATTGGTCATAAATATATGAGATATTAAGTCAATGCATAAGTACATGTTAGAGAACAATGTACTGGACAGACCCACCATGAGAATTCTATATGGAGCATTATGCGAAGTGTCATTAGCAATTCTCATAGTGACAATGATGTAATGGTCCTCCGACCTGAAACCGCTATATTACTACACGAGAATTTATGTACTTTGATATCATCAAATGTCACCTTTAATAGGGTGGACTATAAAGGTGATTATTGGGTTCATTATGAATCGTGTGAGTAATATGAGTGATCTAGATGGAATTTAACCATCCTATATTTTATAGGTGATATCCATAGGCCTCTTGATTGAGTAAGACTATGAAATGCATGGCCATGCTCAAATAGTGATTTGTTTCATATAGTCTACTCATTGATCAAGAAAACTCAGATTAAATTATGAAGAGTATGACACATTCCATGACTCGAGTTTAATCTAGGATATTAAGGTTAAAAGGATTAAATTACATTGAAACATTGGTCACGAAAAGGTTGCATCGAATCATCGATCTTATTATTACTTGGGTAGCAGTGATGCATTACTAGATGCCGCTCACTGTTTATAACTTTATAATATGATTTTAAGGTTATTGTCAACGTAATAATAACCTATAGGGTCACACACAAAGAACGTAATTAAAAGGAAATTAATTTAAATTGTAAAGATTTAAATATGTCAATATGATTGATATAATTTTAAATTACGAATTTAAATTAATAGGATAATTTATATATAGGTATATTAATTAAGTAAGACTTAATTAAGATATATATAAATTCGGATTTTAATAATATTATGTTTTGATTAATTCCTCCTGACTGCTATATATATGATGTATATCAGACTTTAGGTTTTTACGTCAAAACAAAACCCTAGCCGCTCTTAGAGAGAGACTAGAGAAAATAGTTCCGAAAATCCTCATCCTTGGTGGCTAGTACCGCGATTCCTTCTTCTGCAGATCGTAAGACGATTCGCGGAGCGTTCGTGTGGATACCGTAGAGACGCAGTCGGTTTGTATTGCGTTGGAGATTCGAGGCGCAGTCGATTTCAGACTCTCGTTTTCATAATCGGTATAATCTCTAAACCTCTTAATTAATTGATTTTTCGCATGGATCCTGTTTTAGGGTTTCGGAAATTGCTTTAAAATTTTAATTTCCGCTGTGCGTTTCTGTTCCGAAACCCTACAGATTATTGGTTATACATTTGTAAATCTTTAGCCGTAGTGCACAGATGAATTTATTAGTATGATTATGAGCAGGAATTGTGATTTGGTATAACCATAATTTTTGATGTTTCAGGTGAAGATATGTGATGTAAATTATCTTCTTCCTGGGTGCGAAAAGGAATTCAGAATCACAATTATAATTATGAGTTATTCATATGATTGTGGACAGAAATTGTTGATTGATGTTACATGGATATGGTCACTGGCAGAGATATTAGTCTAGAAGACGAGTAATATACTTCGCTAGTGTGTGACTTACCTAAGTCGAAATTTTTCTGGATAAGTTGACAATTTGTGATATGTCAATTAACCTTTGTTTTGAAGGTATATTCTAAAATGATATCTGAAATACAGGAGATGAGAAATGGGAAAATCATGATAGAGCGGAATTATCCGTAAAGGTACAATCCGAAAAGAAAGCAAGGTATTCTCATATCTTCGAATATCAGGTACGTACGTAAATTTCGAGGACGAAATTCCATAAGGAGAGGAGATTGTGAGACCCCGAATTTTATGAAATAAAAGTATTCAATTTTTCTATTTTGGTAAATGGTTAAATTGATAAAAGGTTAAAGCTAAGGGTGATATGTGATTTTTTTTAAAGTAAACAAGTTGTCATAAAATACCTGGTCACTATTCACTCTAATATTGTTCACTCGAGTATTTGGGACACTTTTTATGTCGGAGTTACTATTCACGAGTTACTATTCACGGGAAATATTTTTTTTGTCAGGAAATATCCGTACGACGGTACAATCATTGGTGGACCCCACAACGAAATTATTGTCGGATTGAGAAAACGACAAAAATATTTTATGAAAATAACGGTGAAAGTTTTACCGTTGATACTGTTGAATTACTCGGTAGTAAAAGTACAGTAATACGTGTGGTTGCATAGTAGCACACGGTATTGATTATTAATGCTTATGTGAGAAGTCACTCAGTTTGATTCAATTATTGTCAATTAATAATTTGAATTATTTAGCGATAATGAAGTTTTGTTTTATTCGTATTATTAACGTAATAAAACAGAAATATCTTTTTATATAAAACAGAATACTTTATTAAAGTTATTCTATAAATAGAATATATTATATTTTATTATGCATAGTGTTGCATAGTATTTGCATAGTAAAAATCTTTTTATATAAATAGAATATATTATATTTTATTTAAAAATTTTTTCTTTAAATATGGACCGTCAAATTAAAGTAAATCAATCTGGACCGTTCATGGATTAGTTACTATGCATTCTATTTTCCTATAAATAGAAGCTCATTCCTTCATTATTTTCTTACGAATTCACTGAAACTCTAGAGAGAGAAACTATAGAGAGAATTTTTCTTCTATAATCTTGAGCGTATTTCTTTAGAGTTTAAGAAGGCTTTGAGCGTAGTACAAGTTTTCGTCGAGTATATCCTCGCCTTACTAGTCGGAATACTTTTCTTTCAAAGGTAGAGAATATTATTTGTTGTGCTCATAAGGGGTGTTATTCTTTCTTATTCATGAAGAGAACTTCTGTTATTCCATTCTTTATTATTCTGTTGGAATAACCTGTATGCGCGGTTTACCCTATATTTGGTTGAATGACCTGTATATGCGGTTTACCCAATACTTGGTGATCTTCTTTTATTATTCCGTACTTACGATTCTGTCGGAATATCCTGTCAGTGTGAATTTCACCTGACCTGGTTCCGTCATTTATTATTTCGTATTTATAATTCTGTCGGAATATCCTGTCGGTGTGAATTTCACCTGACCTGGTTCCATCATTTATTATTCCGTATTTACGATTCTATCAGAATATCCTGTCTGTGCATTTTACGCCGGACCTGGTTCCATCATTTATTATTCCGTATTTATTATTCTGTTGGGAATAACCTGTTTGTGCGGTCTCTATCGCATGCATGGTGAATCCTTCTATTATTCCATTCTTTATTATTCTGTTGGAATAACCTGTCTATGTGGATTGTCACATGCATGGTGAATGATCCTTTGTATTCATTTCATATTAAATTGTGAAAATGATCTGTTTACGTTGATTATGATGAGAGTCATAATAAAAGTATTGGACTGATAAAAATCATGGGTATATGAAGTATTAGTAAGTGTTATGATGTGTTATGTTGGTTATTATGTGAAAACAAGAAAGTTTCTTAGAAATCACAAAGGGTTGAAAAATCAGATTTTGGTAAAAACGTAACATAAAATTCAATTGATCATATCTCCTATTATATTTTGAATTTTTGAGTGTGGTCAAGTCCTAGAGTTAGATCTATGAGTTTTCTAACTTATCCAAGTGGAATTACTAGAAAAGGTATTGTAGATTTTCGCGTGGACTGATTTTAGCAAAGGAGTCAAAACTGCAAAATGGCCAAAAAGTTGCTGCCGCGTTTTTGTGAGGACTGTTTCGGCCACTTAATTAGTAAAAAAAATTTAGGCCTTTTGGGACATGAAAGTATATGGTATAAAGAACATCGTGTCCAAAAATGAGCTCATTCCAACTTAAAATGAGCAAGTTATGACCATTTCAATATTTAGGTTTTTCCGACGAAAAACGCTATAACCGGAGTTCTATAACTCCGATGGTCATGAAATTTAAACTGGGAGCTCACGTTAACATGTGTAAGATCCTGTCAAGATTTGGGGATTTATGGAGTTAAGCTTGAGGTAGCTAATTTCTTAAGTAATTAATTAGAAATAAATTTTTGAAAAATAGTAAATGAATTTTAAAAATTTTGAAAAAAATATATTTTCAGTATGGGACTATATTATGCTAAATCCTAGAAAAGAAATATTTTTGGAACTGATTTGGTATTTTTCATGAAAATGATCTAGTTATGAGTAAATGAGTTAAATATGTTATGTGAAGTAACAAAGTTGGAAGATAGGATTTTATGACTTGAAAATCCTATATAAGGTATATGTAGATTGTTGATAAGGAATTTGATCATTGGTAATGAAATATTATGAGTATGACATGTTTGAATGATTAAATGCATTATTTGGTAAAGTGTAAACAACTGAAATAAATTGTTTATAAGTTTAAGAAGTGATTAAAATATTGTTATGATATTAATAATATTAGATTATGAATTTATTATGTGATTGATAATATTTGGATAAAGTTAATGTCTGTAACATTTATCCTTGTTTTAATTTGATTAATGCTTTTATCATTGTCATCATCCTCATGCTTATATTTATGGTGATGAAAGTTATCGTTGGCTTACGTGTAGAGATGGACTAGAGATTATTCGGTATAGTCATGACCATTGATAATTTAATGAATATCATTGGCCCGTAGTGCAGGGATTATTCGATGATGTGGATTATTTTATTAAGCTGAGTCCCAGCGATAACAGTGTTGAAAAACCTTTTAAATCATAGAAGATAGTAGATTTTATTCTCTACTTGACTCTTCTAATGGATTGCTTGTTCTGCTGCGGTTAAACTTGATGTTTATTATATTTTATCAGTTTAACACTGTTGAATGCTAATGATAATTTATTCTGCATTATCTTAGTCATAATATTTCTTACTGGGCTAGTTGAGCTCACCCTCTCTTTCACTGTTCTCTTCAGGAAATGAGAATATAGCTGGGACGAGTCGGAAAACGGAGTGATGGACCAGATGATAGTATTAGTAGTCCTCACTATTCTATTAAATAGTGTGACGATAATTGTAATGAGGACTCCTTTTGAGTTTGTATAATCTCTAGTAGACAATAATTGTATTCAAACTCATAGTTATGTTTTGTAGTATTGTACACGACAGTTGTATTAATAGGTTGTCTCTGAATTCTGTACCATGTAAGTGGCGACCCAAGATGGGTGACGTATACCTAATTTTGGGGGCGTTACACATAATATTTTTATAACAACGTCGACCTATCAAAAAAAAAAAAATCAAAGATGGATGGATGAATAATTATTTAATAATTTACACTATTGAGCATGATATTTCTGTAACTATCGAAAATGAGACTATAATGCAACAATTTAAAGTTATGGAATCTCAAAAAATATTATTATAAACAATATATGAGTATTATTTAATTTTATAATTTATTGTATTATATTTTTATTAAAATAATTTCTTTTAATTTGATCCCACTTAACCAAAATGGCGGATCCGCCCCTGTTTGTACCCCTCTATTTTCTCTAGCTCTTGTTACATATATCTGAATATTTCAACTATATAGATTGGGTTCATTAATTTCTTGTGAGAATATACATAGGTAATCTAAATGATACTGCATGCGTACATAAGCACTGTGCAGGCAAAATGCTTAAGTCTAGAAATTTATAGAACTATGATTGGCTTGACATTTATAGAGGCAACTTCTCACTAATACAGCATCAAACCAACTGAGACACAGATTAGGTAGGTCATATATATTCAGAAGCATATTTAATGGACTCCTGTGATATAGGATCTGACAATGATTCTGATATCGGGCAATGTCAAACCTGCACAATTAATAACTGTAAAATATGTTTCCACCGCTTAAAAGCCTACTACTATTCAAGATCTTAAAACTGAAATTAATATTTTAAAAACTGAAATAAAACAGTTACAAAATACGAATACTATCATCTTCCATGATTTAAATAGTATCAAACAACAGTTAAACAATAAACATGATAACTACGTAGAATCCTCAAAGACTGGATCTTCTGATAAACCAGAGTCTTCTGAACAGTTTCATTAATTTCTTGTGAGAATATACATAGGTAATCTAAATGATACTGCATGCGCACATAAGCACTGTGCAGGCAAAATGCTTAAGTCTAGAAATTTATACAACTATGATTGGCTTGACATTTATAGAGGCAACTTCTCACTAATACAGCATCAAACCAACTGAGACACAGATTAGGTAGGTCATATATATTCAGAAGCATATTTAATGGACTCCTGTGATATATCCTATATATATATATATATATATATATATATATATATATATATATATATATAGTCGGTAGTGTGTAAAAAATACTGTTAAGTCCACACATGTGGGGATTAATCAATGCCCAACTTTGGTAGAAAAAAAAACAGGAAATAATAAATAAATGAAAATAAAAGACTTTGATTGCATAGTCTTTTTTAGCTACAAATATGCTGAAAAGTGGTGTGTATAGGAAAATCTGATGGATTTAAGTCATGAAATCAATCATTCAGTGAAGATGGAGGTGATAGATAGATAGATCAGAGAGAAATAACAACTCTTCATAATAATTAAGACAATATATATATATATATATATATATATATATATATATATATATAATGGCGGAACCAGAACATATTTTAAGGGGGGGTAAAATACATCAATAAAAAAAATTTATATATTGACGCTTGAAGAGCTTCTTTCGGTTGTACGAGTGAGAGCAGACAACTGTATCATGCGAGTCTAAATAGTTTGAAATCGTCTCAAAATTTGTTCGTTTTCAATTGTTGAAAAAATATCATTCTCAATATAAACTACCAGACTGTCATTCATCCACTCGTCTCTCATTTTGTTACGCAAGTCAGTCTTGACAATTTTCATGACAGAGAATACTCTTTCAACAGTAGCAGTTGCAACTGGTAAAACCAAAACCAACTCAATCAATCGATATACTAATGTAAAAGTCATATGTCTTCTTGTTTCAATCAGCTTGTTAGCAAGACTTCCCAAACCCAAATTTTCGATCCCAAAAAATTGACTATCGCATCGCATATCATAAATGTAATTTTCAAGTTGATCCCTAAGTATCACACGATCAATCAATGAGAAGTCTTTTGAATAAAGCTCAACAAGACGGAATAATTTATTTTTGTCAAATTGAGAGAACGAATCCCTTGGATCAAGGCATGATATTCATAAAAGTAACTTTGTGCTTGCTTCTGAAAAACGATTGTTCATCTCTTGAACAATTGAATCAACAACCTACATTGTAATAATGAAAAATAAAAAAAGATAAATTTTTAGATAGGAATAATGAAAAAAGATTTATAGAGATTATACTTGAAAAAAAATCTCAACACGATAATGATGAAAATTAGTAATAATTTGTCAATTGCGCTTGCCACGACCGCGGGATCTCATGTTGTATTCCATATTAATTATTGGGATCGCGTTCTTCTCACAAAATATATTGACTTCCTTCAAAAAATTCTCCCATTTGTAATCGAGCTTTCATTACCCCAATCAATCTCACAGCATGTACAATGTTTTGATCTTTTTGTTGCAAGGAAAGTGACAAATCATTTGTGATTCCCAATATATATTTCATCAAATGCATCACAAATACAAATTCATAATTCTCCATCTTATCAATCAAACTTATGGCTATACCGCTATTATCATCAGAAGCACCATCATCATGCACATTCTCAAGCACTTGTAATACGAAAGTCCACATAGACATAAAACTGATTATTGTTATGTAATGTGACCCCCAACGAGTATCTTCTGGCTGTCTTAAACTGATTTCTTGGTTTTTTTCCTTTACCACTAACTATCTCTCCCTTTTCCAAACACTCCACGATCCTATCATGTTCAAGTTGTCTAAGTTTATCTTTCCTTTTACATGATGCTCCAGCCACATTCACAATCATAGTAACATATTGAAAAAAATCACTCATAATACGGCTGCTCTTGGCAACAGCAACAACAACTAATTGAAGTTGGTGAGAAAAACAATGGGCATACCTTGCATATGGATTTTCTTTTAAAATAAGAGCCTTCAATCCATTGAACTCGCCTCGCATATTTGAAGCCCCATCATATCCTTAACTTCTCAACCTCGATAATGACAATTTATGCTTTGCAAACAATTCATCAATAACATTCTTCAAAGAAATAGATGACGTGTCAGGCACATGTACCACACCAAGAAACCTTTCAATCACATCTCCATTGTTGTTTACATATCTCAAAACAACTCCCATTTGCTCCTTTATTGAAACATCTCGAGACTCATCAACCATAATAGAAAATATGTTGTCCCCAATATGATTGATGATGTCAAGTGTAGTTTCCATGGCACAAGCACTTATTAGTTCTTTTTGAATTTTTGGAGAAGTCATTTAATTGTTTCTAGGAGCATTCTCATTAACTACCTTGCCTACCTCTTCATTTCGTAGGCTGTACTACTCAAAAAACTCAAGAAAATTTCCCTTATTTGATGAAGTCAATGACTCATCATGTCCACGAAAAGGTAAACCTTGCTTCAAAAGAAGGCGTGTGATATCCAAAGCCGCCGTTAAACGGGTGCGATAAGCAACCTCCATCTCTTGCCCTTGTGCTAGTAGTATATGTGACACACTCTGCCTTTGATTTTTAAAACCTTTTAAAACCTTTAAGTTGTATTCTAGCATCATTATGAGCACTATTCGAAGCACCCACATGTTCTTGAAATCTTTCAATTGCCTTTTTCCAGTTGCTAAACCCTTTTTTTGTAAAAGCATCTACTTTGTTTGAATTGCCAAATAGATAGCAGCAAAAGCAAAAGGTCGCATCCTTTGAAATGCTATACTCCAACCATTCAAAATTTTTAAACCAAGCGGGCCGAAAGCTTCTATTCACATTAGAAAAGTATTTTTGGGGATAATTATAGGCAATCGGTTGACATGGATCTCTAGTCAAATACTCTCTTCGAACTTGATTTCTAATCACAATAGCAAAGTCTTCAATTGATTTGTGTAACCTCGGATCACTAACAATATCATTCGGATTGAACTCCACGCGTAAATTATTAATATCACCACTTGTTTCGGAACTTGATAATTGATTATTAGAAGAATCAACAGTTCTTTGTCGCTTAATCAAATATTTATCCATAATCTAGTATAAATAAAAACATCAATTGCTAATCAATAATTGCATCAATTTTAACATTTCATAATAATTTCATCATTCATCAGTTATTTAAGAAAACAAAAATTAAACACACCATATCAAGAAAGTGCTTACTTTTATAGCTTTCATTACATCTTTTGACAAATAAAAAAATATATATCTAACTCAAACTTGAAGCTTGCTTGACCCTTGAAACAAATAAAATATAAAAAAAATAAGTAAAACCAAGAATTTAAACACTCTCCCTGATATATTCGTGGGTTATTTTAGCATTAAACAAACTAATTTAGCAGCTTCTATAGTTCTATTAAACTGCAATGCTTCTGAGGAAAAAAATTCCGTGTCCAAAGCAACTATCATTTTGACAAATAAAAATTTAGAAAGAACAGTTTAGCAATTTAGCCATTACGTAAACTATCATTTCGATAATTTGATCCTTATGGTCTAAAAAATAAATAAAAATTAGCAAATTAAAATTACCAAATTTGAAAGACATTTAGGCTAAATTAAAATTAGAAATTAGTCAAATTACTTACCAAAGTCCAAAGCAGTGGAGGCGTGGAGCAGACGACGGCAGAGGACGGAGGCGGCGGGCGGAGTAGTGGCGGCAGAGGAAGCCGGCAAGGCGACAAGAGCACTGGAGGGAGAGGCAGAGAGCAACTAAAAAGAGGGAGAGGCGGAAAGCAACCGAGGGAGTGAAGACCTAATAAAAAAATTTTTAATTTTTTTTTAATGAAACGACGTCGTTTCATGTTATTTAAAAAAAAAAGTTAAAACAGATCTGTGTTTGTTGCAGTCGGAGAAGAAGAAGAAGTGAAGAACCAGATATGTGTTGGTGTTGGCTAAGTGGCTACCGCCTGCCGGCTGCCCCCCGCCCCCACCCCCACCCCCACCCCCCACCCCTCGCCCCCGCGCTCTGGCCCCCCTAGCCCCGCCTGGACCACCACCCTATCGGGGTCAGCTGCCCCCCCGCCCCTACCTAGTTCCGCCTCTGTGTGTGTGTGTATATATATATATATATATATATATATATATATATATATATATATATATATATATTTAGAGTCCGACGTTAACGAACCGGCTATGATGACGGTTCGGACCGTCGCCATAAAATAGAAAATCGTCGTGGTAGTATACGGTGAACTGACACTTTGGACTGTCGCCACAGAACAAAAAGTCACCGCCATAGCATACGACGACAGCTTTATGCTCTACGACGACGGTTCAGACCGTCAGCATAGCCAATTCATTAACAAACCAGTCCGTCAAAAAAGTCACAGTTTGTTGGTATATTATATATAAGTCGATATTTTACACAAATTGTGAATATGGATCAGACTTGTACGTGTATATTAAGACGAATATATACAGTACAAAAATTACATAAAATGATTAAATAACAAAATTGTCACCAATGATATTGCTGAATAATTAAAAGTTCATTAACAAAATCTCAAAATTATATGGTTCTGACAACCAAAATTCTTCTTAACTTAGGAAGGAGAATATATAGAAATGCTTGTGGATCTTTTATGTAGTTTATATAACAAAAGACATTCTTCAAATCCATCCAAAACAGGTGTCAACCACCCATCCCCTGATCCTAGCTTATCAACACTAAAGAACTTCAATTAGTACATAGAAGGACTAGGCTTTCTTGAATACATACCCTATTACCCTTCCTTAAATTTGAAAGGCTTAAATATAAATTATTATTTTAAATTATTCACCATTTTGTAATTTAGTGATTGTTTTTTCAATTTTTATTTAAATAGTTCAAATCTTACTTTTTTAATTAAACTGTCATATCATAAATCGATAACATCCAACTTATAATCATCCAATCATTCCAGTTGAGTAACAAGTTTTTTAGGGATTTTCTATACATTCATCAAACCAAAATCAACCATTTAAATCAAAATAAACTCAAATCTCAACAAAATTGAAAAGTATCACTTTATTAAGATAGTGAAAAAATATTGGGAAAGTTAACTTTAACACCCCTAAATCACATTGGTTAAAATAAAAAATTATTGAGTTTTGTACTCTTAACAATTTTCGAGCATCAAAGGAATGGAATCATTATCGATTCATCTCCAAATCAACCTCAGTGGTCATAAATTAATTTTCGCCATAGTGGCCAAAACCCTAGAAAAACCAAATTAAACACACCTAAATCTACCTGGTTAGATTTGAAAACTAGTAGGAGTTATTTCTTAACAATTTTTGAGTGAAATAAACCTTAATTTACTCACAAAAACTCCAAAAAGTGCAATAATCTTACCTAGAGGCTTGGTCGCGACTCATTCTTTTCTTGTAATTTTTGGCTTGTTTAGTTTCTTCAACCAAAATAGCTACCTTTTTGAAATTAGGAGGAATTTTTTTTTAAATTTGTTTTTATCATATTACCTTTTTACCCTAAGGCATTACTAAAATGATTATTTTTTATTTCAAATTTTCTTTTATCTTTTTTCTCAAATAACATTAAAATGCAAGGTAGTTTTTTTTACACAAGCATTTTGTTTGCCATGTATAAAGGGTCAAAACATCAATTTCTGATGTGGCATTTTAATTGGATATAAGTGAAAAAATAAATCATTTAATTGAAAAAATTAAAAGAAGAGTCATTGAAGTGGAAAAAGATTAATAGTGTCGACACCCGGGAGTTTTCTCGTTCCTGGTTCTTTTTTTTTCTACCCTTTGAATTTTTCTATGTCGATTAATTTATTTAAAGGGTGAGATTTTAGGAAAAGATCGACATGATTGTCGACTAATTTGAAAATATTGATTTTGATGATTGGGCCGAATGAGACAGAGTCACCAGTCGATATAAGTTCAAAAGGATGTACCAACTCATCCGGGTTTTGAAAGTTTTCGCAATATGGCCTAATATGTGACTTCATAACATTGGTCTACAAATCCGAGATTCGCAGAGTACAGGGGCTTGCTTAAGCGGGGGAGGTATTAGGCACCCCCCGACTTCCGTAAAAACACGATTACCGCATCTTATTGATTTCATAAGCATAAAGTGTGTGTTTGTGTGTGTGTGTGTGAAAGCTTTTATTACGCTTAGTGCTTTGATTTTAGAATTTATTCTAACTCTTATTTTTTAAGTTATTTGAAAGTAGTGTTGTACCTCTTTGGACCTATGCATAGAGGATTTGATGTAAGAAAAAGTTCATTTTAGACAAAAGTATATTGAGATGACGTTTTAGAAAACAAGGTTTTCAAATCCTTCGTCAGATAGGAATCGAGATCCTTTGATACTTCCGATTATTAATCCTTAAGTCTATGATGTTATTTCAAAAGTAGTGTTGTACCTCTTTGGACCTATGCACGAAGGATTCGATTTAAATAAAAGTTTATTTTTAGAACAACATATATGAAATGACATTTTGGAAACCAAGGTTTTCAAATCCTTTGTCAAATAGGAATCGAGGTCCTTTGATACTTCCATTTATTAATCCTAAGTAAATGTATCCCCGAAATGCTTTATTTTTATACAAGCTCTTTGCGATTTTGATTTTAAAATCAATTTTGGGTGTTAATGCATTAAAGAAAGCACCAAAAAGGGTCGGATCATCATCGTGCATGAAAGTGATCATCTCGATGAATCCGAGCACCAACAATCATGAATTTTCAGTATCACGAGACCTTAAATTCGATCTATCGAGATGAAACCCTCAAGATCGATTTAAGATCTAATATTACATTTACAACAATTTTGCGTTATTTAAACATTACATTGTAAGCGAAAAGTTCATCGTGGGAATCTAGTCAAGATCCTGTTATTAGATCTCGTCCCCGGGATTCCTAGGCTCACATTAATATATTTTAACATATATACAAGATATCCTAGACCCGATATTAGGGGATTCATCACTTGGAATCCCTATCACGAGCCATTAGGACCCCCTCACATCTAAATATAGATCTAGGGCTCTACGGGGTGTCCATGACTGACCAAAAGCATTAAAACGACTAGATCTACCATAGATCTAAGCCGATATAGCATATGGGTTAGGGCTTTAATCTCCATAACCATTTAAATGGCTAGATCTAGGTAGATCTAGTCCAAGGACTTTGTTTCTAACAATATGTGCACAAAATAACTGGAAAAATCTCTAGATCATCCAACTACTACACAATATATATGTCAAACAATAATTCTAACTAGATATAAACAATATATGGAATAGATCTAGTATATTGAACAAGATTTACAAAGGAAATGGCTAAAGATTCGCTTTTTTCACCTTGGGGAGCAAATAAACAAGCTTCTTTTGGCTTGGGATTGATCAATATCACTCTAGACATGTAACGAACGAGATTATTACAATTGATTTTTAAATATTTATTGAATTAAATAAATATTTTGTTGATTTATTTATTGAGTTAAATAAATATTTGATGGAATTGTTGTGGATTAATTTGATAAAGTGTTATACATTAATTAAATTAATGCTGAATAACTTTATAGTTCAAAGTGTGAATTTAATTGGAATAATTAAATTAAATGAGTGTTAAATAATTATAATGTTTTTCTAATTAATTAGAGATTTAATGATTTGTTATAATCAATAAATAAGAATTTTAGTTATGTGAAAAATTGATTTAATGAGTAATTTTGGCTTTAATTTAATTAAATTTAAATATTAGAATTTGATTAATTAAAGTGTGACATTTTATACCATATAATAAGAAGAAAATAAAAATAAATTAAAAGAAGTCTTTTAAGGGTTAGCCAAATAAGGCCTTGGGGAGCAAGGTAACTGCTGAGCTATAATGCGTAAAACTGATAATCACGTTATGCAGTATGCATAGTGGGTATATTAGTTATATATATTTTACGTAATATATTTGCATAAGGCTTAATTGCTCATTTGCTAAGTCAGAGAAAATTAGAGAGAAATTTGAGAGTCTGTGAATTTGATAAGCCAAATTGAAGAATTAAGGAATGTGTTAGTTCCCAGAGGGCACACAATAGATCTAGAAGGGAGGTTGAATAGATCCTTTTTAAATTTCAAAGATCTTTCCCATTTTAGTTTGCATTGCTATATAACTGGCAGATGACAAACTTGAGAATTGTTTTAAACACAGCGTAATAAGTTAAGTTCCCCTTCATAGATGTTATGTTTACCATTTATCTATAGTTAGTTTAGTTGTAAGTAGTTACCATGTTGATAGCAGTTATAACAGTTATAATGTAAATGACAGAATGTAAAAGACACAAGAGATTTTAAGTGGTTCAGAGACTCAAGCTCCTAATCCACTCTTCTGCTTCAACAAGAAGGGATTCCATTAAGGAGGTCTTTACATCATCTGAATCACTAAGATTCCTTCAAGGCCAACAGCCTTGGAACTTCAGTTCACTTAGACCTCTTTAAGTCCAACAGACTTGAGACTCCAGTTCACTAAGAACTCTTCAAGGCCCGCAGCCTTGGAACTCAGTTTAGTCCCTTGGACAAGGACCCTTCTGGCCCTGGCTCTTGTTGTTGTTGTTATTGGTGCTGAGCTGCCAAGATGACTTTAAGCTTGTTCATCCTTGATTCTTGGCAGCTTGGTGTGATTCTTTTTAGATTCTATTTCGAGACTGGATCACCATTGGACATACTGCTAAGTTGATCATGAAGCTCAATCTCTGTGAGTACTTAGCAGTTTGTCACTTTTTTCTTAGTGCAGCTGATCTTGTGGTTGGTCTTTTTCTGATCTCAGCTTGCACTTCTTCACCACATGAGGTTTGCTAAGTCTTTGCATCTTTTGGAAAACTTCGTTCGGCACTTAGCATCCTCTATACCTTGGTTCTGTATCTGTTCTTCTTTAGCTCTTGGTGGTTCGTGGTGAGTCGTAGACTGGCTCTTTGAATCTTCTTTCTGATCTGCCAATTTCTTGAATGCTATTATCTTGGCCTTCTCTGCTCTCAGCTTGGCTAACATTCTTAATGGCATTCTCATTGTTGTTAAGTGAAGTCTTTGTCTATTAAAGCTCTTCTTCTTAGCTTGCTTCACTTCTACTTTCGTAGTCTCACTACCACTGAGACATATTCTATTTTTGCTCTGTAGAACTCGTAGAGTTAACAACTTGTCAACAACTAACTCCTTCTTGTTTTGAGCTTCTGATATTAAATAACCTTTCATGAGCTTCCCGTTGGATTATAGACGTTAGAAGTTATTCAAATTAATTTGCAGATCTCGAGTTATTTGGTGCAGTCAGCAGATGTGACATGACATCCCCTTTTTCACTTTTTTGACACTGCAGTTTACTGTTTCACCTACCCCATTAGAAATGTCACTTCAGTGTGTCAGGCAGGTGGTCACCTTTATTTCTTCTTTCTGACTCCTC
The DNA here is from genome assembly GCA_016801055.1 of Panax notoginseng. NCBI lineage: Eukaryota > Viridiplantae > Streptophyta > Magnoliopsida > Apiales > Araliaceae > Panax > Panax notoginseng. The sequence goes on from CM029012.1 coordinate 122,375,450, forward strand.
GATCAGAACATCAGGAGTTGTCCTTCTGCATTGAAGCTTTCAATATCCAACGTTTGAATATCAGTCTTTGCATTGCAATGTTGTTAAGGCTTCAATACTCAGATGACTGAACTCTATGATTCTGATGCAGATGACCTTGAACTTGATCGTAGTTAGCCTGTTGAATATTGCTCGTTTACTGATTGAGACAACACTACGATTCTGAGAGTGTTCTTTAGATTTGCAATGTAGAACCTCTCTTACTCTACTCGTGCAGTGCTTCATCACTTCTGCTTCCCTTAACTTACATTAGGTACTGACAACTTGTCTGATTACTCTGACCCTCCTTAACTTTAAGACTTATCAGGTTTGTCATGCTCAGTCTCTTTCTCCTTGTAATCTCCCATTCACATATTATCAATGGTCTGACCCATGTTTATTCTTCTATGTCAATTCTGTATAGGTTGGCCAGTGTCTTTGTTATAGACCCCATCAGTTTCTGCTTCTAATTTGGTAAACACTGCGATCATAGTTATACCCAAGATAGTCATCTTTTGTTTATCTTGACAGCTACTGCATTGTTGACTTCCTTTAGTCATTCACATCATCTAAAGTCTTCTTACTATTGCTTGTGGAAGACTTCCCTTAAATAGCTTCACTGCTCAATCAGGATGTTGATTGACTTTGCGCTTCGATCTTTTGTTTGCTTACTAGCCATTAGATGAATGCTCTCTGGTTTTCTTCAGGTAGATTGCATCTCTATAGTTCTGTCCAGAGGCTTCATTCTTTGGATGCTTTGGGAGTGCTCATATGTTGAGAATCGTGTTAACACTACGATTCTTCCTTGGCGTTATGAGCACTGATAGGCTTTGTCGAAGACTTTGTTCTGCAGACTACGATCTAGCTTTGGTTCTGCAGACACTACGACTCCTAGTTTTGATTATACATCAGACTACAATTTCTTCCTTAACACTTGTTGTTCCTATCTGATCTAGCTTGACTACGATTTCTGCCTCTGGTATGATCAGTAGACTATATGACTTCAAGAGGTCTACGATTCTTGACTTGGCTTGGATCAACTTTACGATCCTGAGTGAGACCCTCCAAGGCAGACTACGATCTATAGCCATTTTATCGATACTCTACGATTCTGCTTGGCTTCTGCAATCCCTAGGCTAGCTCGACGCTCTACAATTTTGCCTTGATAGTCTCGGAGTCCTTTGTTCCTTCTAGCAGTCATCTAAGACTTGTACAGTACTCGACGATCAGGCAGGCCTATCTATTACATCATATAAGATCAATCTAACAATCTTGATCTTTCTATACTTAGTCCTTGTACATTATGTTCTTTTGAAGGACTTTACAAAGCTGTTTTAATCATGTAGGATCAACCTAACATATTTGATCATTTCAGTTTAAGTCCTTGTACATATATTTCTATTGTCTATTCAAGGACTTTATAGCTTAATTCAATGCAGACATATTTGCATATTCATTCATTAGGATTATAATCAAATCTTATATAAATAGGAATATCATTCACATGCTTATTCCTAACAGAATGTAAACAAGTAATTCTACATCATCTTGCTCAATCTAAATAGAGAAATCAATGGTAAAAATTCTTAAATTCAAGATTTGTTTTTTTTTTCATGAGTTTTCATAAGGAAACTTGATTTTGTTGTTTAAATTGATGAGATGTAATTGTTATATGTTAATAGATGGGTTGTAATCTGTTAGTTATCTTTTACAAATGATTTTATAGAATCAAAATCCATGAAAACCTGTTTTAAAGAAAGAACTTGAGTTTTGGTGATATACGTATAATATGTATGATTTTGAAGTCAAAATTAGATTTTGGGTGAATGATTTGTTAAGATGTGTTGATACTTATGTTATTAAATATTATAATTTATTAATTATCATCTAGAAATGATTTTGATATGTTTTGATTCATGAAACCATGTTTTACAAAAGAAGTTTGAGTTTTGTTATAATATGTACAAAAGGGGCTTATTTTGGAATCAAATTAGTGTTCAATTCATGTTGTAATTGATTAATTGATAGTTTTTATTGTTAATACGTTTAAATACGAAAAGAATGCAAGTTATATGGACTGATTTGGTTGAGAATCGAATCTGTGTTGAGACGATTCTCTAATTATGTTGAATATAATTTTTGAGGATGAATCATGAATTTTGAGGCTCTAAATTGGAGGTTCGAACTGTTTTTGTTGCTAAATTCAAGTTATATATGTTGTATGTTGTTTTAGCTGAGTTTATAGCTTATGGGTTTGTTAAATTTATTGGTTGTATGGTAAAATTTATGAGTTTTGGGCTAAAGAATAGTGCAGTCGCGGGCTGCAGAATTCGATTCTGGGCAATGCCACCCCGGTGGGTGTTCCCAGTTTAATTCTGCCGCCCTGACGGGCCTTCTTCAGTGCAAAACCCCGCCCCTGCGGGGGTTGGACAGAATGGCCAAACTTAAGTTTCTTTTAAGTGTTAACGCATGGAATATTTATACAACCTTATTAGATGACTACAGCATGATGTAAAATGTGTTGTAAGATTTATTATCAAGTTGTAATCTTAAAAGTGAGAGTTCTAAAATACGAGTTGGTACGTTATGAAACTATAAATGCAGATTGTGAGAATTGAAATGATAAGACTTGTGCTATGTGCTAATGAGAATTTCAGATTGTATTGCGTGTTTAGAATAATTAGACTTTAAACAAGGGTGATAATTAACTAAGATGGAGATTAAGCTAATGAAGTGAATGTTAATGAAACTAACTATGGTGATTATCCTAAATGGTACATGTAGGATATTTTGGGGATCGAGTGTTGTAATTTTGTAGCTTACGCACGAGTCAAATTTTTGAACTCAATTATTTATTTGAGCAAGTTCTCTTATCCTACTCTATATTGATCAAGTTCTTTAACTCTACTATTACATTTTGCAAGTTCCTTACCTTTATCTTGATTATGCTTATGCAAGTGTTATTTCTAATCTTTTATTGAACAAGTTCCTAATTCTTGTTCCTAATTATTCAAAGCCTAAATTGTTCAGGTTCATAATTCCAAATGAGAGGTTCTAACTCTTTTGAAATAATACTTCTGTTATACAATGCTCATTCAATTGTATGGAGTTGAGATTCAATCTTTGATTTAAATATCGATTACATTATCTTATTGAAATCTTGAATGGCTAGTGAATCCTTATTGATTCGACTAATCCTTAGTTGATGACTATTGAACTCTAAATTACCCTTAAAGTTAATCCAAACCAAACTTTCTTTGGTGCGGATTGTAAGAACCGTGAATTTCATGAATAAATATTAATAATGATATTAATAAGAAAATGAATATTTAATTGAATATACATATTGATGTGTTGTGAGATGAGTAATTCAATTAATTCAAATTGAATTTATAAGAATTGAGAAGAAATGTGGAGTTTATGATAAGCTCGAAGAATGCCTTGTGTAGCACGATAATGAGAATTATGATGATTTAATTAATAAGTGAATGATTAATTAATAATATATTGTTAATTAGTTGTTATTATGAGTAATAGCATATTAATGAATAAATAATTGATTGACATAATAAGATTAATGTTTGTTCAATAAATTGCTAAGTGTAACGATAGGTAATCACATATTATATAATAACTACATCTATATAATATAAAGTATAGTGTGACATGGTGATATGACTATGTAATATAGGAACTGTATAGTAAAATTGAATGAATTATAAGTTACATAAATAATGCTTATGTGACAACATGTATGTGTGAGAACATTAAAGATGTACTTTATGTATATTAAATCAATGATTTGCAAATTAATAATTATTTCAATAAGTATGTATAATTGGAATAATAAAATTATGTGGGAATAATGGGTTGTTAATACCCAACTAATTATGTTCTAACCCAATTTAAATATTATTTGGACTAGACTAATGTACATGGATATATATGGTGTATGTGTACATATATAATCCCTAAATTTTTATTATGTAGTAGCATTAACACATTAAAATTACATTTTTAGAAGTCCAAGAAACCAAACTAAGCACTATATAACTAAGTTGCTGAGTTTTAAAACTCGTGTCCCATATTAAGTGACCCAAAAAGTGACAAAACATTAGCCTATACTCAGTTGCGTGAACTCAAGCTTGCTAGAAACTTTGCTATGATGATGAGCTGAGATGGGGAAGAAGGAGTTGGTGAAATCTTTTACCAAACTCTCTCAATCTAATGGTTCCTTCTCTTTCACGTTGGTTTGTATATGGTAGGCAAATTCATGGATTGTGTAATCCATCTTCTATAAAATAAAACCTCTTCTCCTCATTTCTCAAATGCTAGATAATTTGTCTGATTAGTTTATATTGTAGCGTCCCCAAATTCGGGTACTAATCACCACGAATCTGGTACACTAATTCTATAACTATTGCAGAAGATATAAACATAAACTGTTTATACATTAACCTTTACACATAATCCCTAAGGTCGATAACCTTAACTTATTACCTGAATTCAATATCCTATCCAACATACAATGTCATTTGTCTTCGCCTATATCCAAAGTATTCATTTTAATCTGTAATGTTTATCATGATATAGTAAGGGTGAGCAACAAGTTTGTCCAACAAGTTTAAGTTCAAAGAAAAGATATATCATAATTGAAAGAATGAAGAATAAGCTGGCTGACTTTCAACAATATAACAATTGTGAAATAGCATGGATCAATTTTCATAACTGAACGACCGAGACAATAAAAATGAATGGCCAATAATAAACATGAATAAATCAACTGGGCCAAATGGTAATGAATGTGATCAGCCTTTCATACTTGATGAACATATGCAACATGCACAACGTGCGAATCAATAAATCATAGATGTGATATAATCAACAAGGATGAACCACTAGCATAATTGAAGAATCATAACTCAGGTTTGAGTTAAAGAACTTGCTTAATTAAAAGTAAAGTTCGAGAACTTACCTGCACCATCTACTACTGCTACACAATCTATTTAGCTTCGTCTGAAGACCTAATATTGATAATATCGATCTCCCAAATAGAATAATATCATCACATTTAATACTGTTAATTATAGTTATAAAATAACCTAAACACATTACCACATAATCCTAACAGTCAATAAAACACATAAGACCCAGTATCAAGCCAAACTATTTCAGTCTGAGTTGAGTTCGGTACTATTTCGACATCTCGATTGCTTAATCGAATAATTATCAAGCCTAATATCAATAAGACTCTTCCTAAACGCTTCACAATTATCTTAGATAATTTATTTATCAGTCAAAATATTTTTCAAAAGCTCATAATAATTTTCAAATAATTATTACCATTTAAAATTATTTTAAAATCATTAATATCATATTTATATTATTTAAATACCACAATATTCCATTATCATTAATACTTAATTAATTTCAAATATTAATGAAATACATGTTACAATATTATAAGTTATTTATAATATCTCAAAGTATTTTTAATACCTTAATATCACATTTAAATGATTTTAAAACATTTAAAACCATTATTAAATAACTATCATTAATATTAAAATATTAATATATTTCATAACAAAAAATTAAAAGTTATGTTTTATAACTTAAAATATTTTTAAAACCTTTAAATCATTTTTATATGATTTTTAAATCATTAAAACTATTTTTCCATAATTTATTTAATAGATTTATTAAATAAATTAATTATCATTAACATTAAATTATTAATGAAATTCATCCTAAAATATTAAAAGTCATTAAAAATAACTTAAAATACTTTCTAACACTTTAATATAATTTCAAATGATTTTTAAAGTATTAAAATCATTTTTAAGTAATTTATTTAATATAATAATTAAATAAATTAAATATCATTATTATTTAAAAATATTAAAATATTAATGAAATATATCACAAATTATTGTCGCTAAAGGAGTCTATAGCGATAAAACTGTCGCTATAACTGTTCTTGAGTATTCAAGAACATGCAATGTCAGTTACCAGGGTGTCTACTTTGACCATCAGTAGATCTTTGATCTTAAGGTTTCTGGGCTGGTTAATGTATTAATGTTGTAGTATTGATGTAATACTACAACCACAATCAAGTTTCATAACTAAAACACATCACAGCTGAAAGATATAAGCAATCAAAATGCTTGTCAGGACTGTTCTTCATTTTCTGGGTTACCCAGAAATAGAGAACAGTGCAAGGTGTCACTTTGGATCTAAATATCTTTGATTCCTGGGCTTTGTTTGTGTGATTAAGTGGTTCAATCTTGTAGTGGGGATGTCAAAGAACAACAATACAACACTAGGTTTGTCTAACTACAACACAACAGAAAGATCTAGGCCGGTCAAACTGCTGTCAGAAAACTGTTCTTGAGAAATCTGGAAATTCCAGAAATCTTCATAAGACAGTTGGTCAACCCTACTTTGACCATCCATAACTTTGATTCTGTTTAAGATCTAAGTGTTCTAATGGCATGGTTGTGTAGTCTACATGTCAGTCTACAAAACCCATTAACTAACATGGCCTAACTACTTAAACACTGCAAGATTCAAGGCCTAAAAAGTCACTATCAGAATTTCTGGGTTTTCCAGAAATCAGTTTTGTGCTTGGTCAACCATGTTTGACCATCAATATCTTGAGATCTAGAGATGGTATGAACTTGATTCCACTTCCAGTCTACTCTCCTCATGGCATAGAACAACCTTATAACATCAATCCATCCTAACTATTAACACACACAGATTTATGCGCCCTGATATATGGCTGTCAGACCATATTTTTAGGCTTCATAGTCAGTCCTTAAAATCCCATTTTCTTGCATCTAGATATTATGGATCCATGATGTAACATCATAGATCACTAAATAACACCTTATAACACACTTCTAAACAACAAATCACATAATCACATAAAATTTTAAGGATCTAGCAAGGCTTAGGGTTTTATACCTTTAAAGCTTTAATCCTTGAATATGATCTTTGATGTTGATCTTGTAGAGCTAAGATATGATATTGGCTTTCCTTAACACTTAGTTCCTCTCCAAAATTTTGGAGGTTTAGAGAGAGAAGGTCTTGGCTATGTTAAAAAGTAAAGTAAGTTATTTACTTAACTTTTAAGTTTGAAATCTTTTGATTCAATGAACTTGTGTTGCTAGGTGGCACTTGTTGGCTGATTTGTGAGATATAAGGCACATGTGAGATATTAGGGTTGGTGAGTTCAAATATTTTGGCAAGATTTACATACTTTCTTATTAAAGAATGCTAAAAAGGGCACTTTGGTCATTTAGCCCACAATTTAAATGGCATTCTAGTATTGTGACCTAACCTTTAGATTTTAACACTTAGGTTTTAACCCTTAGATTTTGCTAATTAAATTTTAGGATTTTCTAATTAGGGTTTAAAATAGAAAATTAAGCTTTCTAAATTAGAAATTAGGATTTCCTAATTATATTAGGGCTTGCAAATTAGGATTAAGGTTTCCTAATTAACATTAAAATTTTTAAATTAACAATTAGGTTTTCCCTAATTGAACATTAAGGTTTCCTATTTAGGTTTACAATCAATAACACTTATCTTTAATCACAAACTTTACACATACACACATAATCACATATAGAAGTACATAGGTCCTTCATAAAAACTTATTTTTTAAATTCATACAAATCCTTCACAAAATTTCGAAATACATATTTTATCTCATTTCTAGGTCTTATTATTTAACCTTAATTTAATTAATTAAGATTTTATAAATCCTACGAATTCTCGGGTTGTCACATATATTGAGAGTGTGAGTTGCTGAGTTGTGTAAGATGGAGTCTGAGATTGTAAGGAGTTGCCATTTAAGCTTCAAGAGGTATAACATTGCATTGTGTTCTTAATTTTGAGTTTTGTTAAATTCTTATAATTCTCATGAATTCTCTGTTAATTAGTATGAAATGGCACGTCATTGTGTTGTCTAAGTTTGTATGCATGTTTAGAAGTATTATAGTTGGTCTGAGTTGCAGGAATTAGCCATGCTTGTGTTGCTTGTCTTGAGGCTCTGCAGAAGTAAAGCCATTTTTTTTGCTTCTGCTCAAAGTGGCCACTTCTATAGTCCTACACCGCGCGGGTTTCCTGTCTTGTATACTGGTGTTGGTTCCTTGTGTTGTCATGAGCATGCTATTTTGGTTTGAATATGCATGTAAATGACCCTAACATATGAAATGATGTTGTTTTACATATAGTAAGTTATTTTAGCTTGATTTGGTATGCGATTCAAAGAAAGTTTAAAGATTTTGAAACTAATGATGATAAGCATGGTGTAATGTGTGACGCCTCCAAAATAGGTATATATCACCCATTCTGAGTCGCCAAATATATGGTACAAAATACAAATACAACTTAATTATACAACTGTTGTGTAAAATACGATAAAACATAGTTGAGAGTTTAAATACGGATATTATCTCGTAGAGAGTATCCAAACTCAAATTCAATCCTCATTACAATTATTATCACACTATTTCACAGAATAGTGAGGACTACTAATGCAAATATCTGGACCGTCACTCCGTTCCCCGACTAGTCCAAGCTATATTCTCATTTCCTGAAGAGAACAATGAAAGTAAAGGGTGAGCTCAACTAGCCTAGTAAGAAAAATTATGACTAAGATAAAGCAAAATAAATTATTGTTAGCCTTCAACAGTGTTAAACTCATAGAATACAATAAATAACAAGTTTAACTGCAGCGGAACAAACAATCCATTAGAAGAGTCAGGTAGAGCATGAAATCTATTATCTTCTATGATTTAAAAAGTTTATCATCAATTTTATCGCTGAGACTCAGCTTAATAAATAATCCACATCATTGAATTATCCATGCACTACGGCCAATGATATTCATTAATATCACGACCACGAATTATCCATGCACTACGGGTCAAGGATATTCGTGTTTTCACCAATGGTTATGATCATGCCAACAACTGTCATGATTATACCGACCGAATAATCCCTGGTCATAATCATACCAAATCCATCTATACACTACGGGCCACAGATGACTTTCATCATAATATAAACATGAGGATGATGACAATGATATAAGAATTCAATTAAAAGAAAGCAAAAGATAATTTTTTTAAAGATTTATTTTATCCAAAATTCAATAATGTCCAAATTATCAACATGATACTGCTTTGTGGAGTAAAATTCAAGAATAATATTGTATCAAAAATGATTTAAACCGAAAAGAAATTAATTTTTATCATGAATAGTACCCCAGGTGAATAGTACCCGTCGTGAATAGTACTCCGGCATGAAAATGTTGAAACTTATCACGAATACTCAGAATAATATTTTCATGAAAAGATGCTGGATAAAGTGCAAATATCAAGGATATTCTACTAATTTCATGGAATATAGAAGCCAAAACTTTAACAAAATGAGTGTAGAATTTGAAATTTGAAACGAAATAATATTACTTACATACTACAGAGTATGAAAGAACATATTATTTCATATGAATACTGAACAAAAATAATATTCGTTACCTTAAAAAGAGGAGTATTCCGAATGGTAGAGCGGGGATATTCTTGAAGAAAACTTATACTGCTTTCTACGCTCGAAGCTTTCTAAAACTCGAAAGAAATACGCTCAATATTATAGAAGAAGAATTCTCTGATTTTGGTGTGATTTTCAATTCTAACTAAGCATCCTATTTATAGGAGAGTAGAAAGGATACTATTTGGAAAATCAAAGATGCAACAGTTTCAGAAAATTAACGGATGCCTTACTAACAATCACGGACGACTGAAACCTTTATTCTAAGCAAAAAAAAAACAAAAATATAACATATATATATATATATATATATATATATATATATATATATATATATAAACACATGTTATATATTATATATATACACCCACCATCAAATGCCATCCCTTTTTCTTTCTTACAACCCGTGATTCCATTTCATTTCCCTCCCCCGCACATTTTTTTTTCTTCCAACGTGGGCCCCACATGTTCCCTCCACCAACATATCACCATCACAGGTGGATCCCATATATATATATATATATATATATATATATATATATATATATATATATATATATATACTGAATAATCTTTTACCGATTATTTTGAACAATGGGTAAATGGGGGTCCATAAAATAAGTAAAATTTACATCAAATACTTCATAAAAATTCTTTCAATATTTTTAACAACATTTATTCATCATTATTATTATTCGCAATATTTAATAACCAGATCATTCCCAGGAAAGAGGGGGCTTTCCAATAAGGATTTCTCCCTATTGGCGCGTAATTAGGTGACCAAACCTCTCCTCGACAGAACTTTCTAGACATCGTCAATATTATAAATAATAATGTGAATAATTGTATCGTCTCAATTATTGATTTAATAATATATAAAATATTGACAATAATTGAATCAAATAACGTAAGATACTATGCAGCAATTACTGTAGAAATAATTGAATAAAAATGAGTGACTTCTCACGTAAGCATCAATAATCAATACCGTGTGCTACTATGCAACCACGCGTATTACTGTATTTTTATCACCGGGTATTTCAACAGTTAAACGGTAAAACTTTCGCCGTTATTTTTATAAAAAGATATTTCTGTCGTTTTTTCATTCCGACAATAATTCCGTTGTTGGGTCCACCAATGATTGTGCCGTCGTACGAATATTCCCTGTTAAAACGAATATTCTCCGACCAATCGAATATTTTATGACAACTTGCATACTTTGCAAAATTTATAAATACTACCCACAATTATAACATTATATCAAATCCATACTATAATATTCAAAACTATATTTCGAGAAAAAATTAATCTTTATTCATAAAAGTTGGGGTCTTACATAATGTATATTCTGACCTTAAGTATCTACATATTAAGCTCTGATATGCCTTGACATGTGACCAATATGTTAGTTTATATTGTTATAGGTAGTATAGACTATTCAAGCATGATTTAAAAGGAAATTGCAAGTAAAGGACTATACTAGATATGTGTAAATAAACTATGTATATACTAAGTTTTGAACTTCCAAAACATGTTTATGTGATCTATTATGTAGTTATGAAAGTATGATATAGAATATGTGAACTTACCTTGCATGCTTGAATAAGTTTTGATGATCTACTAATGGAAACTTAAAGTTTCAAATACAAACTAGATAAACTATATACACTTTGAGTTAGGAGCTTATGAGCGTGATTACGTGGTCTAGTTATGTATATATGAAAGTATGATGTATAGTAAGTGAAGTAGCTGTGCATGCTTGGTTGGTTAACATGAGATTTTCAAAAGAAACCTTAAGAGTTTGAAAACTAGTTTTATCAATAACTATGTTACAAGTATTCTGAAATTTGACCATCATGTTAGGGTGTTTTATGCCTATAGACATGATTAACATGAATGCCTAGCTATTCATACGCATGGTAAAATAGTTGACCATGGATTAGGACAAGTCTAAATAATGTAGCACTTCATAACTTGAAATACATGATTAAACTAACGTAAGCATGTATAGTTGTGACTTATTGGCCGTATAGCATATGTATAACGGCTAAACGTAAGAGACTTTGTTAATTGAAAACTTAAAGTCTTCATTAAATGAGAATGGATAACGACCTATGTTAAAGATAAGACGCAGGGTCGAACTTAGATATCAATAACCTGACATGTGTGTTTTACATGATTCTTCATTTATGTGCAAGTCGGGTTACGCTGGGATTCTGCAGGGACAGCCGTGTCTTGGTCTGAACCAGGAGCAGCACGACCGCGCCACTCCTTAGTACATACCAAGCGCGGCCGCGCCAATATGCAGAATGAACAGAGCCTGTTTAATTATAACCTGAACTTGATGCATGCTTGTATTATTATCTTAATCTGTAATACATGCTTAGTGGTATATCCAGATGTCAATGAGCATACTAGTAATAGAATCATAGGTTTGATAAGTATTTATAAACTTCAAATGTTGAGTCACCTATGATTACAAACTATGATTATCAAGTAATGATTAGGAACCATGTTATTTGATTCATAATGTCTTACAAACTGATTTTGTGTTAGGTGTATGTAAAGTGCGTAATGATTTACATATAGGATTATACGGTTAAGTTAGAATCGTATGTGTATGATAAACTTACATATCGTATTTGTGTATCAGATGTACATAACTAATGAATATCTTATATACGTAATTATGTTATAATAGGGTTCGAAAACTATCGTTAAGCTAAAGGTTGATAAACTACGCTTAAGGCAAGTATTTAAATCTTATCTCTTTGATGCAAGTATCCTAACCTATGCATTTACTTTATGTAAGGAATCTATGATTTCACAAGTTTCCTATCTTACACAACTTTGAATTTGTGCAAGTACTCGAACCCTACTCTTTATTGAGCATTACTTGAGCTTGTACTATTATTGATTGTACAAGTAAACAATTGAAAGTATGATTCTTATCTTATGACATAATGCTTCACAGTTAGAATAGAGTTGTTTATATTCTTTGAACTTTGATTTCGAGTATTGAACTTATAATTGTTCTTATATACATTTAAAGAGCGGTCTATGCCATTTAATTCAGCTAGACTTAAATCATAATTTGAAAGCAATCCAAACCAATTGATTGGTGCGAAATCTTGTATTGACTGAGATGAACAACCTTCTTTGAAGGAGAAACTATATTTGTCGGGAGACCGACGTGCACACTTGAGTACGATTAAACGATATGCATAACGTAGGGTACTTTAGGCTGATCACCTGTTGTACTCATTTTTGTTGGATTATCAGTTTATTACTGTTAATTCTAGTAGAAGTTCATAGTCCTTAGTGACTACTCAGTATTCATTATTTTGAAATCCTGAATTGATTAAGCTTTGAATCTTATTGATATATTTCTGTCCTTAGAAACTATTGTTGAGAACCATTGATACTTCTTGCTATCCTTGAACTATCATTATTGTTGTACCCTTGAGAAATTAAAACTATATTAAGTACCCTTTGTGACGCCCCCAAAATAGGTATACATCACCCATTCTGAGTTGCCAAATACATGGTACAGAAACAAATATAACTTCATTAAAACACTTGTCGCACAAAATAAGACAACACAATACTGTTAGTTTAAATACAAATATTGTCTTCTAGACAATATCCACACTCAAATAAGTCCTCATTACAATTATTGAAATACTATTTTATAAAATAGTGAGAACTATTAACACAACTGACTAGAAACATCACTCCACACCCCGACTAGTTCCCGCTATATTCTTGCCACCTGCAAAAAATGGAACAAAAAGGAAAAGAGTGAGCTCAACTAGCCCAGTAAAGAATATTATGACTAAGATAATATACAACAACTTATCATTAGTCTTCAACAGGAAAAAATCTGATAAAATATAATAGATAGTAAGTTTTAGATCAACAACTGCAGCGGAAACAACAAACCATTAGAAGAGTCAAGTAGAGAATGAATTCTTTAAAAGCCCATCAACGATATTTTGTCCTTGTAACATCAATCAATATACATCTTGAATCAAATATTCATCTTTGTACTATAGGCCAAAGATATTCATTTGTATCACCAGTCGGTCATGTTCATCTCAACACCTGTTCATCTTTGCACTACGGGCCAAAGATATTCATCAGTTAATCATTCATCTTTGCATTACATGCCAAAGATATTCAGTAATATCATCATTTAGGACTGAGGATGATGAAAAATATTTTAAAGAAAACGAATCCAGTGAGACAAAAGGACAAATATTAGGTATTCGTATTACAGTTTATCCAAGTGCAATAATTCTCCATAACAACCAATTGTGAAGTAGAATTCAAAAATAAAGATCAAAACATGAATACAATCGAAGATAGTAACCATAATAGACATCTTGGACCAAAAGAAAAAATTTTATTTTTCGGTGAATAGTGCCGTATACGTGAATAGTAACTTCGACACAAAAAGTTTCAAATTTGATAAAAAGTTCAAACCAATATTTCGGCATAATGATATTGAAGAAAATAATATCATTTAAGAAGAAAATAACATCCCTTACCTCAAAATAACAGTACTTCTGTTCGGAATATCGGGTATAAAGTCGAAGGAAACTTGCACTGAATAGCAACTCTCAAAGTATCAAAATACTCACTAAAATATGCTCGACAATATAGAGAGAGAAAACTTGTTTCTGGTGTGATTTTCAATTCTAACCTAAGCGCCTATTTATAGGAAAATGCTAGAATGCCAAAGGAGACTAAAATAATAAAATATTATTATTTTTTTCTCAATTCTACGCACACTCACCAACCAAGACCAGCACCTCAATTCTGAAAATTTCAGCAGCCCATGTGCATTCAACACCAACCAAAAAGTGGGTCCCACCCATAATAAAAATCATTTTATTTTTCGAAACTTCAATAATTCATAGAAAATAGCCCGTTTATCAGAAAAATACGAATTTTATGTCCAAATTCCAAACAGAAAATATCCGAAATCCACAAACGGATGATTCTCAACACCTCTAAAAATTCATAACAAATCATTTGTTTATTTTTAACGGTTCAAAATTTGTGGATATATACTCAACTTATATATGTATAATATATCCAAAAATCATAATGATCCAACGGTCGGATTAAGATTATAACTCACGCAGTAGAGCTTTAAGAACACTAATTTGATCTTTTAATACCTCCAATCTGACAAAATACTATAAAATACCTTAACACTAATTCCTTCATTTATAATCACATAAATAAATCTATCATTTATATCCACATCAAATAAATATTTCTTCAATAATTAATTATTCACAAATAATATTACAGAATCACAATTATGACAACCAGGCCGTTCCCAGGAAAGAGGGGGCTTTCCAATAAGGATTTCTCCTTACTGGTGTGCAATTAGATGACCAAACCTCTCCTTAGACAGAACTTTCTAGACATTGTCAATAATGCTATCTAATAATATTATTCAAATAATATGAATTATTGATCTGATAATGGAAAATACTGTGCAGCGACAATTATTAAAACAACAATAATATAAAATATCAACGTAGCAATTACTGAATCAATAAAATAAAATATTAAACAGTAATTACTGTAACAATTATTGAGTAGTGCCTTCTTACGTAAGAATCAATAATTGGTGCAATACCGTGTGCTACTGTGTTTTAACCACCGGGTATTCCAACAGTATTAACGGTAACAACTACGCCGTTATTTATAAATAACTTATACTTGTCGTTTTTTTATCCAATCGCTTTTCGTTATGGGGCCCACACAAGGTTGCGTCGTCGTACGAATATTCCCCGACAGCAAGCATATTCCAAGACCAAACGAATATTCATCGACAAAAATGAATATTTTATAACCACTTGCTTATTTGAAATATTTGTGTATTTTACCCATAACTAACCACATTAATCAAATCAACCCTTACTATTTCAAAATAATAAATAGAGAAAATTTAATTTTATTTAATAATAAGTTGGGGACTTACATCCTCCCCTCCTTATGAAATTTCATCCTCGAAATTGACGTACGTACCTGGTGCTTCGAAAAAGTGAGGATACCTCGCTTTCATTTCTGATTCTAACTCCTAGGTCATTTCTTAAATAGCATGATTTTTCCCCAAAACCTTAACTTGTGGTATAACCTTGGTGCGTAGGACATGCTCTTTCCTATCCAAGATCTTAATAGGTACCTCCTCGTACATTAAATCTTCGGCTATCTCGTCTGGTTCTAAATCAATTATGTGGTTCGGGTCTTTCACATATTTACGAAGCACAAATACGTAAAAAATATTATAAACACGAGACATGCGTGGAGGTAATGCGAGTCGATATGCCACATTTCCTATTCGATCAAGAATTTCAAATGGACCAATAAATCGTAGATTGAGCTTTCCTCTCTTCCCAAATCTTGTAACTCTTTTCCATGGTGCAACACGTAATAATACATGATCCCCAATACTAAATTCTACATCCTTTCGATAAAGATCCGTATAACTCTTTTGTCGATCCTGTGCCGTTTGTATATGTTGTCGAATCGTTTGGATCTTCTTTGTAGTTATGCGTACCAATTCTAGTCCCAACAACGTTGCTTCACCCACCTCGTCCCAGCGTACTGGAGAACGACACTTTCGTCCATACAAGGCTTCAAATGGAGCCATACCTATACTTGCCTGATAACTGTTGTTGTAGGAGAATTCTACTAGTGGCAAGTACTCATCCCAACTTCTTTTGAAATCTAGAACACAGAGTCTTAATAGATCTTCAAGAGTTTAAATAGTTCTCTCTGATTGCCCATCCGTTTGAGGATGGTATGCTGAACTGAATCGTAAATCTGTGCCTATAGATTTCTGCAAGCTAACCCAAAATCATGAAGTGAATCTTGGGTCACGATCCAAAACTATGGATACTGGCATGTCATGCAATCTCACAATCTCATTCACGTACATACGAGCAAGACGTTCAAGGGAATATGTCTCTCGTATAGGCAAGAAATGAGTAGACTTGGTTAATCTATCAACAATAACCCAAATCGCATCTATGCCTTGAGAAACTTTGGGAAGACCTGTAACGAAATCCATGGTAATGTGTTTTCACTTCCATTTCGGGATCTCAAGTGGTTGCAATGGGCCCTTTGGCACTTGATGCTCCGCCTTTACACGTGGATAAGTTAAACACCTTCAGATAAACTCTGCAATCTCTCTCTTCATATTGCTCCACCAAAATATATGTCGGAGATCATGATACATTTTGGTACTTCCAGGATGGATTACAAACGGTGTGTTGTGTGCCTCCATCATGATTCTATGCTTCAAGTCAGAATCGTTAGGAACGCAAAGTCTGGAGTTGACTCGAAGTATTCTTTCTTCATCGATTCTTGCTTCTGGAGTAGCACCTTCTCGCACTTTCTTCTTCATACGCATCAGCTCCATGTCTGTAGCTTGCGCAGCTTTAACTTTATCGATTAAAGTCGGTTCTACTCGTATATTTGATATCATCACGTGGGTACTTGGAGCCTTTACCTCTATCTCCATCCTTTGCAAGTCATACAAAATGGGCCTTTGTGTTAACAATATCGCACTCATACCCGCATATGATCTTCAACTCAATGCGTCAGCTACCACGTTTGCTTTTCCAGATTGATATTGGATGATATGGTCGTAATCTTTCAACAGCTCGAGCCAACGTCATTGCCGCATGTTGAGTTCCTTTTGGGTGAAGAAATATTTGGGGCTTTTATGATCCATATAGATCTCCACTTTCTCCCCATACAGGTAGTGTCTCCAAATCTTCAACGCGAAAACGACTACTGCCAACTCCAAATTATGAGTAGGATAATTTCTCTCATTTTCGAGTTGTCGCGAGGCATAGGCTATGACTTTCCCATGCTACATGAGAACACATCCTAACCCTTTGCCTGAAGCATCCTGTAGATAACAAATCCATCTGAACCAAATGGTATTGTCAGAACAGGTGCCGAATTGAGTCTCCTCTTGAGCTCTTGGAAACTCTTCTCGCATTCTTCGCTCCATACGAATTTTGTATCCTTCTGAGTCAGCTGAGTTAACGGAGTAGTGATTCGAGAAAATCCTTCCACAAATCTTCGATAATAACCAGCTAAGCCCAGAAAGCTACTTACTTCGGTCACCGACTTCGGTTGCTCCCAACTTTGTATGGCTTAAATCTTCACTTGGTCGACAGATACTCCATGTTTTGACACTACGTGCCCAAGGAATGCTACTTCCTCAAGCCAGAACTCTCATTTCTTTAGTTTGGCATATAACATGTTTTCACGAAGCCTTTGCAGTACCAGCTTCAAATGGCGCTCATGATCTTCACGGCTTTTGGAATAGATGAGGATGTCATCAATAAAGACAACAACGAACTGATCTAAATATTCTTTGAACACACGGTTCATCATATCCATAAAAGCAGTAGGAGCATTAGTCAATCCAAACGACATGACTAAAAATTCATAATGCCCGTACCGAGTTTTGAAGGCTGTCTTTGGAATATCCTCAGTTTTAATCTTCAGCTGATGATATCCAGAACGAAGATCGATCTTTGAAAAGAATTGTGCTCCTTACAACTGGTTGAACAGGTCATCAATACGAGGTAGCGGATACCTATTCTTGATGGTGACATGGTTCAATTCTCGATAGTCAATACAAAGTCGCATACTCCCGTCTTTCTTCTTTACGAATAAAACAGGAGCACCCCAAGGAGACGTACTAGGACGAATAAAATCGATGTCTAACAACTCCTATAATTGGACTTTTAACTCCTGAAGTTCAATAGGAGTCATTCGATATGGGGTTTTAGAAATGGGCTTTGTACCGGGTTCAAGGCAATAAAGAATTTAACTTCACGTTCTGGGGGTAGACCAGGAAGTTCTTCAGGAAATACGTTAGGAAATTCACTAACAACAGAAATATTATTCAAATCTGACGTGTTTTTGTTCAAGTCCATAACATGGGCTAAGAAAGCTTGACATCCGTTTTTTAATAAGTGAATGGCTTTATGGCTTGATATGACAGCGATTGATTTTAGTGGTTTGGTTACTTGAATTCGCATAACAGGTTGGTTAGGAATATGAAAACTAACAACCTTACGAAAACAATCAATTTTGGCATGATGAGTAGTTAACCAATCAATTCCTAAAATCACATCAAAAGCAAGTATCTTTAAAGAGATAAGGTCAACAGGTAATGTGATTGTGCCAACTTGGATTAAGCAAGATTTATAAACTGTAGATGTACTGAAAGTTTCTCCTAACGGAGTCTCTGCAGATAGGTCAAAGTCTAATTTCTCCGGAGTCAAGTTTAAACGTTGAGCACAAGCAGGAGAGATAAAAGAATGGGTAGAACCGGTATCTAGTAAAGTATAAACTTCGCAAGAATTCAAGATTAGCTTACTCGTGATCACCTCGTTCGGTTTTCTCGCATTTTGACCAGTCACGACAAACGCTCTTCCAGGAACCGCTGATTTCGACTTATCCGGGACAGCTTTTGGAGTCACCATCCCCGCTGAACTTGGTTTTGCTACAGAATACTCTTGAGCTATATGACCCTCCTTTCCACAGTTATAACATACCTTGGATTGTTGTGGGCAGTTTGGGCTGATATGTCCCTCTTTCTCGCATTTGTAACATAGGACCGGTGGTCGTTCTCCTCCCCTAGAAACAGTTGATATTTGTGCTGACGTCTTTACGTTATCATTGTTGTACCTTCTCTTCTTAAAATCTCCTCCCGACTCGCTTCTTCTATTTTCACGCCCACGATTACCACCAGAGTGATTACCGCTTTTGTCTGTATTCCTTCCTCCCCGCTGGTTATCATTGCTCTGATGACTGCTATCACCGGTCTAACCCTGATTGTTGTCCCTCGGTTGAACATACTCATTATCTCGCTCTAATAATTGAGCCCTGTTTACAACATCTGAATATAAAGAAAATTTATGAGAGATAAGATATTGCCGAATCTCGGGTTTTAGACCTCTCAAAAACATCCTCGTCATATGTTCCTCGTTCTCCACCAAATAAGGTGCAAACCTGGATAACTCCGGGAACTTCGCCTCGTACTGGGACATCGTCATGTTGTTTTGTTCCAGTCTAATAAACTCTACCTCCTTTATATGACGAATACTTTCAAGAAAGTACTTGTCATTAAATAGTTTTTGAAATATTTCCGAAGACATGCTGAGTGCAGTTAGATGGGTACGTTTTACAGATTTCCACCAGTAATCTGCCTCATTACAGAACATAAAAGTGGCGAATGGAACCGTCTGTTCCTCTGTGCATCCCAAGACATCAAATATCTTGGTAATTTGCTTGACCCACGTTTCTGCCTTAATCGGATCCGACTTTCCCCAGAATTCTGGTGGTCCCAACTCTTTGAACTGCTTGGCCGTGACAAACCGCGCGTTGTTATCATTTCCACCCGTATTCTGCACATAAGTCTCCCTCGTCTGATTTTGCATGAACCGCAAAAAGCTCCTAAACATTCCATCATTCATTGTTTGCTCGGTAACGTTGTTTACAAGAGGAATATTGCCAGCCTATTGCACATTCTTCTGATTGGTAACTAAAGGTGTTTTCACGGTCTCATACACTCCATTGTTAACGTTCTCAGCAGCCATTCCTAAATACTACCATAAAATAAGGGTTAATTAAACAAATTAACATATCACATAATATCCCTATATTATGACCAACCAACAAATAAGCTTAGGTAGGACACATTAGCGAATGATTTACTCATATCTCCCCTCCTAGCTCTATTCCCCGATCTCCGCCAGAGACCATATCACTAAGCTATGATACCAACTGTGACGCCCCCAAAATAGGTATACATCACCCATTCTGAGTCGCCAAATACATGGTATAGAAACAAATACAACTTCATTAAAACACTTGTCGCGCAGAATACGACAACACAATACTGTGAGTTTAAATACAAATATTATCTTCTAGACAATATCCACACTCAAATAAGTCTTCATTACAATTATTAAAATACTATTTTATAAAATAGTGAGGACTGCTAACACAACTGACTAGAAACATCACTCCACACCCCGACTAGTTCCCGCTATATTCTCGCCTCCTGAGAAAAATGGAACAAAAAAAAAAGGGTGAGCTCAACTAGTTCAGTAAAAAATATTATGACTAAGATAATATATAACAACTTATCATTAGTTTTCAACAGGAAAAAATCTGATAAAATATAATAGACAGCAAGTTTTAGATCAACAACTGCAGCGGAAATAACAAACCATTAGAAAAGTCAAGTAGAGAATGAATTCTACTATCTTCTAAGATTTAAAAGCCCATCAACGATATTTTATCCCTATAACATCAATC
Source organism: Panax notoginseng (assembly GCA_016801055.1). Classification (NCBI taxonomy): domain Eukaryota; kingdom Viridiplantae; phylum Streptophyta; class Magnoliopsida; order Apiales; family Araliaceae; genus Panax; species Panax notoginseng. The sequence continues at coordinate 122,396,402 of CM029012.1, forward strand.
AATATACATCTTGAATCAAATATTCATCTTTGCACTACAGGCCAAAGATATTCGTTTGTATCACCAGTCGGTCATGTTCATCTTAACACCTGTTCATCTTTGCACTACGGGCCAAAGATATTCATCAGTTAATCATTCATCTTTGCACTACAGGCCAAAGATATTCAGTAATATCATCATTTAGGACTGAGAATGATGAAAAATATTTTAAAAAAAACAAATCCAGTTAGACAGAAGGACAAATATTAGGGATTCATATTACAGTTTATCCAAGTGCAATAATACTCCATAACAACCAATTGTGAAGTAGAATTCAAAAATAAAGATAAAAACATGGATACAATCAAAGATAGTAACCATAATAGACATCTTGGACAAAAAGAAAAAATTTTATTTTTCGGTAAATAGTGTCGTATTCGTGAATAGTGTCGTATACGTGAATAGTAATCCTGACACAAAAAGTTCTAAATTTGATAAAAAGTTCAAACCAATATTTCAGCATAATTATATTGAAGAAAATAATATTATTTAAGAAGAAAATAACATCCCTTTCCTCAAAATAAGAGTACTTCTGTTCGGAATATCGGGTATAAAGTCGAAGGAAACTCGCACTGAATAACAACTCTCAAAGTATCAAATTACTCACTAAAATACGCTCGACAATATAGAGAGAAAGAAAATGTAAGACCCCGAATTTTTTTTTTATAAAATGGAATTTTCTTTATTTATTATTTTGAAATAGTAAGGGTTTATTTGATTAATGTGGTTAGTTATGGGTAAAATACGCAAATATTTTTAAATAAGCAAGTGGTTATAAAATATTAATTATTGTCGGAGAATATTCGTTTGGTCGTGGAATATTCTTACTGTCAGGGAATATTCGTACGACGGCGCAGCCTTTTGTGGGCCTCATAACGGAAAGCGATTGGATGAAAAAATGACAAGTATAAGTTGTTTATAAATAACGGCGTAGTTGTTACCGTTAATATTGTTAGAATACTCGGTGGTTAAAACATAGTAATACGCGTTGTTGCACAGTAGCACACGGTATTGTAGCAATTATTAATTCTTACGTAAGAAGGCACTACTCAATAATTGTTACAGTAATTACTGATCAGTATTTTATTTTATTGATTCAATAATTGTTGCGTTGATATTTCATATTACTGTTGTTTCAATAATTGTCACTATACAGTATTTTCTATTATCGGAGCAATAAATCATATTATCTGAATAATATTATAAGATAACATTATTGGCAATGTCTAAAAAGTTCGGTCTAAGGAGAGGTTTGGTCACCTAATTGCGCGCCAGTAAGTAGAAATCCTTATTGAAAAGCCCCTTCTTTCCTAGAAACTGTCTGGTTGTCATTATTGTAATTCTGTAATATTATTTATGAATAATAAATTATTGATTTATATGATGAGAAAAATATTAATTTTATGTGGATATAGATGGATTTTTTTTAAAGTGACAATTGTTGAAAATTGATATTTTATCTTTTCTGATAAAATAATATTTTATTATTTTATTATAATATAATAATGATGATATTTTTACAATGAATGTGGGATATATGAGTATATGATGAGGAAGAGTATTTTTATTGTAAAAGTTATTTAAAACATGTTAAACATGTCTGTGGGCCCATTTCTTGACTGAAATTTGATTATAGCCTGCAAAATCGTCCGTTTGTGGATTTCGATCAATTTTTGTTTAGAATTTAGAAAAACTTTCTTCTGTAAAGTTGTAGAAAACTGAATTTCCTATTAAAATTCACGAGATTCGAATTTTATGATAAAAGGACTATTTATTATGAATTATTGAAGTTCCGTAGTTTCGAAATAATTGATTTTTGGATGTTTTAATTATTTTTATCAACAAAAACGTTTTTAACAAGTTGGTGGGTTCATTTTGTTGTTAAACATGTGGGATTCCAGCATTCAAAGGTTGGCGTAGGAATTTATATATAATGTATTAATATTATATTAAATTTTCTGCTTTGGTGTTCTAAGCATTTTTCTATAAATAGGGTGCTTAGGTTAGAATTGAAAATCACACCAGAAACTGAAATCTTTCTCTCTCGATATATTGAGCGTATTCTTGTGAGTATTTTGATACTTTGAGTGTTGTTATATGGTGCAAGTTCCCTTCAGCACTATATCCAGTATTCCAGTCAGAAGTACTGTCTTTTCGTGATAAGGGATGTTATTTTATTCGAAAATGATATTATTACTTCAATATTATTGTGCCGAAATATTGGTTGAATTTTTTTATCAAATTTAGAACTTTTCATGTCAGGGTTACTATTCACGAGTTACTATTCATGAGTTATGTGACGCCCCCAAAATAGGTATACATCACCCATTCTGAGTCGCCAAATACATGGTACAAAAATAAATACAACTTTATTAAAACATTTGTCGTGCAAAATACGACAACACAATACTATGAGTTTAAATACAAATATTATCTTCTAGACAATATCCACGCTCAAATAAGTCCTTATTACAATTATTGAAATACTATTTAATAAAATAGTGAGGACTGCTAACACCACTGACTAGAAACATCACTCCACACCCCGACTAGTTCCCGTTATATTCTCTCCACTTGAGAAAAATGGAACAAAAAGAAAAAGGGTGAGCTCAACTAGCCCAGTAAAGAATATTATGACTAAGATAATATACAATAACTTATCATTAGTCTTCAACAGGAAAAAATCTGATAAAAAATAATAGACAACAAGTTTTAGATCAACAACTGCAGCGGAAACAACAAACCATTAGAAGAGTCAGGTAGAGAATGAGTTCTACTATCTTCTAAGATTTAAAAGTCCATCATCAATATTTTATTCCTGTAACAATAATCAATAATCATCTTTAATCAAATATTCATCTTTGCACACAGGCCAAAAATATTTATTTGTATCACCAGTCGGTCATGTTCATCTCAACACCTGTTCATCTTTGTACTACAGGCCAAAGATATTTATCAGGTAATCATACATCTTTGTACTACAGGCCAAAGATATTTAGTAGTATCATCATTTAGGACTGAGGATGATGAAAAATATTTTAAAAAAAATGCATCCAGTGAGATAAAAGAACAAATATTAGGGATTCGTATTACAATTTATCCAAGTTCAATAATACTCCATAATAACTAATTTTGAAGCAGAATTCAAAAATAAAGATCAAAACATGGATACAATCAAAGATAGTAACCATAATAGACAACTTGGACAAAAAGAAGAAAATTTTATTTTTCGGTGAATAGTGCCGTATTCGTGAATAGTGCCGTATACGTGAATAGAAACATATACGTGAATACTAACCCCGACACAAAAAGTTTTAAATTTGATAAAAAGTTCGTACCAACATTTCGGTATAATTATATTGAAGAAAATATCATTTTAAGAAGAATATAACATCCCTTACCTCAAAATATCAGTACTTCTGATCGGAATATCGGTATAAGGCTGAAGGAAACTTGCACTGATGAATAGAAACTCACAAAGTATCTACATACTCACAAAATACACTCAATAATCTAGAGAGAGAAAGAGAGAAAACTTATTTCTTGTGTGATTTTTAATTCTAACTTAGCCCTCTATTTATAGAAAAATATTAGCACGCCGAAGCAGACTTAACCTGTAACCTGATGACTTTACCTGCTACTATTCCCACCCACCACATTTAAATAAAAATCTCAGCACATTTTTACAAACCAAAAGTGGGGCCCATCAATTCTAGAATTTTCTACCAAAATGACAAATTTCGCAACTTCTACAATTTTTGAACCAGTCATCTCGTAAAATTCATAACGAATCATATGTTCATTTTTAACGGTGCAAAATTTGTGGACATATACTCAACTTATATATGTATAAGATATCCAAAAATTACCGCGATCTAACGGTCGGATTAAAAATTATAACCCCCGCAATATATCTCAAAAACTCAGATTGATTTTTAATACCTCCATTCCGACAAAAACACCTCAACATTAATTCTTTCACATACAATAAATATATCCATCAATTATATCCACATAAAATAAATATTTTCTTATCATATGAATCAATAATTAATTATTCACAAATAATATTACAGAATCACATTTATGACAACCAGTCCGTTCTCAGGAAAGAGGGGCTTTCCAATAAGGATTTCTCCTTATTGGCGCGCAATTAGGTGACCAAACCTCTCCTTAGAAAAAATTTTCTAGACATTGCCAATAATGTTATCTAATAATATTATTAAAATAATATAAATTATTGATCTGATAATGGAAAATACTGTGCAGTGACAATTATTGAAACAACAATAATATAAAATATCAATGCAGCAATTATTGAATCAATAAAATAAAATATTGAACAGTAATTATTGTCACAATTATTGAGTAGTGTCTTCCTTCGTAAGAATCAATAATTCAAAAATACTGTGCAATCCGTGTGCTACTGTGCAACCACGCGTATTACTGTATTTTAACCATCGGGTATTCCAACAGTGTTAACGGTAACAACTACGTCGTTATTTATAAAAACTCAATTTTTGTCGTTATCTTCATCCAACCGTTTTCCGTTAAGGGGACCACAAATAGTTGCGCGATCGTACGAATATTCTCCGACAAAAAGAATATTTCACGACCAAACGAATATTCCCCGACAAAATGAATATTTTATAACCACTTGTTTATTTTGCAAAATTTGTACATTTCACCCATAACCAAAATATTATATCAAATTAACACCTTATTATTCACAATAATAATTAGAGAAAATTTGATTTTATTCATTAATAAGTTGAGATCTTACAACCTCCCCTCCTTATGAAATTTCGTCCTCGAAATTGACGTACGTACCTGGTGTTTCGAAAAGGTGAGGATACCTCGCTTTCATTTTTGCTTCCAACTCCCAAGTCATTTATTCAATAGCATGGTTTCTCCACAAAACCTTAACTTGTGGTATAACCTTCTTGCGTAGAACATGCTCTTTCCTATCCAAGATCTTAACAGGTACCTCCTCGTACGTTAAATCTTCGGCTATCTCGTCTGGTTCTAACTCAATAATGTGGTTCGGGTCTTTAACATATTTACGAAGCATAGATATGTGAAAAACATTATGAATAGGAGACATACTTGGAGGTAATGCGAGTCTATAGGCCACATTTTCTATTCGGTCAAGAATTTCAAATGGACCAACAAATCGTGGATTGAGCTTTCCTCTCTTCCCAAATCTTGTAACTCCATTCCATGGTGCAACACGTAACAATACATGATCCCCAATACTAAATTCTACATCCTTTCGATGAAGATCCACATAACTTATTTGTCGATCCTGTGCCGTTTGTATACGTTGTCGAATTGTTTGGATCTTCTCTGTAGTCATTCGTACCAACTCTGGTCCCAACAATGTTGCTTCACCCACCTCGTTCCAGCATACTGGAGAACGACATTTTCTTCCATACAACGCCTCGAATGGAGCCACACCTATACTTGCCTGATAACTGTTGTTGTAGGAGAATTCCACTAATGGTAGGTACTTATCCCAACTCCCTTTGAAATCTAGGACACAGAGTCTTAATAGATCTTCAAGAGTTTAAATAGTCCTCTCTGATTGTCCGTCCGTTTGAGGATGGTATGCCGAACTGAATCGTAAATCCGTGCCCATAGCTTTCTACAAGTTAACCCAAAATCGTGAAGTGAATCTTGGGTCACGATCCGAAACTATGGAAACTGGCATGCCATGCAATCTTACAATCTCATTTACGTACATACTAGCAAGACGTTCAAGGGAATAAGTCTCACGTATAGGTAAGAAATGAGCAGACTTGGTTAATCTATCAACAATGACCCAAATCGCATCTATGCCTTGAGAAACCTTGGGAAGACCCGTAACAAAATCCATAGTAATGTGTTCCCACTTCCATTTTAAAATCTCAAGTGGTTGCAATGGACCCTATGGTACTTGATGCTCCGCTTTTACACATTGACAAGTTAAACACCTCGAGATAAACTCCGTGATCTCTCTTTTCATATTGCTCCACCAAAATGTATATCGAAGATCGTGATACATTTTGGTACTCCCAGGATGGATTGCAAACGGTGTGTTGTGTGCCTCCATCATGATTCTATGCTTCAAGTCAAAATCGTTAGGAACACAAAGTCTGGAGTTGACTCGAAGTATTCCTTCTTCATCGATTCTTGCTTCTAGAATAGCACCTTCTTGCACTTTTTTCTTCATACGCATCAACTCCATGTCCGTATCTTGAGCAACTTTAACTTTATCAATTAAAGTCGGTTCTACTCGTATATTTGATAACATCATGTGGGTACTTGGAGCCTTCATCTCTATCTCCAACCATTGCAAATCATACAAAATAGGCCTTTGTGTTAACAACATTGCACTCGTACCCGCGTATGATCTTCTACTCAATGCGTCAGCTACTACGTTCGCTTTTCTAGGATGATATTGGATGGTATGATCGTAATCTTTCAACAGCTCGAGCCAACGTCGTTGCCGCATGTTGAGTTCCTTTTGGGTGAAGAAATATTTGAGGCTTTTATGATCCGTATTGATCTCCACTTTCTCCCCATACAGGTAGTGTCTCTAAATCTTCAACGCGAAAACGACTGCTGCCAACTCCAAATCATGAGTAGGATAATTCCTCTCATATTCTTTGAGTTGTCGCGAGGCATAGGCTATGACTTTCCCATGTTGCATGAGAACACATCCTAACCCTTTGCCTAAAGCATCGCTGTAGATAACAAATCCATCCGAACCAGATGGTATTGTCAGAACAGGTGCCGAAATGAGTCTCCTCTTGAGTTCTTGAAAACTCTTCTCACAATCTTCGCTCCAACCGAATTTTGTATCCTTCCGAGTCAGCTGAGTTAATGGAGTAGCGATTCTAGAAAATCCTTCCACGAATCTCCGATAATAACCAGCTAAGTCCAGAAAGCTACGTACTTCGGTCACCAACTTCGGTTGCTCCCAACTTTGTATGGCTTCAATCTTCGTCGGGTCGACAGATACTCCATCTTTTGACACCACGTGCCCAAGGAATGCTACTTTCTCAAGCCAAAACTCGCATTTCTTCAGTTTGGAATATAGCTTATTTTCACGAAGCCTTTGCAGTACCAGCTTCAAATGGTGCTCATGATCTTCACGACTTTTGGAATATATGAGGATGTCATCAATAAAGACAACAACGAACTGATCTAAATATTCCTTGAATACACGGTTCATCATATCCATAAAGGCAGCAGGAGCATTAGTCAATCCAAATGACATGACTAAGAATTCATAATGCCCGTACCGAGTTTTGAAGGCAGTCTTTGGAATATCCTCAGTTTTAATCTTCAGCTGATGATATTCAGAATGAAGATCGATCTTTGAAAAGAATTGTGCTCCTTGCAACTGGTCAAACAAGTCATCAATGCGAGGTAGCGGATACCTATTCTTGATAGTGACATGATTCAATTCTCGGTAGTAGATACAAAGTCGCATACTCCCGTCTTGCTTTTTTACGAATAATACAAGAGCACCCCAAGGAGATGTACTAGGACGAATAAAATCGATGTCCAACATCTTCTGTAGTTGAACCTTTAACTCCTGAAGTTTAATAGGAGCCATTCAATATGGGGTTTTAGAAATGGGATTTGTACCAGGTTCAAGGTTAATAAAGAATTCAACTTCATGTTCTGGGGGTAGACCGGGAAGTTCTTCAGGAAATACGTCAGGAAATTCACTAACAACAGAAATATTATTCAAATCTGACGTGTTTTTGTTCAAGTCCATAACATGGGCTATGAAAGCTTGACATCCGTTTTTTAATAAACGAATGGCTTTATGGCTTGATTTGACAGCGATTGATTTTAGTGGTTTGGTTGCTTGAATTCGCATAACAGGTTGGTTAGGAATATGAAAACTAACAACCTTACGAAAATAATTAATTTTGGCATGATGAGTAGTTAACCAATCAATTCCTAAAATCACATCAAAAGCAAGTATCTTTAAAGAGATAAGGTTAACAGGTAATGTGATTGTGCCAACTTGGATTAAGCAAGATTTATAAACTATAGATGTAATGAAAGTTTCTCCGAACGGAGTCTCCACAGATAAGTCAAAGTCTAATTTCTCTGGAGTCAAGTTTAAACGTTGAGCACAAGCAGGAGAGATAAAAGAATGTGTAAAACCGGTATCTAGAAAAGTATAAACTTCGCAAGAATTCAAGATTAGCTTACCCGTGATCACCTCGTTCGGGTTTCTCGCGTTTTGGCCAGTCACGACAAACGCTCTTCCAGAAACCGCTGATTTCGACTTATCTGGGATAGCTTTTGGAGTCACAATCCCCGCTGAACTTGGTTTCACAACAAGACAATCTTTAGCTATATAACCTTCCTTTTCATAGTTATAACATACCTTGAACTGTTGTGGGTAGTTTGGGCTGATGTGTCCCTCTTTCCCGCATTTGTAACATACGACCGGTGCTCGTTCTCCTCCCCTAGAAACAGTTGATGTTGGTGCTGACGTCTTCACGTTATCATTATTGTACCTTCTTTTCTTGAAATCTCCTCCCGACTCGCTCCTTCTATTATCACGGCCACGATTACCACCAGAGTGGTTACCGCTTTTGTCCGAATGTTTTCCTCCCTGCTGGTTTTTATTGCTCCGATGACCACTGCCACCGGTATTACCTTGGTTGTGTTCCCTCGATAAATATACTCATTATCTCACTCTAATAATTAAGCCCTGTTTACAACTTCTGAATATAAAGAAAATTTATGAGAGATAAGATATTGTCGAATCTCGGGTTTTAAACCTCTCAGAAACATCCTTGTCATTCATTCCTCATTCTCGACCAAATGAGGTGCAAACCTGGATAACTCTGCAAACTTCACCTCGTACTAGGACACCGTCATGTTATTTTGTTCCAGTCTAATAAACTCTACCTCCTTTATATGACGAATATTTTCAGGAAAGTACTTGTCATTAAATAGTTTCTGAAACGTTTCCCAAGACATGCTGAATGCTTCAGGCTGGGTACGCTTCACAGACTCCCACCAGTAGTCTGCCTTACCACGGAACATAAAGGTGACGAATGAAACCTTATGTTCCTCCGTGCATCCCAAGACATCGAATATCTTGGTAATTTGCTTGACCCACGTTTCCGCCATGATCGGATCTGGCTTTCCCTTAAATTCTGGTGGTTCCAACTCTTTGAACTGCTTGGCTGTGACAAGCCGCGCATTGCTAGCATTTCCACCCGTATTTTGTGCACGAGTCTCCCTCGTCTGGTTTTGCATGAACTGCAAGAAACTTCTAAACATCCCATCATTCATCATTTGTTCGGTAGTGTTGTTTACAGGAGGAATATTGCCTTCATGTTACATGTTCCCGTGGGTGGTGATCAAAGGTGTCTCCACAGTCTGATTCACTCTGTTATTAACGTTCTCAGCTGCCAATCTAAAATACTACCATAAAACAAGGGTTAATAGTCATGTCATATATTATCCCTATACTCTGACCGACCAAATAAACTTAGTCAGGTCATACTAGCGAAGGAATTCCTCGTCTCTCCCCTCCTAGTTCTTGTCTCACATCTCAGCCAGGGATCATATCCCTAAGCTCTGATACCAACTGTGACGCCCCTTAAATAGGTATACATCACCCATTCTTAGTCGCCAAATACATGGTACAAAAATAAATACAACTTTATTAAAACACTTGTCGCGCAAAATACGACAACACAATACTGTGAGTTTAAATACAAATATTGTCTTCTAGACAATATCCACACTCAAATAAGTCCTTATTACAATTATTGAAACACTATTTAATAAAATAGTGAGGACTGCTAACACCTATAACTAGAAATATCACTCCACACCCCGACTAGTTCCAGCTATATTCTCGCCTCCTGAGAAAAATAGAACAAAAAGGAAAAGGGTAAGCTCAACTAGCCCAGTAAAGAATATTATGACTAAGATAATATACAATAACTTATCATTAGTCTTCAACAGGGAAAAATCTGATAAAATATAATAGACAACAAGTTTTAGATAAATAACTGCAGCGAAAATAACAAACCATTAGAAGAGTCAAGTAGAGAATGAGTTCTACTATCTTCTAAGATTTAAAAGTTTATCATCAATATTTTATCTCTGTAACAACAATCAATAATCATCTTTAATCAAATATTCATCTTTGCACTACAGGCCAAAGATATTCATTTGTATCACCAGTCGGTCATGTTCATCTCAACACCTGTTCATCTTTGCACTACAGGCCAAAGATATTTATCAGGTAATCATACATCGTTGTACTACAGGCCAAAGATATTTAGTAGTATCATCATTTAGGACTGAGGATGATGAAAAATATTTTTAAAAAAACGAATCCAGTGAGATAAAAGAATAAATATTAGGGATTCGTATTACAGTGTATCCAAGTTCAATAATACTCCATAATAACCAATTTTGAAGCAGAATTCAAAAATAAAGATCAAAACATGGATACAATCAAAGATAGTAACCATAATAAACAACTTGGACAAAAAGAAGAAAATTTTATTTTTCGGGAAATAGTGCCGTATACGTGAATAGTAATGTATATGTGAATAGTAACCCCGACACAAAAAGTTCCAAATTTGATAAAAAGTTCATACCAACATTTTGGTATAATGATATTGAAGAAAATATCATTTTAAGAAGAATATAACACCCCTTACCTCAAAATATCAGTACTTCTGATCGGAATATCGGTATAATGCTGAAGGAAATTTGCACTGATGAATAGAAACTCACAAAGTATCTAAATACTCACAAAATACACTCAATAATCTAGAGAAAGAAAGAGAGAAAACTTATTTCTGGTGTGATTTTCAATTCTAACTTAGCCCTCTATTCATAGGAAAATGTTAGCACGCCGAAGCAGACTTAACCTGTAACCTGATGGCTTTACCTATTACTATTCCCACCCATCATATTTGAATAAAAATCTCAGCACATTTTCACCAACCAGAAGTGGGGCCCACTAATTCTAGAATTTTCTATCAAAATGACAAATTTTGTAACTTCTACAATTTCTGAACCAGTCATCTCGTAAAATTCATAACAAATCATACGTTCATTTTTAACGGTTCAAAATTTGTGGACATATACTCAACTTATATATGTATAAGATATCCAAAAATTACCACGATCCAACGGTCGGATTAAAAATTATAACCCCCGCAATATATCTCAAAAACTCTGATTGATTTTTAATACCTCCATTCCGACAAAAACACCTCAACATTAATTCCTTCACATAAAATAAATATATCCATCAATTATATCCACATAAAATAAATATTTTCTTATCATATGAATCAATAATTAATTATTCACAAATAATATTACAGAATAACATTTATGACAACTAGGCCGTTTCCAGAAAAGAGGGGGCTTTCCAATAAGGATTCTCCTTACTGGCGCGCAATTAGGTGACCAAACCTCTCCTTAGACAGAACTTTCTAGACATTGCCAATAATGCTATCTAATAATATTATTCAAATAATATAAATTATTGATCTGATAATGGGAAATACTGTGCAGTGACAATTATTGAAACAACAATAATATAAAATATCAATGCAGCAACTATTGAATTAATAAAATAAAATATTGAACAGTAACTACTGTAACAATTATTGAGTAGTGCCTTCCTTTGTAAGAATCAATAATTCAAAAATACTGTGCAATCCGTGTGCTACTGTGCAATCACGCGTATTACTGTATTTTAACCACCGGGTATTCCAACAGTATTAACGGTAACAACTACGCCGTTATTTATAAAAACTCAATTTTTGTCGTTATCTTAATCCAACCGTTTTTCGTTATGGGGCCCACAAATAGTTGCGCCATCGTACGAATATTCCCTGACAGAAAGAATATTCCACGACCAAACGAATATTCCCCGACAAAATGAATATTTTATAACCACTTGTTTATTTTGCAAAATTTGCACATTTCACCCATAACCAAAATATTATATCAAATTAACACCTTATTATTCACAATAATAATTAAAGAAAATTTAATTTTATTCATTAATAAGTTGGGGTCTTACAACCTCCTCTCCTTATGAAATTTTGTCCTCGAAATTGACGTACGTACCTGGTGTTTCGAAAAGGTGAGGATACCTCGCTTTCATTTCTGCTTCCAACTCCCAGGTCATTTATTCAATAGCATGGTTTCTCCACAAAACCTTAACTTGTGGTATAACCTTCTTGCGTATAACATGCTCTTTCCAATCCAAGATCTTAACAGGTACCTCCTCGTACGTTAAATCTTCGGCTATCTCGTCTGGTTCTAACTCAATAATGTGGTTCGGGTCTTTAACATATTTACGAAGCATAGATATGTGAAAAAAATTATGAACACGAGACATACTTGGAGGTAATGCGAGTCTATAGTCCACATTTTCTATTCGGTCAAGAATTTCAAATGGACCAACAAATCGTGTATTGAGCTTTCCTCTCTTCCCAAATCTTGTAACTCCTTTTCATGGTGCAACACGTAACAATACATGATCCCCAATACTAAATTCTACATCATTTCGATGAAGATCCGCATAACTCTTTTATCGATCATGTGCCGTTTGTATACGTTATCGAATCATTTGGATCTTCTCTATAGTCATTCGTACCAATTCTGGTCGCAACAATGTTGCTTCACCCACCTCGTCCCAGCATACTAGAGAGCGACATTTTCTTCCATACAACGCCTCGAATGGAGCCACACCTATACTTGCCTGATAACTGTTGTTGTAGGAGAATTCCACCAATGGTAGGTACTTATCCCAACTCCCTTTGAAATCTAGGACACGGAGTCTTAATAGATCTTCAAGAGTTTGAATAGTTCTCTCTGATTGTCCGTCCATTTGAGGATGGTATGCCGAACTGAATCGTAAATCTGTGCCCATAGCTTTCTGCAAGCTAACCCAAAATCGTGAAGTGAATCTTGGGTCACGATCCGAAACTATGGATACTGGCATGCCATGCAATCTTACAATCTCATTTACGTACATACTAGCAAGACGTTCAAGGGAATAAGTCTCACGTATAGGTAAGAAATGAGCAGACTTGGTTAATCTATCAACAATGACCCAAATCGCATCTATGCCTTGAGAAACCTTGGGAAGACTCGTAACAAATCTATAGTAATGTGTTCCCACTTCCATTTCAAAATCTCAAGTGGTTGCAATGGACCCTTTGGTACTTGATGCTCCGCTTTTACACATTGACAAGTTAAACACCTCGAGATAAACTCTGCGATTTCTCCTTTTATATTGCTCCACCAAAATGTATGTCGAAGACCGTGATACATTTTGGTACTCCCAGGATGGATTGCAAACGGTGTGTTGTGTGCCTCCATCATGATTCTATGCTTCAAGTCAAAATCGTTAGGAACACAAAGTCTGTAGTTGACTCAAAGTATTCCTTCTTCATCGATTCTTGCTTCTGGAATAGCACCTTCTTGCACTTTTTTCTTCATACGCATCAGCTCCGTGTCCGTAGCTTGAGCAACTTTAACTTTATCAATTAAAGTCGGTTCTACTCGTATATTTGATAACATCATGTGGGTACTTAGAACCTTCATCTCTATCTCCAACCTTTGTAAATCATACAAAATAGGCCTTTGTGTTAACAGCATTGCACTTGTACCCGCATATGATCTTCTACTCAATGCGTCAGCTACTACGTTCGCTTTTTCAAGATGATATTGGATAGTATGATCGTAATCTTTCAACAGCTCGAGCCAACGTCGTTGCCGCATGTTGAGTTCCTTTTGGGTGAAGAAATATTTGAGACTTTTATGATCCATATAGATCTCCACTTTCTCCCCATACAGGTAGTGTCTCTAAATCTTCAACGCGAAAACGACTGCTGCCAACTCCAAATCATGAGTAGGATAATTCCTCTCATATTCTTTGAGTTGTCGCGAGGCATAGGCTATGACTTTTCCATGTTGCATGAGAACGCATCCTAACCCTTTGCTTGAAGCATCGCTGTAGATAACAAATCCATCCGAACCAGATGGTATTGTCAGAACAGGTGCCAAAATGAGTCTCCTCTTGAGTTCTTAAAAACTCTTCTCACAATCCTCACGACCGAATTTTGTATCCTTCCGAGTCAGCTGAGTTAACGAAGTAGCGATTCTAGAAAATCCTTCCACGAATCTCCGATAATAACCGGCTAAGCCCAGAAAGCTACGTACTTCGGTCACCGACTTCGGTTGTTCCCAACTTTGTATGGCTTCAATCTTCGCCGGGTCGACAGATACTCCATCTTTTAACACCACGTACCCAAGGAATGCTACTTCCTCAAGCCAGAACTCGCATTTCTTCAATTTGGCATATAGCTTGTTTTCACGAAGCCTTTGCAGTACCAGCTTCAAATGGCGCTCATGATCTTCACGACTTTTGGAATAGATGAGGATGTCATCAATAAAGACAACAACGAACTGATCTAAATATTCTTGAATACACGGTTCATTATATCCGTGAAGGCAACAGGAGCATTAGTCAATCCAAAAGACATGACTAAGAATTCATAATGCCCGTACCGAGTTCTGAAGGCAGTCTTTGGAATATCCTCAGTTTTAATCTTCAGCTAATGATATCCAGAACGAAAATCGATCTTTGAAAAGAATTGTGCTCCTTGCAACTGGTCAAACAGGTCATCAATGCGAGGTTGCGGATACCTATTCTTGATAGTGACATGATTCAATTCTATGTAGTAGATACAAAGTCGCATACTCCCGTCTTTCTTCTTTACGAATAACACAGGAGCACCCCAAGGAGATGTACTAGGACGAATAAAACCGATGTCCAACAACTCCTGTAGTTGAACCTTTAACTCCTGAAGTTCAATAGGATCCATTCAATATGGGGTTTTAGAAATGGGCTTTGTACCAGGTTTAAGGTTAATAAAGAATTCAACTTCATGTTCTGGGGGTAGACCGGGAAGTTCTTCAGGAAATACGTCAGGAAATTCACTAACAACAGAAATATTATTCAAATCTGACGTGTTTTTGTTCAAGTCCATAACATGGGCTATGAAAGCTTGACATCCGTTTTTCAATAAACGAATGGCTTTATGGCTTAATTTGACAGCGATTGATTTTAGTGGTTTGGTTGCTTGAATTCGCATAACAGGTTGGTTAGGAATATGAAAACTAACAACCTTACGAAAATAATCAATTTTGGCATGATGAGTAGTTAACCAATCAATTCCTAAAATCACATCAAAAGCAAGTATATTTAAAGAGATAAGGTCAACAGGTAATGTGATTGTGCCAACTTGGATTAAGCAAGATTTATAAACTGTAGATGTAATGAAAGTTTCTCCTAACGGAGTCTTCACGTTATCATTGTTGACCCTTCTCTTCTTAAAATCTCCTCCCGACTCGCTCCTTCTATTATCACGGCCACGATTACCATCAGAGTGGTTACCGCTTTTGTCCGAATATTTTCCTCCCAGCTGGTTTTCATTGCTCCGATGACCGCTGCCATCGGTATTACCTTGGTTATGTTCCCTCGGTTGAATATACTCATTATCTCGCTCTAATAATTGAGCCATATTTACAACATCTGAATATAAAGAAAATTTATGAGAGATAAGATATTGTCGAATCACGGGTTTTAAACCTCTCAGAAACATCCTTGTCATTCGTTCCTCATTCTCGACAAAATGAGGTGCAAACCTGGATGACTTTGAAAACTTCGCCTCGTACTGGGACACCGTCATGTTGTTTTGTTCCAGTCTAATAAACTCTACCTCCTTCATATGACGAATATTTTCAGGAAAGTACTTGTCATTAAACAGTTTCTAAAATGTTTTCCAAGACATGTTGAGTGCGTCAGGCTGGGTAAGCTTTATAGACTCCCACCAGTAGTCTGCCTCACCACGGAACATAAAGGTGGCGAATGGAACCTTCTGTTCCTCCATGCATCCCAAGACATCGAATATCTTGGTAATTTACTTGACCCACATTTCTGCCATGATCGGATCCGGCTTTCCCTTAAATTCTGGTGGTCCCAACTCTTTGAACTGCTTGGCTGTGACATGCCGCGCATTGCTAGCATTTCCACCCGTATTTTGTGCACGAGTCTCCCTCGTCTAGTTTTGCATGAACTGCAAGAAACTTCTAAGCATTCCATCATTTATCATTTGTTCGGTAGTGTTATTTACATGAGGAATATAGCCTTCCTATTGCACGTTCCCGTGGGTGGTGATCAAAGGTGTCTCCACGGTCTGATTCACTACATTATTAACGTTTTCAGCTGCCAATCTAAAATACTGCCATAAAACAAGGGCTAATAGTCATGTCATATATTATCCCTATACTCTGACCGACCAAATAAATACCAAATAAACTTATTCAGGTCATACTAGCGAAGGAATTTCCCGTCTCTCCCCTCCTAGTTCTTGTCTCACATCTCAGCCAGGGATCATAAACCTAAGCTCTAATACCAACTGTGATGCCCCCTAAATAGGTATACATCACCCATTCTGAGTCGCCAAATACATGGTACAAAAACAAATACAACTTTTTTAAAACACTTGTCGCGTAAAATACGACAATACAATACTGTGAGTTTAAATACAAATATTGTCTTCTAGACAATATCCACACTCAAATAAGTCCTCATTACAATTATTGAAACATTATTTAATAAAATAGTGAGGACTGCTAACACCACTGACTAGAAACATCACTTCACACCCCGACTAGTTCCCGCTATATTCTCGCCACTTGAGAAAAATGGAACAAAAAGGAAAAGGGTGAGCTCAACTAGCCCAGTAAAGAATATTATGACTAAGATAATATACAATAACTTATCATTAGTCTTCAACAGAAAAAAATCTGATAAAATTTAATAGACAACATGTTTTAGATCAACAAATGCAGCGAAAACAACAAACCATTAGAAGAGTAAAGTAGAGAATGAGTTCTACTATCTTCTAAGATTTAAAAGTCATCATCAATATTTTATCCCTGTAACAATAATCAATAATCATCTTTAATCAAATATTCATCTTTGCACTACAGGCCAAAGATATTCATTTGTATCACCAGTCGGTCATGTTCATCTCAACACATGTTCATCTTTGTACTACAGACCAAAGATATTTATCAGGTAATCATACATCTTTGTACTACAGGCCAAAGATATTTAGTAGTATCATCATTTAGGACTGAAGATGATGAAAAATATTTTAAAGAAAACGAATCCACTGAGATAAAAGAACAAATATTAGGGATTCGTATTACAGTTTATCCAAGTTCAATAATACTCCATAATAACCAATTTTGAAGCAGAATTCAAAAATAAAGATCAAAACATGGATACAATCAAAGATAGTAACCATAATAGACAACTTGGACAAAAAGAAGAAAATTTTATTTTTCGGTGAATAGTGTCGTATTCGTAAATAGTGTTGTATACGTGAATAGTAATGTATACGTGAATAGTAACCCCGACACAAAAAATTCTAAATTTGATAAAAAGTTCATACCAACATTTTGGTATAATGATATTGAAGAAAATATCATTTTAAGAAGAATATAACACCCCTTACCTCAAAATATCAGTACTTCTGATCGGAATATCGGTATAAGGCTGAAGGAGACTTGCACTGATGAATAGAAACTCACAAAGTATCTAAATACTCACAAAATACACTCAATAATCTAGAGAGAGAAAGAAAGAAAATTTGTTTCTGGTGTGATTTTTAATTCTAACTTAGCCCTCTATTTATAGGAAAATGTTAGCACGCCGAAGCAGACTTAACCTGCAACCTGATGGCTTACCTGCTACTATTCCCACCCACCATATTTGAATAAAAATCTCAGCACATTTTCACCAACCAAAAGTGGGGCCCACCAATTCTAGAATTTTCTACCAAAATGACAAATTCTGCAACTTCTATAATTTCTGAACCAGTCATCTCGTAAAATTTATAACAAATCATACGTTCATTTTTAACGGTTCAAAATTTGTGGACATATACTCAACTTATATATGTATAAGATATCCAAAAATTACCACGATCCAACGATCGGATTAAAAACTATAACCCCCGCAATATATCTCAAAAACTCTGATTGATTTTAATACCTCCATTCCGACAAAAACACCTCAACATTAATTCCTTCACATAAAATAAATATTTTCTTATCATATGAATCAATAATTAATTATTCACAAATAATATTACAGAATCACATTTATGACAACCAGACCGTTCCCAGGAAAGACGGGGCTTTCCAATAAGGATTTCTCCTTACTGGCGCACAATTAGGTGACCAAACCTCTCCTTAGACAGAACTATCTAGACATTGCCAATAATGTTATCTAATAATATTATTAAAATAATATGAATTATTGATCTGATAATGAGAAATACTGTGCAGTGACAATTATTGAAACAACAATAATATAAAATATCAATGCAGCAATTATTGAATCAATAAAATAAAATATTGAATAGTAACTACTGTAACAATTATTGAGTAGTGCCTTCCTTCGTAAGAATCATTAATTCAAAAATACTTTTCAATCCGTGTGCTACTGTGCAACCACGCGTATTACTGTATTTTAACCACCGGGTATTCCAACAGTGTTAACGATAACAACTACGCCGTTATTTATAAAAACTCAATTTTTGTCGTTATCTTCATCCAACCGTTTTCTGTTATGGGGTCCACAAATAGCTGTGCCATCGTACAAATATTCCCCGACAGAAAGAATATTCAACGACCAAACGAATATTTTCCGACAAAATGAATATTTTATAACCACTTGTTTATTTTGTAAAATTTGCACCTTTTACCCATAACCAAAATATTATATCAAATTAACACCTTATTATTCACAATAATAATTAGAGAAAATTTGATTTTATTCATTAATAAGTTGGGGTCTTACAAGTTACTATTCACGAGTTACTATTCACGAGTTACTATTCACGAGGACTATTCACGAATCATGATGATGTTTTTTTATGAAATTTCTATCTTTTAGTGTCAGAGTCACTATTCACGTATACGGTACTATTCACGTATACGGCACTATTCACAGAAAAATTAAATTTTTTTTTTCGTCCAAAATATCTATTCTGGATACTAGCTTTGATTGTATCCATGTTTTGATCATTCTTGAATTTTACTCCACTATGATTACTTATGAGGTATTTTTTGACATTGAATAGCTGAAATACGAATCCTTAATATTTATTCTTTTGTTTCATTGGATTCGTTTTCTTTAAAATATTTTTCATCATCCTCAGTCCTAAATGATAATATTACTGAATATCTTTGACCTGTAGTGTAAAGATGAATAATTTCTTGATGAATATCTTTGGCCCGTAGTGCAAAGATGAACAGGTGTTGAGATAAACATGACCGAGTGATTAATATCTTTGGTCTATAGTGCAAAGATGACTATTTGATTCAAGATGTATATTGATTGATGTTACAGGGATAAAATATCGATGATGGACTTTTAAATTCATAGATGATAGTAGATTTCATTCTCTACTTAACTCTTCTAATGAATTATTGTTTTCGCTGCAGTTGTTGATCTAAAACTTGTTATCTATTGTATTCTATCAGATTTTTTCCTGTTGAAAACTAACGATAATTTGTTCTCTATTATCTTAGTAATAATATTCTTTACTGGGCTAGTTGAGCTCAGCCTTTTCCTTTTTGTTCCATTTTTCTTCTCAGGAGGCCAGAATGTAGCGGGTACTAGTCGGGATATGGAATGATGGTTCAAGATAGTTGTCTTAGTAGTCCTCACTATTTTGTAAAATAGTGTATCAATAAGTATAATGAGGACTTAATTGAGTATGAATACTGTCTAGATGACAATATTTTTATTTAAACTCACAGTATATGTGTTGTCGTATTTTGCACGACAATTGTAATAATAAAGTTGTAGTTATTTCTGTACTATGTATTTGGCGACTCAGAATAGGTTGGGTGGAATGGACCTATTTTGGGGGCGTCACAGTTGGTATCAGAGCTTAGGGATATGATCTATGGCGGACATCGGGGAATAGAACTAGGAGGGGAGAGACGAGTAAATTATTCGCTAGTGTGTCCTACCTAAGCTTATTTGTTGGTTGGTCAGAATATAGGGATATTATATGATATGTTAATTTCTTAAATTAACCCTGGTTTTATGGCAGTATTTGAGAATGGCAACTAATAATGTTAACAGTGGAGTAAATGAGACTGTGAAAACACCTTTACTCACCAATGAGGAGAACGTGCAACAGGTCAATAATGTTCTACTTGTGAACAACACCACTGATCAGACGATGAACGATGGAATATTTAGAAGTTTTTTGCAATTTATGCAAAATCAGACGAGGGAGACTCGTGTACAAAATACAGGTGGAAATGATAGCAACACGCGATTTGTCACAGCCAAGCAGTTCAAAGAGTTGGGACCACCAGAATTCTGGGGAAAGCCAGATCCAATTAAGGCGGAGACGTGTGTCAAGCAAATTACCAAGATATTCGATGTCTTGGGATGCACGAAAGAACAGAAAGTTCCATTCGCCACCTTTATGTTCCGTAATGAGGCAGATTACTGGTGGGAATCAGTAAAGGGTACCCATCCAGCCGCACTTAGCATGTCTTGGGAAACATTTCAGAAATTGTTCAATGACAAGTACTTTTCTGAAAGTGTTCGTCATATGAAGGAGGTAGAGTTTATTAGACTAGAACAAAACAACATGACGGTGTCCCAGTACGAGGCTAAGTTCGCGGAGTTATCCAGGTTTGCACCTCATTTGGTGAAGAATGAGGAACGTATGACGTGGATGTTTTTGAGAGGTTTGAAACCCGACATACGTCAATATCTCATTTCTCATAAATTTTTTCTATATTCAGATGTTGTGAATAGGGCTCAGTTATTGGAGCGCGATAATGAGTCAGCTCAATCGAAGAATAACGACCTATAACTCGATGATAATCGTACCGATGGCAACGGTCATCAGAACAAGGATAACCATCGTGGAGGAAATTATCGTGCCAAAAATGGTAACCACTTCGGTGGTAATCTTGGCCAAGATAATAGAAGAAATAACTCAAGTGAAAATTTCAAGAAGAGAAGATTTAACGATGACGGGAAGATGTCGGCAGCAGCACCAGCAACAAATTTTAGGGGAGGAGAACGACCGCCAGTTAGATGCTACAAATACGGAGAGGAGGGACATATAAGTCTAAACTGTTCACAGCCTTCCAAGGTATGTTATAATTGTGGAAAAGAAGGTCATATCGCTCGAGATTGTACGGTAGTGAAACCCAGTCCAGCGGGGATGGTGACTCAAAAGGCTGTCCCAGAAAAGTCAAAGTCAACGGTTCCTGGAAGAGCGTTTGTCGTGACTGATCAGAATGCGAGGAACCCGAACAAAGTTAGCACGGGTTAGTTAATTATAAATTATTACGAAGTTTATACCTTATTAGATATCGGTTCTACCCATTCATTTATCTCTCTTGCTTATACTCAACGTTTAAACTTGACTCCGGAGAAATTAGACTTTAATTTATCTGTGGAGACTCCGTTAGGAGAAACTTTTATTACATCCGCTGTTTATAAATCTTGTTTGATCCAAGTTGGTACCATCACATTACCTGCTGACCTTATCTCTTTAAAGATACTTGCTTTTGATGTGATTTTAGGGATTGATTAATTGATTAACTACTCATCATGCCAAAATTGATTATTTTCGTAAGGTTGTTAGTTTTCATATTCCTAAGCAACCTGTTATTCGAATTTAAGCAACCAAACCACTGAAGTCAATCATTGTCATATCAAGCCATAAAGCCATTCGTTTATTAAAAAACGGATGTCAAGCTTTCTTACCCATGTCATGGACTTTAATACGTCATATTTGAATAATATTTTGTTTACTGACGTATTTTCTAAAGAATTTCTTGGCCTACTCCCAGAGCGTGATATTGAATTTTGTATCGATTTTAAATCCGGTACAAAATCATTTCTAAAATCTCATATCGAATGGCTCCTATTGAACTTCAGGAGTTAAAAACCTAACTACAGGAGTTGGTACCTTAGCCTCTATTTGGTGACTTCCTTTGTGGAATACACCGAAGCCAAACTCTCTGTAGGGGACGCCATATTTGTGTTGTAGTAAACTGATAGGTGTCATTATGACGTGCTATCCAATATTGGGATATGAGTCACAGTTGAGAGCAACCTAAGTCAGTAATCGAAATACGTAGCTTTCTATTCTTAGTTGGTTATTATCGAAGATTTTGTGAAAGATTTTCTCGAATCGCTACTCTATTAACTCAGCTGACTCGAAAAGATACAAAATTCGAATGGAGTGAGGAATGTAGAACTCAACATGCGGCAACGACGTTGGCTCAAGCTGTTGAAATATTATGGCCATACCATTCAATACCATCTTGGAAAAAACGAACGTGGTAGCTGACGCGTTGAGTAGAAGATTGTATGTGAGTACGAGTGTGATATTGTCGAACACAAAGGCCTATTTTGTATAACTTACAAAGGATGGAGATAGAGTTAAAGGCTCCAAATACCCATGTTATGATGTTAAATATACGAGTAGAATCGACTTTAATTGATAAAGTTAAAACCGCTCAAGCTACACACTGGAGCTGATGAATATAAAGAAGAAGGTACAAGAATGCGTTATTCTAGAAGTAAGAGTCAATGAAGAGAAGAAAGCTCAAGCCTTCAATTTATTTGAAATCCTCGATCGAGTAGGAACTGTGGCCTATAGACTCGCCTTAACGCTAAGTATGTCGCGTGTTCATAAAGTTTTTTACGTATCGATGGTACGTAAATATGTGGACGACCCAAACCACATTATTGCGTTACAACCAGATGAGATAGCCGAAGATTTAACGTACAAGGATGTACCCGTCAAGATCTTGGATAGGAAGGAGCATGTCCCACGCACAAAGGTCATACCACAAGTCAAAGTTTTGTGGAGGAACCATGCTATAGAGGAAATGACCTGGGAGTTAGAAACAGAAATTAAATTGAGGTATTCTCACTTTTTCGAAACACTAGGTGCGTACGTCAATTTCGAGGACGAAATTTCACAAGGAGGGGAGGTTGTAAGACCCCGAATTTTTTTTTATAAAATAGAATTTCCTTTATTTATTATTTTGAAATAGTAAGGGTTTATTTGATTAATGTGGTTAGTTATGGGTAAAATGCGCAAATATTTTTAAATAAGCAAGTGGTTATAAAATATTAATTGTTGTCGGGGAATATTCGTTTGGTCGTGGAATATTCTTACTGTCGGAGAATATTCGTACGACGGCGCAGCCTTTTGTGGGCCCCATAACGAAAAGCGATTGGATGAAGAAAACGACAAGTATAAGTTGTTTATAAATAACGACGTAGTAGTTGTTACCGTTAATACTGTTGGAATACCCGGTGGTTAAAATACAGTAATACGCGTTGTTGCACAGTAGCACACGGTATTATACCAATTATTGATTCTTACGTAAGAAGGCACTACTCAATAATTGTTACAGTAATTACTGTTTAGTATTTTATTTTATTGATTCAATAATTGTTACGTTGATATTTTATATTACTGTTGTTTCAATAATTGTCACTACACAGTATTTTCTATTATCGGAGCAATAATTCATATTATCTGAATAATATTATTAGATAATATTATTGGCAATGTCTAAAAAGTTCTATCTAAGGAGAGGTTTGGTCACCTAATTGCGCGCCAATAAAGAGAAATCCTTATTGGAAAGCCCCCTCTTTCCTGAGAACTACCTGGTTGTCATTATTGTGATTCTGTAATATTATTTATGAATAATTAATTATTGATTTATATGATGAGAAAAATATTAATTTTATGTGGATATAGATGGAGAAATTTTTTTTAAAGTGACAATTGTTGAAAATTGATATTTTATCTTTTCTAATAAAATAATCTTTTATTATATTATTATAATATAATAATGATGATATTTTTACAATGAATGTGGGATATATGAGTATATGAGGAGGAAGAGTATTTTTGTTGTAAAAGTTGTTTAAAATATGTTAAACATGTCCGTGGGCCCATTTCTTGACTGAAATTTGATTATAGCTTGTAAAATCGTCCGTTTGTGGATTTCGGACAATTTTTGTTTAGAATTTGGAAAAACTTTCTTCTGCAAAGTTGTAGAGAATTGAATTTCCTATAAAAAATGCGAGATTCGAATTTTCTGATAAAAGGGCTATTTATTATGAATTATTGAAGTTTCGTAGTTCTGAAATAATTGATTTTTGGATGTTTTAATTATTTATATCAATAAAAACGTTTTTAACAAGTTGGTGGGCTCATTTTGTTGTTAAACATGTGGGATTCCAGCATTCAAAGGTTGGCGTAGGAATTTATATATAATATATTAATATTATATTAAATTTTATGCTTTGGTGTTCTAAGTATTTTCCTATAAATAGGGTACTTAGGTTAGAATTGAAAATCACACCAGAAACTGAAATCTTTCTCTCTCGATTTATTGAGCGTATTCTTGTGAGTATTTTGATACTTTGAGTGTTGTTATACGGTAAAAATTTCCTTCAGCACTATATCTAGTATTCCAGTTAGAAGTACTGTCTTTTCGAGGTAAGGGATGTTATTTTATTCGAAAATGATATTATTACTTCAATATCATTGTGCCGAAATATTGGTTAGAAATTTTTATCAAATTTGAAACTTTTCATGTCGGGGTTACTATTCATGAGTTACTATTCATGAGTTACTATTCACGAGTTATTATTCATGAGTTACTATTCATGAGATACTATTCACGAGTACTATTCACGAAGCATGATGATGTTTTTTGTGAAATTTTTATCTTTTAGTGTCGGAGTCACTATTCACGTATACGGCACTATTCACGAATACGGCACTATTCACAGAAAAATTAAATTTTTGTTTTTCGTCCAAAATATCTATTCTGGATACTAGCTTTGATTGTATCCATGTTTTGATCATTCTTGAATTTTACTCCACTATGATTGCTTATGAGGTATTTTTGGACATGGAATAGCTGAAATATGAATCCTTAATATTTATTCTTCTATTTCACTGGATTCGTGTTTTTTAAAATATTTTTCATCATCCTCAGTCCTAAATGATAATATTACTGAATATCTTTGGTCTGTAGTGCAAAGATGAATGATTTCTTGATGAATATCTTTGGCCCGTAGTGCAAAGATTAACAGGTGTTGAGATGAACATGACCGACTGATTAATATCTTTGGCCTGTAGTACAAAGATGACAATTTGATTCAAGATGTATATTGATTGATGTTACAGGGATAAAATATCGATGATGGACTTTTAAATTCATAGATGATAGTAGATTTCATTCTCTACTTAACTCTTCTAATGAATTATTATTTTCGCTGCAGTTGTTGTTCTAAAACTGGTTGTCTATTGTATTCTATCAGATTTTTTTCTGTTGAAGACTAACGATAATTTGTTCTATATTATTGTTGGTTTATTAATGTTCTAATTTTTTTGTTTTGAAGATGACTTAATATTTAGACTAATTTGTCTATTGTGAAATTTCAGGAAGTTGATAAAAGGGTTATTATCAAAGACTTTGAAGATTTGAGTCCTAAGAAAAATATGTAAGATCATTGCAAATATTCAATTTTTCGATACAAGGCTCTAGGACATTTTATCTGTACATTTTATGTGTGCATTTAAATTAATGTTTTGTGCATGCTTAATTTTATGCTAAACTATTTTTACATGATTTATTATGCATACGTAATATAAATGTGATAAATTTTATTCGGTTTAAATGATTTATATTACATGTGTTATAAGAGAGTTGTAATTCAATATAAATTGTATAACATGCATGTAATGTGGCGGTAAGTCTTTTATCTGTTGACTAAAAGTTAAATGCCTATGTCTTGGAAAAGTAAGATAATCATTATCTTGAATTTATTGTTCATATCTCCTATTTTAATGCTATTACTTGCTTCTGTTGCTATAGTAGTGGCGGCAGACTTCATAATTACTTGAGATATTGGATAAGTATTAAGTTCATTGAGTTATTTATGTGACTTGGTCTCTCTAGTCAAAAACTGATAGAGTCATTTTTCAAAGGATATCCAAAGTCAATTGAATTTGTTATTTCTGTAGCAACGTAATTATTTTTCAAACAGGAATAATAATGGAATGCTAGTTAACTCATTGTATCTAATGGTTCTAACAGATTAAAATGTTTACAACGGAAATATTTTCATAAACGGTTGTTTTTCTGGGCTATAAAAAGTAGAATTGATTTCAATAAAACAACAACACTTGAATCAATTATTGCACTCATATACTTGAAAAACAATTTTATCTTCTGTGCAAAATTTTCAGCTGATGTGCTATTACAATTCTGATTATTTTCAGCATATTTCCGTGGGCTATAAATCGGTAATATCTTTCTATTATTAATTGATCATTGCATTCATTAGTTGAGCCTTGTATTGTCAAATTATCTATTTGCTTTGATCATTAGACCTCTATAAATTGTAATCTTATATTTTTAGACTAAGTGTTGTCTAAAGGTTTTAATCCAGGTGGATTAAGATTTGTTTACAAACAGGTTCAAGGAAGCATAGGTGCTTAAGGGGTGCATTGGTGCACAAGGAGCAAGTGTGCTCAAGTGAATTATTATAATTCAATTTGATAAAATCTGTATTGTATCAAGGTTTTTTTTTTAAGAAATAAAAGTGAGTCTCCAATACTAGTTGGTATTGGACGTGGAGTAGGTTATTATATAGAGGGTAATAACCGAACCACGTAAAAATCTTGGTGTTATTTTCTATTACTTGCTCTATCTTTATATCTCACAAGTTAATTAATTTGTTTAAATTTAATTATCTGTTTTCACAAATTATTTTATTTAACTTACAAAAACACCAAGATATTTTCATAAACAAAAGTTTAATTCGGTAGACCATATTCATTCAGCAAGCTGTATTCACAAATATAGTTGACTACA
The DNA here is from genome assembly GCA_016801055.1 of Panax notoginseng. Taxonomy (NCBI): domain Eukaryota; kingdom Viridiplantae; phylum Streptophyta; class Magnoliopsida; order Apiales; family Araliaceae; genus Panax; species Panax notoginseng. The sequence continues at coordinate 122,423,492 of CM029012.1, forward strand.
TTCCGTAATTGAATTTAAAGTTTTTAATTGGTCATAGTTTGTATCCACACTAATTCAACCCCCCCTTCTAAGTGTGCCTTATCTGAATTTCATTTGGTATCAAAGCAAGGCTCTACTTACTTGGTCTTAAAGGTGACTTGTAGGGAAAGATTCTGACATGGCACAGTTCGGGAACAACAATCAAGAAGGTCAATCAACCAATAGACCTTCTTTGCTGTATGGAACAGAAAATTACAACTTTTGGAAATTCCGAATGAGGATCTATCTTCAAAGAGATCCTTGGGAATGGTGGGTTGTGGAGAACGGACCAGTTATTCCACGAAGAGAGGATGGGACACCAAAGATTCTACTAGAAATGGATCCAAACGAAATCTACATGGTATCATATAATTCGAAAGCAATGAACACACTTCTCAGCGGCATGGTACAATCCGAGATAGATAAAGTCTCCTCATGCAACATAGCCAAAGAGATGTGGGATATCTTAGTGGTAAGTCATGAAGGCACTTCAAAAGTACGAGAAGTTAAGCTAAGCATGCTCATGCACGATTATGAAATGTTCAAGCTCGAAAAAGATGAAACCATCAAACTAGCTCAAGCAAGATTTCTAGTTCTTATAAACTCCTTAAAATTGCTAGACAAGACTATTCCTCAAAGTGAGATCAACCGTAAGTTGCTTCGGGCGATGCCCAAAAGGTTTGCCTCTAAAATCACTACTCTTCAAGATTCCTCTACTATATCTACTATGGACACACTAACTCTTTTTGGTGAACTTGAGGAATATGAACATCAGTTAAAAAGATATGACAATGAGGATGAAACTCCGCGAAGAAAGATTTTAGCTCTTAATGCAGGAAATGAAGATGAGCTGGATGATGATTCTGATGAAGAGATAGCCATGATGTCAAGAAGACTCAAAGGACTTCTTCAAAGAAAGAATAAACGAAAGAATATCTTCAACTCAAATAAAGGCAAAGGAAAGCAAACTGAGGAGACGTGTTTTGAATGTGGTCATCCAGGGCACTTCAAGAAGGACTGTTTTCAACTAAAGAATAAAGGAAAAACAGGCTTCAAGGATAATAAGAGAAATAAGGCACTGGTCACTTGGAGTGATGAAGAAGAATCTGAAATTGAGGTCGACGCCAAGGATGAGATAGCTCAAGTATGCTTCATGGGAATAGAAGGTGAATCAAACGAGGTATTTAATTTTGAGCTTAATTCTTTGAAACAAGAAAATGATAAATTGAAGGAAAAGAATGCATATTTGAAAGACTTGGTAAATACATTAATGGGCGAAGTAGACTCTTTAATAGATGAAAAGAAAGATATTGAAAAGGAATTTACATGTAAAGAAGAAAAGGTTTTGATTGCTAAGATAGATTATTTAGATAATTATAACAAAATACTTTTCAATAAGGTAAATTTTTTTAATAATGAAGTCCAAAAATTGACAAATGAACTAAAAATGAGAGATATCTGTATTGATGCATTTAGTGATAAATCACCTGTTAAAACTCTTCCTAATAATGAACTTCAAAAAGAAATAGATTCACTAAGATCATCTCTTGCTAAATTTGTTCAAGGTGAAGAAAATTTAAATGTCATATTAGGTAAACAAAGACCGAGTTTTGAAAGACAAGGAATTGGTTATAATTCTATGTATAAAAATGGTAATATGAAAATGTTAAAATCAAAATCACGTTTTAGATTAAATCATTGTTCTCCTTTCACAACATGTAAAAATTGTGGCATTAAAGGTCATTTGGACATAAACTGCTTTAAGAAAAGTAAGATTAAAAAGGTTTGGGTTAAAAAGGATGATTTATATGCAACTAACATTAAAGGACCCAAAAAGATGTGGGTACCAAAAGGATGAATCATTTTTTATTGACAGGCATGTCTCAAGGCAAAGGTTCCTTCTCAAAAATGGATTCTTGATAGTGGATGCTCACATCACATGACTGGTGACAAAACAAAGTTCGTGGAGCTAAAAATCAAGAAGAAAAATGGTACAGTTACATTTGGAGATAATCGAACCTGCGAAATAATCGGAAAAGGTAAAATAGGAAATGGTAAGGTAAATATTGATAATGTACATCTTGTTAATGGACTTGAGTTTAATCTTATTAGTATCAGTCAATTAATGGATAATGGTCATCAAGTTAGTTTTGATAAAGAAAAATGCACTATTTCTCATGGTACTAACAATATTACTCTAGTTGCACAAAGAGAAGGAAATATATATACTATTGATTTTGAGCAACAGGATGAAGAGTTATGTCTAGCATCTGTACAAGACGAGGCTAATTTGTGGCACAAGAGGATGGGACATGTTCACATGGATTTAATCAAGAAATTATCCTCAAAGAATCTCGTCAAAGGATTGCCGAAAATAAAATATGAAAAGAAGGGAATATGTGTTCCTTGTCAACTCGGGAAACAAGTAAGAACATCATTTACGGCAAAGAACATGGTATCAACCTCTTCTCCTTTACAACTACTCCATCTTGATTTATTTGGACCAGAAAGACATCCTAGTATAAATGGTAAGTTTTATGCTTTTGTAATAGTAGATGATTTCTCTAGATATACATGGGTATTATTTTTGAGAACTAAAGATGAAGCATTTAAAGAATTTAAAAAATTGATCAGAAACTTGGAAACAAAATATAGTCTAAAACTTGTAAGGATAAGAAGTGATCATGGTACTGAGTTTCTAAAAGACTTTATAATATTTTGTGATCAAAAGGGTGTTAGTCATGAATTTTTTGCTCCTAGAACCCCTCAACAGAATGGAGTTGTAGAAAGAAAGAATAGGACATTACAAGAAACAGCTAGAACTTTATTACAAGAAAGTAATCTTCCTAAAAAGTTTTGGGCCGAAGCTGTAAACACATCTTGTTATGTTTTGAATAGAGTACTTATTCGGCCAATTATTTTGAAGACACCTTATGAACTATTAAATAATAAGATTCCTAATATTAGTTATTTCAAAGTTTTTGGATCTAAATGTTTTATTCTAAATACTAGTGATAACCTAGGAAAGTTTGATGCTAAATCTTATGAAGGAATTTTCATTAGGTATTCACAGAATAGTAAAGCATATCGTGTATTTAACATTAACAAGTTGAGTGTTGAAGAATCTGTTCATATTCGATTTTATGAAACTCAAAATGATCTTCCAAAAGAAAGAGACGAGGATGCAGGAAATTTGGAGATTTTGGTGAATCCAGCAAACCGGGAGAATATATTCAGCAAGCCGAATATACAAATCCAGCAAACTGAATTGGAAAACTCGCCTGGAGTAGAACAAGAAACAACACAAGAGCTTGAGGCAGATTTTCCTCAACAAGAAGAAGTGATACATGATATACAAATACCAAAAACTGTAAGATATCTCAAGAACCATCCACCAGAAAACATCATTGGAGATATAAACAAAGGAATCACTACAAGAAGAGGATTGCAAAATCAATGTGCTTTTTCAGCATTTCTATCCCAAGTTGAGCCAAAGAATGCTAAGGAAGCTATCCTAGATGAAAGCTGGCTAATGGCAATGCAAGAAGAACTTCAACAATTTGAATGATGCCAGGTCTGGGAACTTATGCCCTCTTCTAAAGATGTTTCTATCATTGGAACAAAGCTTGATGAGCATGGAACTATCACTCGTAACAAAGCACGGCTAGTAGCTCAAGGATACAATCAACAAGAAGGGATAGACTATGAAGAAACTTATGCTCCAGTCGCTAGACTAGAGTCCATCCACATCTTGTTAGCATTTGCATGTTACAAGAAGTTCACACTTTATCAAATGGACGTAAAAAGCGCTTTTCTCAACGGATACATCAATGAAGAGGTGTATGTAAAACAGCCTCCTGGATTTGAACATGAGAGATATCCAAACCATGTCTACAAGCTAAAGAAAGCTCTATATGGACTAAAACAAGCTCCAAGGGCTTGGTATGAAAGGTTGTGTAAGTATTTGCTTTCAAATGGATTTATTAGAGGAAAAATTGATTCTACATTATTTATTAAGCATGAAAATAAAGATATTATTATTGTACAAATATATGTAGATGACATAATTTTTGGTGCTACTAATAATTTTCTTTGTGAGTGGTTTTCTAAGTGCATGCACAGGGAGTTCGATATGAGTCTAATGGGAGAACTTAATTACTTTTTGGGACTCCAAATCAAACAAACAAAGAACGGTATGTACATTCATCAAACCAAATATACAAAAGAACTTCTCAAAAGGTTTGGTTTTGAAGGATCTAATTCAAAGGCTACACCAATGAGCACTTCAATAAAGCTTACATCTGACGAAAAAGGTATAGATGTGGAGGTAACTAAATATCGAGGCATGATTGGTTGTTTATTATATTTAACCGCATCTAGACCGGATAATATGTATAGTGTTTGTTTATGTGCACGTTTTCAAGCAAAACCTAAAGAATCTCATTTACAAGTTGTTAAAAGGATTTTTAAATATTTAAGTGGTACAATAAATTTGGGATTATTTTATCCAATCTGCAATTATTTTGAACTAATGGGATATTCAGATGCTGACTATGCAGGGTGTCAAATTGATAGAAAACGTACCAGTGGTGCTTGCCCATTTTTAGGACACAGTCTTGTTACGTGGCATAGTAAAAAGCAAACTTCAGTTGCTTTATCAACCACCGAGGGTGAATATCTAGCTGCAGGGAGTTGTTGCTCTCAAATTTTATGGTTAAAAAAAACTCTATGTGACTTTGATATTTTATGTGATAATGTGCCTATATACTGTGATAATTCTAGTGCAATAGATATTTCTAAAAATCCTGTGTTACATTCACGTACAAAGCATATAGAAGTCAGACATCATTTTCTAAGGGATAATGTTTCAAAAGGATTAATTAAATTAATTTTTATTCCAACAGAAAAACAGTTAGCTGACATTTTTACTAAATCCTTAAGTGAAGAAAGGTTCTGCATGTTAAGAAGAGAACTTGGAATGTGCATGGTTTAATGTGATCACGTATTTAAAATCTTATGTGCAGATTATTCTATATGTATCATTTATTTTTCTGCATGATATTCGATAAAGTATATCTGTTTGACATTCCTTATCTGTTTAAACCATACGTGTTTCTATTAATGTCGCCGGATATCAATTGGGAAACGTAGAGATCTTTACCTCGAAATACGGAACAGCAGCCGAACAGTTTTTAGAAATTTGAAAAGACGCACGTCTTTCGGTGACAGAGTTTTAATGGATTTCTACTCCCTATATTTTCAGCCTTCTACCTATTATTCAGATCTATCGCCTTCATCACTATCGGTTTCACTCACAACATCCATCACACCATGAAAACCAGAGCTAGCAATCGATCGTTTGGGAAATCAAACGAAGATGGATCATTGCTGAAGCATCCTATGGGCACAAAGATGAAATCCAAACGTGAACAGAAGAAATCCTGTTCATGAGTTATCCGATGTTACACTATCAGATGACTCGGATTCCAGTTTTTCGTTCTTCAAAGCCTCCGAAGTCGAACCGTCTCACCAAGAAAAGATGAAGCAGCCCATGGATGACGAACAATTTTTCTCACAGCCAGAGTCTTCCTCGAATCTGGTAAACCCATTCTCATCCTCCTTTGATTTACAAGAAAATTTCTTTAGAGGAACTAGTTTCGAAACACGTTTTAAAAACTCTATTGCTACAAAATAATTTGTGTATGAAAAATCTTTGGACCGCTTTTATCTCAAACACTCTGTTTTGGAAAAACTTTTCACCGAGTGCAACATTTTTTCCATGTTGTTTCCTCCTACTGTTGCCTATCCTCGGTTGGTCCAACAATTTTACACCAATCTTGAGTGTAATGGAGACTGTTTTACTACATTTGTCAAGGGTAAATCTTTATTTTTTACAAGTATTGATTTTGGAAGTATTCTGGGTGTTTCTTCTACTGGACCATGTCCTTTCACTCTCAAAGGAGCGGCCAATATTCCTTTTCATCCTTTAGAACAACTTCATATAGTCATGAATGACTATTCTATTTCATCTCTGTCTCTACCAAAAACTGTCAGTGTTTGTCCTAATGCATGTGTATTACATAAGTTGGTTCGGTATAATCTGTTTCCACGCCTTGGTGGGGGAGCTGATTTTACTTACCAAGATTTGGTTATTGTCGCTATGATTCTCAAAGGAACGGTTTTCAATTTTTCTCAAATGATGTTGTCTCATATGCAAAGTTACATTCGTCAAACCAAGAAGTGTCTTCCTTATAGCAAGTTTTTAACAAAACTTTTCCAACATTTCAAAATATCTTTTGATGATGAAATTTCTGTCACAAATCATGAGCTTATCGATACTGCTAATTTGACAAAATCTCATATTACTTTTCTTGCTGGTAAGTTTGTTCGTCTTCTTCCTGATTCCCCTCCTATTTTTCCTAATCAAGACTCATCTTCATCTTCTATACCAAATTCCAATGGGCCTGACATTATGAATGTTTTGACTGAGATTTTACAAAATCAAACTTCTTTGAAAGATGAGTTAGTGGAAATTAGAAATCGTCTTGTGTGTCTTGAGAAAGGGAAGTTACCAATGGATGCCCCTGAGATCAATAAATTATATCATCGAATTGAAGATGAATTTATTGACCTTCAAGCGGGTTTTGAGATTCAGACGTTGGCTATGGTTGAAGCACTCCAACGAAAGGTTAATCGAAACACTTGTCAATTAAGTCAAGAAGTGAAATTTGTTAGTTATCAAATTGGGGAACTAGCAGATTTTATGGCTACAAGGTTCAATGCTATTGGTCAAAGGTTTCATGTTCCAACAATGTATTCTCCAATTCCCGTATGGCCAATGAATAACTGGATGGCTGAGTACAAGGGAGATTTTCTGGATATGGAGCTTCCTCCTACAACCTCTATTCCTAGACCACCTCGACTTGCAAACGATTACACCTTGGAAGAGCGTTTACATCGTCTTCGTCATCGACCATACTTCACCAATCGTGCTGAACAGAGGGCAAATCTCGAAGATATTGATTGAAGTCTTCTCTTTTTGCATGATGCCAAAGGGGGAGAAAATGTCAGATTCTGTGATTTAATTTTTTTTTTAAGACTATGGTTTTTACTTGTTTTTGATAGGCATGGTTGCCTGGATGTTAACTGTTGATAAGCATGTTTTAAGACTGATTGTGATGCATGCATATTAATGATTTTAATTTTTCACATTTGGTTTAATATGATACTAACATGCAGGTTTTACAAACTTCTCCTGAAATGTGCATGAATTCAGGGGGAGTTATAATTTTTGGTGTTGTCATCATCAAAAAGGGGGAGAATGTTGGTTTATTAATGTTCTATTTTTTTTGTTTTGATGATGACTTAATATTTAGACTAATTTGTCTATTGTGAAATTTCAGGAAGTTGATAAAAGGGTTATTATCAAAGACTTTGAAGATTTGAGTCCTAAGAAAAATATGTAAGATCATTGCAAATATTCAATTTTTCGATACAAGGCTCTAGGACATTTTATCTGTACATTTTATGTGTGCATTTAAATTAATGTTTTGTGCATGCTTAATTTTATGCTAAACTATTTTTACATGATTTATTATGCATACGTAATATAAATGTGATAAATTTTATTCGGTTTAAATGATTTATATTACATGTGTTATAAGAGAGTTGTAATTCAATATAAATTGTATAACATGCATGTAATGTGGCGGTAAGTCTTTTATCTGTTGACTAAAAGTTAAATGCCTATGTCTTGGAAAAGTAAGATAATCATTATCTTGAATTTATTATTCATATCTCCTATTTTAATGCTATTACTTGCTTCTGTTGCTATAGTAGTGGCGGCAGACTTCATAATTACTTGAGATATTGGATAAGTATTAAGTTCATTGAGTTATTTATGTGACTTGGTCTCTCTAGTCAAAAACTGATAGAGTCATTTTTCAAAGGATATCCAAAGTCAATTGAATTTGTTATTTCTGTAGCAACGTAATTATTTTTCAAACAGGAATAATAATGGAATGCTAGTTATCTCATTGTATCTAATGGTTCTAACAGATTAAAATGTTTACAACGGAAATATTTTCATAAACGGTTGTTTTTCTGGGCTATAAAAAGTAGAATTGATTTCAATAAAACAACAACACTTGAATCAATTATTGCACTCATATACTTGAAAAACAATTTTATCTTCTGTGCAAAATTTTCAGCTGATGTGCTATTACAATTCTGATTATTTTCAGCATATTTTCGTGGGCTATAAATCGGTAATATCTTTCTATTATTAATTGATCATTGCATTCATTAGTTGAGCCTTGTATTGTCAAATTATCTATTTTCTTTGATCATTAGACCTCTATAAATTGTAATCTTATAGTTTTAGACTAAGTGTTGTCTAAAGGTTTTAATCCAGGTGGATTAAGGTTTGTTTACAAACAGGTTCAAGGAAGCATAGGTGCTTAAGGGGTGCATTGGTGCACAAGGAGCAAGTGTGCTCAAGTGAATTATTGTAATTCAATTTGATAGAATCTGTATTGTATCAAGGTTTTTTTTTTTAAAGAAATAAAAGTGAGTCTCCAATACTAGTTGGTATTGGACGTGGAGTAGGTTATTATATAGAGGGTAATAACCGAACCACGTAAAAATCTTGGTGTTATTTTCTATTACTTGCTCTATCTTTATATCTCACAAGTTAATTAATTTGTTTAAATTTAATTATCTGTTTTCACAAATTATTTTATTTAACTTACAAAAACACCAAGATATTTTCATAAACAAAAGTTTAATTCGGTAGACCATATTCATTCAGCAAGTTGTATTCATAAATATAGTTGACTACATTCCGCAATTGAATTTAAAGTTTTTAATTGGTCATAGTTTGTATCCACACTTATTCAACCCCCCCTTCTAAGTGTGCCTTATCTGAATTTCAATTATCTTAGTCATAATATTCTTTACTGGGCTAGTTGAGCTCACTCTTTTCCTTTTTGTTCCATTTTTTCTTCTCAGGAGGCCAGAATGTAGCGGGTACTAGTCGGGATATGGAATGATGGTTCATGATAGTTGTCTTAGTAGTCCTCACTATTTTGTAAAATAGTATATCAATAAGTATAATGAGGACTTAATTGAGTATGAATACTGTCTAGATGACAATATTTGTATTTAAACTCACAGTATATGTGTTGTCGTATTTTGCACGACAATTGTAATAATAAAGTTGTAGTTATTTTTGTATCATGTATTTGGCGACTCATAATAGATTGGGTGGAATGGACCTATTTTAGGGGCGTCACAGAAAATTTATTTCTGGTGTGATTTTCAATTCTAACCTAAGCGCCTATTTATAGAAAAATGCTAGAACGCCAAAGGAGACTAAAATAATAAAATATTATTATTTCTTTTCTCAATTCTATACACACTCACCAACCAAGACCAGCACCTCAATTCTGAAAATTTCAGCAGCCCATGTGCATTCAACACCAACCAAAAAGTGTGTTCCACCCATAATAAAAATTATTTTATTTTCCAAAACTTCAATAATTCATAGAAAATAGCTCGTTTATCAGAAAAATACGAATTTTATGTCCATTTCACACGAAATCGAATTCTCTACAACTTTGTAGCTTTAAGTTTTTCTAAATTCCAAACAAAAAATATCTGAAATCCATAAACGGATGATTTTTAACACCTCTAAAAATTCATAATAAATCATTTGTTCATTTTTAACGGTTCAAAATTTGTGGATATATACTCAACTTATATATGTATAACATATCCAAAAATCACAACAATCCAAAGGTCGGATTAAAATTATAACTCACGCATAGAGCTTTAAGAACACCGATTTGATCTTTTAATACCTCCAATCCAACAAAATACTGATAAAATATCTTAACACTAATTCCTTCATTTATAACCACATAAATAAATCCATCACTTATATCCACATCAAATAAATATTTTCTCAATAATTAATTATTCACAAATAATATTACAGAATCACAATTATGACAACCAGGCCGTTCCCAGGAAAGAGGAGCTTTCCAATAAGGATTTCTCCTTACTGGCGCACAATTAGATGACCAAACCTCTCCTTAGACAGAACTTTCTAGGCATTGTCAATAATGCTATCTAATAATATTATTCAAATAATATGAATTATTGATCTGATAATGAAAAATACTGTGCAGCGACAATTATTGAAACAACAATAATATAAAATATCAACATAGCAATTATTGAATCAATAAAATAAAATATTAAATAGTAATTACTGTAATAATTATTGAGTAGTGCCTTCTTGCGTAAGAATCAATAATTGGTGCAATACCGTGTGCTACTGTGTTTTAACCACCGGGTATTCCAATAGTATTAACGGTAACAACTACGCCGTTATTTATAAACAACTTGTACTTGTCGTTTTCTTCATGCAATCGTTTTCTGTTATGGGGCCCACACAAGGCTGCGCCGTCGTACGAATATTCCCCGACAGCAAGAATATTCCACAACCAAACGAATATTCATCGACAAAAATAAATATTTTATAATCACTTGCTTATTTGAAATATTTGCGCATTTTACCCATAACTAACCATATTAATCAAATCAACCCTTACTATTTCAAAATAATAAATAGAGAAAATTTAATTTTATTTAATAATAAGTTGTGGTCTTACACCCTTATTGCTATATTATTTGTTGAGCAAACTTGTTGCTTATTCTTGCTTTTCCTAAAAATATTTCAGTTAAGGAAGAGAAAGGCGGACCCTCGGCCACTGATAAGGGAAAGGGAAAAGCTACGGAGTAGCTTCATGTTTATTTAGAAGTTTTATGATTATGTAAAAACATAAATTTTATTATGTATTAGTTATGCCTAAGCTATGTTTATGTATGTTTTAGGTGTGTAAGAGATGTTTAAGTTACGAAACCTTGGGACATGAATGATTATATTAAATAAATGTAATCTATTCTGTTATTTTCGTTGCATGAGATGTATTTAGTCATTAGATTTGTAGTACGTGGCGAACCGAATTCGAGACATGAGTGGTCTAAATTTTGGGGCGTCACACGGACTCTAATGTTAAAGCTGAGATGAACAACCCTATTATGGGGGATTATATTACGCGATTGCGTTAAGATGTTTGTGCACATACATGGTACAAAGGGCTGATCCCCCTAAGTACGAGAAGTAAAGTCCATATAGTCTTATGACTGTTAAAGGTTTAAAGCAGAAATACTTGATAACCTGGGACATAGTTCTTGGTCTTGTGACCCTTAGATGTACTTTTGATTCTTGTTTTCTAATCTTGATTTAAAAGCCGAGCTTTCTATTATCCAGTATCCCTTGTTTATTCGCATGTTATTATTATTATTATTGTTATACTTGTGGGCAATCGTTGCTCACTCTTACATAATAACATTGTAACTAAGGTTGAAAGGGTTAATGAATCATCTACTAGTAAGGGCAAAGACAAAGCAAACAAGTGATGAAGACTTGTTTATTATTATTTGAGAATGTTGATGTTAAGACTTATTTGTTTATGATGTTTCCGCGTTTGATGTATTAAGGTTAGATAACATGGAATTGTTATTGTTTAAGATGTTGGAACCCTTATGGGAGAATTTCTATTTCATTTATGAGTTTCATTTATTTATGGGTAGTTAGATGTGTTAATTATAATTGGACAGTGAACACCAAATCCTATGGAATTGAAGCAGCATGATTTGGGGGTGTCACAAGACGCACAAGATGTATAATATAAGAGATCAAACAACTCAAATCTATTATATAAATGCAAGATTCGAGCCTTTCTCTCTCTAGAACTCCTTTATCTATCTAACTTCTCTTCCTTTCTTTTCTAAATGAGCTGTTGGTTGTTGGTTAAAGACCCTGAGGCCAGCCGCAAGTACACCTACGGTTGCGCCCCGTGGGTCCCGCTGTCTCAAAATTTGTTTCTTCGGTGTTTCTTCGGTGAAAGTTGAGCTTCGTACCCAAAAATCCCAGAAAGCTTATGCTAAAGGCTGCGAAATAAGGTTGAGTCTGACTGAATCAGAGTCCGAGAAGATGAAGTAATTAACTGAAAGGTATCTTCCGGTTCCTGAGGGTCGTCAATTGGCTCGTCTTGGATAACTCGCAGCTCAATGATTATTGTGGTGACTTCGTGTGGCCACGTTCTGAGCTTCGCGATCCTGGTTCGGACCACGTCATGCCCGGGTGTCGTTGCACTTGGATTTCTCCACGGGGTTATCTCCGAGTTGAAATAATGCATCTGCCCTCTCTCGGGGTTCGTCTTCAAAGTGAAATTACATTTTTACCCTCCTGCAAGGTTAGTTCAAAGAAAGCAAAATTTCGAGTGTCTACAAATAATTTAAAATATTAATTTATATTTAAGCCACTATGAGAGTATATATATATATATATATATATATATATATATATATATATATATATATATATATATATATATATATATATATATATATATATATATACAGGGAGGATCTAAAGCGGACCAAAAGAACGGACCAAAGAGCGGACCAAGGCAAAAACACGCGGGTTTCAGGGTCTGGGTCGCAAAAACACGCGGGTTGACCCTGAAACCCGCGTGTTTTTGCCTTTGTCCGCTCTTTGGTCCTTTCTTTTGGTCCGCTTTAGATCCTCCCTGTATATATATATATATATATATATATATATATATATATATATATATATATATATATATATATATATATATATATATATATATATATAAAATCCAAAAAAGCCTTTCTATTGATTGATGTTACTATATCAATATCTTATTCCTTCAATGTACACCCAATTTATAAGAAGAAAAATACTGTCCATGAACATTCTAAAATATAAATTTTATATTGATTTTTTTAAAGTTAATTTAAAATATTTGTAAATTCAAAATTAATATAAATTAATTTATTTTTAAATTTTATAATTATGAATATTTTAAATTATTTAAATAGTACAATTAATTACAAGATTTAGTGCTTAAAAAATTAATAAATCGCGTCAATTTTAAATTATTTAATTTAATTTTTAAAAATTAAACTTAATCATATATTTTAAAATAGATGTAATATCAAGTAACCATTTTCATAAAATAGGATTGTTGACTTTGTCATATTCTAGCCTTATGTTTTGATGATGAAATGTTCAAATACTAAATTGTTTTATGATGTTTCAGGTATTTTGGTGATAAAGAGATTTGATTGGAGATTCAAGAATATGAAGAAGTTTTCTCTTTTCTAGGAAATCAAATGTAAGATCAATTGCATAATAATTGATTTTTCATTTAAAGGCTCAAGGACATATCATTGCATTATATCTTGTTATATGTCTTAAATGAAAAATATTTTTTTTTCTACGAAAACAGTTTTCTACAAAAAGATAAGATTAATATATCATTATTTGTTTACAGTATGATATATAAAATGCATTAGTTTGTTTGCTAAAAAGGAGGATAGCATTTTTATTATATGTGCATGGTTGAAAAAGTTATTGATATCTCTTGAACATTATGCTACACGTGGATATATGAGAATCAAAAGTAGTTATCTATTTGATATGGTGGTTGTGCGGTTTTCAAGGGAAAGTTATCATGATTATCTTGGAACTTTAAAAGCTCTTGAATCTTGGAAAAGAAGTATGTTGTCTCTCGTCATATTTTTGTTACTACACCAAAGATTGAGTCAAAGTGGTTAGTGTCTTTATTTTAAAAGAGTCCAACGTATTTTTAAAGTATTATAACTGAAGAGGTAGTTGAGTTTATTTCTCAACAAAACTCATATTCGTTGCTTATCTCTTTGACAAAATTACAGTGTTAATTTCTTGAACTCTTTGTGCAACGGTAATTTTATTTGATTATAAAAAGACGCAAGACATACATGAAACAAACAACTCACGAATTATAATTGCACTTATTATTGTTATTGAGAAAATTGACTTACAGAGTGCAATTCTTGAGAAGCTAAGCAGTTTAATTTCTGGTATTATTTGAGGTGATATTCGGTAAGAAATTAATTGTTTATTTTGTGCTACTTGATCATTGCATATAGTAGAGCCTTTAATTGTTAAATTGATTATTCTTGCATTGATCATAGACCTCTATATTGTATTGATTTTTCTATTGTTAGACTAAGTGTAGTCTAAAGGTTTTAATCCTGGTGGATTAGAAAAGGAGGTTACAAACAGGTTCAAGGAAGCAAAGGTGCTTGAAGGGTGCATAGGTGCACAAGGAGCAAAAAAGCTCAAGGGAAATTAATTGTTAATTAATTTTTTCTTAGAATTTGTTTTCTAATCTGTATTTATTTATAAAGAAATAAATAAAGTTAGTCTCCAATACTAGTTGGTATTGGACGTGGACTAGACTATTATTATAGAGGGTAATAGTTGAACCACGTAAAAATCTTGGTGTTGATTTTATTATTTGATTTACTTTAAAATCACATAAGTCACTTAATTATCTTAATTTGACTACTTGCTATTATATTAAGATAATTCTTTAAACATCAAGTGTTTTGCTTAATAGGCTATATTAATTCAGTAAACTGATTTCAATCATTATAATAGCCTGAAATTAATAGTTTTCAAAAGTTGGTCATAGATTGCTCCTACACTTATTCAACCCCCCTTCTAAGTGTGCCTAGTTAAATTTCATTTGGTATCAGAGCTTGGCTCTACTTATCTTGGTCTTAAAGGTGACTTGTAGGGAAAGATTCTGACATGGCACAGTTTGGAAACAACAATCAAGAAGGTCAATCAACCAATAGACCTCCTTTGCTGTTTGGAATAGAAAATTATAACTTCTGGAAATTCCGAATGAGGATCTATCTCAAAAGAGATCCTTGGGAATGGTGGGTTGTGGAGAATGGACCAGTTGTTCCACGAAGAGATGATGGGACACCAAAGATTCTGTTAGAAATAGATTCAATCGAAATCTACATGGTCTCATATGATTCAAAGGCTATGAACACACTTCTCAGCGGCATGGTACAATCCGAGATAGATAAAGTCTCTTCATGCAACACAGCCAAAGAGATGTGGGATACTTTAGTGGTAAGTCATGAAGGTACTTCCAAAGTACGAGAAGTCAAGCTAAGCATGCTTATGCACGATTATGAAATGTTCAAGCCCGAAAAAGATGAAACCATCAAGCTAGCTCAAGCAAGATTTCTAGTCCTTATAAACTCCTTGAGATTGCTAGACAAGACTATTCCTCAAAGTGAGATCAACCGTAAGTTACTTCAGGCTATGCCCAAAAGGTTTGCTTCTAAAATCACTACTCTTCAAGATTCTGCTACTATTTCTTCCATGGATACTTTAACTTTGTTTGGTGAATTAGAAGAATATGAACATCAGTTAAAAAGATATGATGATGAGGAGGAAACTCCTCGAAGAAAAGTCTTAGCTCTTACTGCAGATAATGAGGAAGAACTTGATGATAACTCCGATGAAGAAATAGCAATGATGTCAAGGAAACTCAAGGGGTTACTACAAAGGAAAAACAAGAGGAGAAATACTTTCAATTCAAACAAAGCCAAAGGAAAACAAACTGAAGAGACATGCTTTGAATGTGGACGTCCTGGTCACTTCAAGAAAGACTGTTTTCGATTAAAGAATAAATGGAAGACAAGCTTCAAAGACAACAAGAAGAACAAAGCCTTTATTCCTTGGAGTGATGAAGAATCCGAAGTAGAGATCGATGCTAAAGATGAGATAGCACAAGTATGTTTCGTGGGAATTGAAGGTGAATCTAATCAGGTATCTATTAATGAACTAAACTCTTTAGAACAAGAAAATAAGAAATTAAGATAAAAGAATGCAAGTTTAAAAGGATTAGTTAATACACTAATGGATGAAGTAGATTCACTAATAGATGAAAAGAAAGGAATTGAAAAGGAATCTACATGTAAAGAAGAAAAGGTTTTGATTGCAAAAATTGATTATTTAGACAATTATAATAAAATACTTTTCAATAAGGTAAAAATTTTAAATAATGAAGTTCAAAAATTGACTAATGAGTTAAAAATGAGAGATGTGTGTATTGATGCATTTAGTGATAAATCTCCTGTTAAAACATTTCCTAATAATGAACTTCAAAAAGAAATAGACTCACTAAAATCATCTCTTGCTAAATTTGTTCAAGGTGAAGAAAATCTAAATGTCATATTAGGTAAACAAAGACCTAGTTTTGAAAGACAAGGAATTGGTTATGATTCTATGCATAAAAAGAGTAATATCAAAATTTTAAAATCAAAGTCACGTTTTAGTTTAAATTATTGCTCACCTTTTACAACTTGTAAACATTGTGGTATTAAAGGTCATTTAGATATAAATTGTTTTAAGAAACGAAACAATGTTAAAAAGGTATGGATTAAAAAGAGTGATTTATTTTCTACTAACATAAGTGAACCCAAAAAGATATGGGTACCAAAAGGATAAATTATTGTTTCTTGACAGGTATGTTTAAAGGCAAGAGTTCCATCTCAAAAATGGATTCTTGATATTGGATGCTCTCGTCACATGATTGGTGATAAATCAAAGTTTATAGAACTAAGTGTCAAGAAGAAGAATGGAACGGTCACTTTTGGAGACAATAAAACCTACGAAATAATCGAAAAAGGTAAAATCGGCAACAGCAAGGTAAGTATAAATAATGTTCATCTTGTTAACAGTCTAGAATTTAATTTAATTAGTATCAGTCAATTAATGGATAATGGCCATCAAGTTAATTTTGAAAAAGATAAATGCACAATATTTCATGGTACTAACGATACTACTCTAGTTGCACAAAGAGAGGAAAATATATATACTATTAATTTTGAGCAACATGATGAAGAACTATGTCTTACTTCAGTACAAGATGAAGCTTATCTATGACATAAAAGGATGGGACATGTTCACATGGACTTAATCAAGAAATTATCCTCAAAGAACCTCGTCAAAGGGTTGCCAAAAATCAGGTTTGAAAAGAAAGGAATATGCATTCCTTGTCAACTGGGAAAACAAGTAAGAACTTCTTTTACTGCAAAGAATATGGTATCAATCTCCTCTCCCTTGCAACTACTTCATCTTGATTTATTTGGACCGAAAAGACATTCTAGTATTAATGGTAAATTTTATGCATTTGTAATAGTTGATGACTTTTCAAAGATACACATGGGTATTATTTTTAAGAACTAAGGATGAAGCATTTAAAGAGTTTGAAAAATTAATAAGGAATCTTGAAACCAAGTATAGTTATAAACTCATTAGAATTAGAAGTGATCATGGTACTGAATTTCAAAAAGATTTTATAACCTTTTGTGATCAAAGAGGTATTAGCCATGAATTTTCAGCACCAAGGACCCCTCAACAAAATGGGGTGGTGGAAAGGAAGAATAGGACTCTACAAGAGACAGCAAGAACTCTATTACAAGAAAGTAAGCTTCCAAAGAAATTTTGGGCCGAAGCAGTAAGTACATCATGTTATGTTTTAAATAGAGTACTCATTCGTCCTATTATTTTGAAAACACCATATGAGCTTTTGAATAATAAAATTCCAAACATAAGTTATTTCAAAATATTTTGTTCTAAATGTTTTATCTTAAATACAAGTGATAATTTGGGAAAATTTGATGCTAAGTCATATGAAGGAATATTTATTGGCTATTCTCAAAATAGTAAGGCTTATCGTATCTTCAATATTAGAAAGTCATGTGTAGAAGAATCGGTTCATATCACTTTCAATGAGACTAACAATGATCTTCCAAAAGAAAGTGAAGATGATGCAGGAAATTTGGAGACAGTCACAATTATAGCAAACCGAAACAAACAAAACAGGAGACCGAATGAACAATTTCAGCAAATTGAAATAGATGAACAGGATGAACGTGAACCTGAAAATATGCAGGATGCTGAAGATGAGTCTAATGATCAAGAAGAAGTTATGCATAATATCCAAATGTCAAGAACAGCTAGATACATCAAGAATCATCCTCCAGAAAATATCATTGGAGATATCAATAATGGTATAACCACACGAAGAGGTTTACAAAATCACTGTGCATTCTCTGTATTTTTGTCACAGGTTGAGCCAAAGAATGCAAAGGATGCTATACTTGATGAGAACTGGCTATTGGCAATGCAAGAAGAACTTCAACAATTTGAGAGATGTCAAGTGTGGGAACTCATATCTCCTCCAAAAGATGTTTCCATCATTGGTACTAAATGGGTGTTCAAGAACAAGCTTGATGAGCACGGAACAATCATTCGTAACAAAGCAAGGCTAGTAGCTCAAGGATATAACCAACAAGAGGGGATCGACTATGAAGAAACCTATGCACCGGTGGCAAGGTTGGAATCAATCCGAATTCTGTTAGCTTTTGCATGCTACAAGAAGTTTACACTCTACCAAATGGATGTAAAGAGCGCCTTTCTAAATGGATACATCAATGAAGAGGTATATGTTAAATAGCCTCCTGGATTCGAGCATGAAAAGTATCCTAATCATGTGTACAAGCTAAAGAAAGCTCTTTATGGCTTGAAACAAGCTCCAAGAGCTTGGTACGAAAGATTGAGTAAGTATCTCTTATCAAATGGGTTTATTAGAGGTAAGATAGATTCTACATTGTTTATTAAGCATAAAAATATCGATATTATTATTGTTCAAATATATGTAGATGATATAATATTTGGTGCTACTAATGATTTCCTTTGTGAGTGGTTTTCCAAGTGCATGCATAAAGAATTTGACATGAGCTTAATGGGAGAGCTTAATTACTTCTTGGGACTACAAATCAAGCAAACAAAGGAAGGAATTTATATCCATCAAACTAAATACACAAAAGACTTCTCAAGAGATTTGGCTTTGAAGGATCTAACTCAAAAGGTACACCAATGAGCACGTCAATAAAGCTCACCACTGATGAGAAATGTATTGATATTGATATAACAAAATATCGAGGTATGATTGGATGCTTACTATACTTAACTGCCTCTAGACCCGATATAATGTATAGTGTTTGTTTGTGTGCTAGATTTCAAGCTAAACCCAAAGAGTCACATTTGAATGCTGTTAAAAGGATTTTGAAATATTTAAGTGGTACAATAAATTTAGGGTTATTTTATCCAATTTCCAATCATTGTGAGCTAATAGGTTATTCAGATGCTAACTATGCAGGGTGTCAAATTGATAGAAAAAGTACGAGTGGTGCTTGTACTTTCTTGGGACAGAGTCTCGTATCATGGCATAGTAAAAAGCAAACTTCAGTGGCTCTTTCAACTACTGAGGGTGAATACCTAGCTGCAGGAAGTTGTTGTTCACAAATTTTATGGATGAGACAAACTCTATGTGATTTTGACATATTATGTGATTGTGTGCCTATCTATTGTGATAATTCTAGTGCTATAGATATATCCAAAAATCCTGTGATGCACTCACGTACAAAACACATTAAAGTGAGACATCATTTTTTACGTGATAATGTATCAAAAAGTTTTATAAAATTAATCTTTATTCCTACTGAAAATCAAATTGCAGATATTTTTACTAAACCTTTGAGTGAAGATAGATTTTGCATGTTACGTAGAGAACTTGGGATGTGTATTGCTTAAATTGTTTTAATTTTGCATATTATCTTATTACGCATGTCTATCTTGATAACTGCTAAAATTTGGATAATTAATAGTTAGATTTTTCGGCTGCCCATTAAATGTCATTAAAACTACACGGTATTCTAAATATATGCCATGATGATTTTTCAAAATTTGAAAAGACAAATCAGTTGTGTCTTATGAGAGACGTACGCGTATTTGATGTTTAATTTTTCTCTCTCTCATTATGAGGTTAAATTTTCGACTGCTTAAATTTTGGACGCAAGACTCTAGGAGTCTCTCATAATGTTTTTGAAAAGCAAGAAGACAGGATGACGTAAAGCCTTAGGAGACGTAAAGACTTGTGAGACGTCAAGATATAGACTGCATCCATTCCTTTATATAATTTTCTGTCTCTATCTTCATTTTCTATTCTTCTCAAAATCTTTCTGACTTTGATTTGTTCATTTTCTTTTTCTCTTTTTACGTTCGTTTTCTCTTACTTTACCTTCATACATCATGAGAACTCGCACACATAAGAGATCAATGGTGGATTCTGACGACGATCAGACGCCGATTCCTCCCCAATCCATAGCCGGACCTTCTCGAAAGTAAAGAAAACTAAAGAAGGTCATGTCTGAGGAAACAGAGTACGTAGACTCTTCATCTTCTGAGGAGTCAACCTTCAATCCCTCTCTGCCTAAATCCACTGGACCCTCTTGGCGACGACAGACAACTACTCCATCTTTTAAGCTAGAGGTTACACCTCCACCAATTTCGGTAAACCCTAATCTCTCATCTGATCTTCCTGACAACTTCTTTCAAAGTAATGCGTATGAGGTACGCTTTAAAATAGTCATCTTTCCAAAACAATTTATTTATGAAAAGTCTATTGATCAGATTTGTTTTCAACAATCTCTTTTGAGACCACTGTTTGAGTCTTGTGGTTTTTCGTCAATGCTTTTTCCTCCATCTGTGGCATATTCTAGACTTGTCCAACAATTTTATACCAATCTAGAGTGTCATGGGGATTTTTATACATCTTTTGTCAAAGGGAAGTCCTTATATTTTATAGTCATCGATTTTGGTAGTATTTTAAATATCCCATCTTCGGGTGTTTGTCCTTTTAAAAAGAAAGGTGTTGTTCATTCTCCTTTTACTCCTATAGAACAGTTACAAATCGTAATGAACAACAATTTGTTAACTGATGTTTTTACTCCTAAAATTGTTGATGTCTCTCCTATCTCTTGCGTCCTCCATCATCTTGTCAGATACAATATGTTGCCTCGGTTAGGTGGAGGAGCAGATTTTACATATCAGGATTTGATTATTGTTGCTCTGATTTTAAGAGGTGTGTCTTTTAATTTATCTCAACTAATGCTTCATCATATGACCGCATATTTGTGAAAAATCAAGACATGTTTGCCTTACAGTGCTATTTATACTACCCTGTTTAAACATTTTTAAATTTCTTTTGAAGATGAAAATTTTGTTTCGGTTACTGATTCTATCAGTGTCAGTTCCCTAAAAATGTCTCGTATCAATTTACTTGATGGTATGTTTGTTCGTATACCTTCTGAAACTCCTGCTCCTCCAGTCTCAATTCCTTCATCTCCTGTTCAGCCCCATATTCAATCTTCTTCTGAAATCATTGAGATGTTGAAACTGGTTCTCGGTAATCAAGAAAAAATGCAGACTGAAATGACCAGCCTTCATAACCGTATGACCATTTTGGAGAAAGGCAAATTGCCTTTGGGTGCCCCTGAAATTAACAAACTGTACAATAATCTTGAAGATGAATTCATTGATTTACAGGCAGGCTTCGTATTGCAGAACACTGCTTTGGCAGAGGTTATGCAACGAAGACTTAACCGGAATACTTGTCAATTGAGTCAGGAGATCAAATTTGTTAGTAATCAGATTGGGAGTTAGCTGAATTTATGGCTCTGAGGTTTAATGATGTTGGTTATAAACTCCATATGCAGTGTAAACACTCCACTGTTCTGGAGTGGGTGCATTGTAACTTGTTGGCTGAGTACCAAGGAGAATTTCTAGATGTACCTCTACCACCTGCAACTGTTATTCCCAGACCTCCCCAATTTGCTGCTGATTTTAGCATTGCTGAGAAAGTTCATCATGCAAACCATCGCCCCTACTTGACTCAGAGTGAAGCCCAGCGTGCAGCCGTGGTAGAGCTTGACGAATGACTATCCTTTTTGGTTGATGACAAAGGGGGAGAATTTCGGAAATTATTGGTGGTTATTTTTAAAAACTGAAATTTTATGTTGGTTTGGTGTGTTTCACCAAAAAGACTTTTGTTTAATTTGGGATTTGATATTTGTTTGATATATTTGAAATAAATATCTTGATATTTGATGAACTAACACTTACTGCAGGTAACAGGATTGTTTTGAAATGTTTACACATTTCAGGGTTTTGTAACTTTATTGAAAATCGTACTTTAGTATCCTGAATGGATATTATTGCATGGATTTAGGGGGAGCTAATTATGTTATGTATATATTCAGGGGGAGTTTTTGAGAGTTAAACAATTTTGGGTTGTCATCATCAAAAAGGGGGAGAATGTTGTCTTTGTCATATTCTAGTTGTAACGACCCTAAAACAGGTCCATTCCATCCAACCTATTCTGAGTCGCCAAATACATGGTACAGAAAACAACTACAACTTTATTACAACAATTATCATGCAAAATACAACAACACATATGTTGTGAGTTTGGATACAAATATATACCAAATGTGACTCATGTCCCAACCGTGGACAGCACCTCACAATGACACCTTACATAAAGGTATAGTCAAAAACTGTTTTAGAAATTAGAATCTTTGGGAAGTGCTCAAGAAAATCTTTGTACATGGGAGGCCATGCTTCTAGGTTATGAAAGATATCATATGGCCATAGAATTATCCTTGGTTGACCCAATATACCCCAAAGAAAAATGAGAAGAATACTATCATATTCTTCCCAATGGTGAGTCTTCTCTTGACTTATCATTATCTCCACTGTCTCTAATTGAGAATTATACTTCAAACAAACACCAAGATTATATAGGTAGTTCTCGTAAATATACTCAGCAAGTGGATGAGCACAATCATGTCTTATGATGACACGAGGTTGTATGTCAGACATCTTGTATGATAGTGGCAAAACACCCTTCCAACGTTGAGTTCGCTTCACCCTAGATGATTCACCAAACATAACTCCTAAATGATAACCACCGTTCTATTCCCCTGTTACTCCCGCTCGACCCATCTACACTCTTATTACCTGAAAGGAATTGTGAACAGAAGGGTGAGCACAACTAGCCCAGTAAAGAATATCATGACTAAAGATAAATAAATTATCAATAGTCTTCATCAGTAATAAATCAGAGATTTAGAACATATGGTAGATGATAAAAATTTTCAACCATAGTTGCAGCGGAACGTGCAATCCATTAGAAGACTCAAATAGACCATAAAGTCTATTATCTTCTCCATGTTAAAAATCCACCAACAATATTTTATCCCTGTAACATCACTCAACAGTTCCTTTCCACAATCATATGAATAACTCATAATCATAATTGTGATTCTAAATTTTTCTTCGTACCCAGGACGAAGAATATATTTTCATCACCTGTCTTTACCTGAAACATCAAAGATCATGGATATACCAAATCACAGTTCTTGTTCATAATCATACTAATAAATCTATTTTGCACTACGGCCAAAGATATTCAATAACAGTTCATCTTTGCACTACAGGCCAAAGATATTCATCAACAGACCATCTTTGCACTACAGGCCAAATATATTCAACAACAGTTCATCTTTGCACTACAGGCCAAAGATATTCATCAATAATTCATCTTTGCACTACGGCCAAAGATATTCATCAACAATTCATCTTTTCACTACAGGCCAAAGATATTCCTCAACAGTTCATATTTACACTACAGGCCAAATATATTCATCAACAGTTCATATTTGCACTACAGGCCAAATATATTAATATCTCAAAGAAATATATAATCATTTCAGAATTTATATAAACAATAATTATAACCATGTTAATCAATTCATCTTTACACTTAAGCAAAAGATATTCAATTATAAATTTAATGGTCATGATCATACCAGTTAACAATTCATCTTTGCACTACAGGCCAAAGATATTCCTCAGTCATGATCATACCAATAATTTACCCATCTTTACACTCAAGTGAAAGAGAAATTCAACATCAGGGTTATAAAAATATTATATATGATAATAAAAATAATATAATCAATAACTGCACTTATTTTCAAGAGCAACAATCATAAATCAACGATAATTTGGTCAGAAAAAGAAATCAATTTTTGTCGTAAATAGTACCCGTGAATAGTAATTCGTGAATAGTAACTCATGAATAGTAACTCATGAATAGTAACCCTGACATGAAAAAGGTAAAAATTCCACAATAATATACATACCAATATTTCGGTATAATGATATTGAAAGAATAATATTTCTTATGCTTATAAATAATTTATTTAAATTGTTTACACTTTACTAATTAATGTATTTAATCATCATAAAATGTCAACTCTTAAGATTTTATCATCAATAACCAAAACCCTCATCAAAAATCTGTATATACCTCATATAGGATTTTCAAGCCATAAAATCCTATTTTTCAATTTTCTTACTTCACATAACATATTTAATTTATTTTCTCATAACTAGTCTATTTTCATAAAAAATACCAAATCAGTTCCACAAATATTTCTTTTCTGGGATTTAGCAGAATATAGTCCCATATTGAACATATATTTTTCTCAGAATTTTTAAAACTCATTTACTATTTTTTATATGGCCAAAACCGCCGAATATTTAGACATTTATCATAAATTGTACTTTTATCCAAAAATTCTAAAATTCACAGAGTACATTGATATTATATAGATATACTTCCAATAAAAATTTCATCAATTTTGGAGTAAACCACAAGGAGTTATACGCGATTACTTTTAAAATAGTCCTTTCCCGTAAAATTCATAACTCTTAATCTATGCATCCAAAAATCACCATTTTTGGACACAATCAATAAAACTCATCAAAATATCATTTCAAATTTTTTCAGAATTTTCTGAAGGTCAGAAGAAGTACGAACTGAAAAATATAATAACTCTTAAAATCCTTTACCTCAAAAGTGCAGTATTTCTGACTGGAATGCAAAGCCGAAGGAAACTTGTATTGAATAGCAACTCTCAAAGTATCCAAATACTTACAAAATATGCTTCATAATATAGAGAGAGAAAGAGAGAAAACTTATGAATTCTGGTGTGATTTTCAATTCTAACTTAGCCCTCTATTTATAGGAAAATGTTAGCACGCCGAAGCAGACTTAACCTGTAACCTGATAGTTTTACCTGCTACTATTCCCACCCACCACATTTGAATAAAAATTTCAGCACATTTCTTCACCAACCAAGAGTGGGGCCCACCAATTCTAGAATTTTTCACCAAAATGATAAATTTCGAAACTTCAATAATTTCTGAACCAGTCATCTCGTAAAATTCATAATAAATCATACGTTCAGTTTTAACGGTTCAAAATTTGTGGACATATACTCAACTTATATATGTATAACATATCCAAAAATTATCACGATCCAACGGTGGGATTAAAAATTATAACTCCCGTAAAATATCTCAAAAACCCTAATTTTTAATACCTCCATTCCGACAAAAATACTGATAAAAACCTCAACATTAACTCCTTCATTTTTAACCACAAAAATATATCCCTCATTTATATCCACATAAAATAAATATTTTCTTATCATATGAATCAATAATTAATTATTCACAAATAATATTACAGAGTCACAATTATGACAACCAGACCGTTCCTAGGAAAGAGGGGGCTTTCCAATAAGGATTTCTCCTTACTAGCGCGCAATTAGATGACCAAACCTCTCCTTAGACAGAACTTTCTAAACATTACCAATAATGCTATCTAATAATATTATTTAAATAATATGAATTATTGATCTGATAATGGAAAATACTGTGCACCAACAATTATTAAAATAATAATAATATAAAATATCAACGCAGCAATTATTGAATCAATAAAATAAAATATTGAACAGCAACTACTGTAACAATTATTGAGTAATGCCTTCTTATGTAAGAATTAATAATTGGAAAAAATATTGTGCAATACCGTGTGCTACTGTGCAACTACGCGTATTACTGTATTTTAACCACCAGATATTCCAACAGTGTTAACGGTAACAACTACGTCGTTATTTATAAAAACTCAATTTTATCGTTTTCTTCATCCAATAGCTTTCCGTTATGGGGCCCACAAATAGCTGCGCCGTCGTACGAATATTTCCCGACAGAAAGAATATTCCACGACCAAACGAATATTCCCCGACAAAATGAATATTTTATAACCACTTGCTTATTTTGAAAAATATTCATATATCACCCTTAACTTTAACTTTTTATCAATTTAATCATTTATTAAATAGAAAAATTGAATACTTTTATTTCATAAAATTTGGGGTCTTACAATCTCTCCTCCTTATGAAATTTCGTCCTCAAAATTTACGTACCTGGTAATTCAAAGAGTTGAGAATACCTTGCTTTCATTTCAGATTCCATCTTCCCTGTCATCATGATTTCTCCATTGTTCATCTCCTGTATTTCAGATATCATTCTAGAATACAGCTTCAAAATAAGGGTTAATTGAACAAATTAACATATCACATAATATCCCGATATTATGACTGACCAACAAATAAGCTTAGGTAGGACACACTAGCGAAGGATTTACTCATCTCTCTCTTCATAGTTATATTTCTCGATCTCCGCCAGAGACCATATCCCTAAGCTCTGATACCAAAATGTAACATTGGACACCATCATGTGTCAGCACCTCACAAGGGTACCTATCAGCTTGTGTGACGCCCCCAAAACAGGTATACAACACCCATTCTGAGTCGTCAATAACATGGTACAGAAACAACTACAACTTTATTAATACAACATAAAAACTGTGAGTGTAAATATAAATATTGTCATCTAGACAATATCCACACTCAAATAAGTCCTCATTACAATTATTGGTACAATATTTTACAAAAAAAAATAGTGAGGACTACTAAAACAACTTTCTAGAACCTTCATTCCATACCCCGACTAGTACTTGCTACATTCTCACCTCCTGAGAAGAAAATAGAACAACAAGGAAAAAGGTGAGCTCAACTAGCCCAGTAAAGAATATTATGACTAAGATAATATACAACAAATTATCATTAGTCTTCAACAGGAAAAAATTTAATAGAATACAATAGACAACAAGTTTTAAATCAATATTCGCAGCGAAAAATAATAATTCATAGAAGAGTTACGTAGAGAATGAAATCTACGATTATCTATGAATTTAAAAGCTCATTATCAACATTTTATTCCTGTAATATCAATCAATAAATATCTTGAATCAAATAGTCATCTTTGCACTACAGGCCAAAGATATTCATCAGTTGGTCATGTTCACCTCAACACCTGTTCATCTTTGCACTACGGGCCAAAGATATTCATCAGAAATCATTCATCTTTGCACTACAGGCCAAAGATATTTAGTTATATCATCATTTAAGACTGAGGATGATGAAAAATATTTTAAAGAAAACAAATCCAGTGAAACAAAATAACAAATTAAGGATTCGTATTTCGATTTATCCATGTCCAAAAATACCTTATAAATAATCATAGCGAAGTAAAATTCAAGAATGATCAAAATATGGATACAATCAAAGCTAGTATCCAGAATAGATATTTGGACAAAAAGTAGAAAATTTTATTTTTCGGTGAATAGTAACTCGTGAATAGTAACTCGTGAATAGTAACCCCGACATGAAAAGTTCCAAATTTGATAAAAAGTTCAGATCTATACTTCGGCATAATGATATTGAAGAAAATAATATCATTTAAGAAGAAATAACATCCCTTATCTCAGCAAAAACAGTACTTCTAGTTGAAACACCGGATATATGCTATGACTTGAACTTGCACCGTATAGCAATACTCAAAGTATTAGAATACTCACAAGAATACGCTCATTAATATAGAGAGAGAAATAGAGAGAAACTTTTGTTTCTGGTGTGATTTTCAATTCTAACCTAAGCACCCTATTTATAGGAAAATGCTTAGAACACCAAAGCAGAAAATTGAATATAATAATATTATATTTACAAAATTGTCAAGCCCACCTTGGAAGATCTGAATTCAGCCCATTCTTATCACATGTTGAGCCCACTAATTTGCAAAAAACGTTTTTCTTCAAAATAATAAATAAAACTTCCAAAAATCAATTATTTCGGAACTTTAGAACTTCAATAATTCATAATAAATAGCCATTTTATCAGAAAATTCGAATCTCGCGAGTTTTTATAAGAAATTCAATTCTCTACAACTTTGCAGAAAAAAAAATTTTCAAATTCCAAACAGAAATTGACCGAAATCCACAAACGGGCGATTTTACAGTCAATAATAAATTTTCGGTCAAGAATTGTGTCCACCAACACACAAAATATGTGTTAATCATTTAATGGCACAAAAATACTCTTCCTCCTCATATACTCATATATCCCACATTCATTATAAAAATATCACCATCAATATATTATTAAAATAATATATTTAAATAAATTATTTTATCAGAAAAAGATAAAATATTAATTTTCAACAATTGTCACATTAAAAATTTTCTCCATCTATATCCACATAAAATTAATATTTTTCTCATCATATAAATTAATAATTAATTATACACAAATAATATTACAGAATCACAGTACTGGCAACCAGGCCGTTCCCAGGAAAGAGGGGGCTTTCCAATAAGGATCTCTCCTTACTGGCGCGCAATTAGATGACCAAACCTCTCCTTAGACAGAACTTTCTAGACATTGCCAATAATGTTATCTAATAATATTATTCAGATAATATGAATTATTGCTCCGATAATAGAAAATACTGTATAGTGACAATTATTAAAACAACAGTAATATAAAATATCAACGCAGCAATTATTGAATCAATAAAATAAAATACTGAACAGTAATTACTGTAACAATTATTGAGTAATGCCTTCTTACGTAAGAATCAATAATTGGTGCAATACCGCGTGCTACTGTGCAACAACGCGTATTACTGTGTTTTAACCACCGGGTATTCCAACAGTATTAACGGTAACAACTACGCCGTTATTTATAAACAACTTATTTTTGTCGTTTTCTTCATTCAATCGCTTTCCGTTATGGGCCCACAAAAGACTCCGCCGTCGTACGAATATTCTCCGACAGTAAGAATATTCCACGACCAAGCGAATATTCCCCGACAACAATGAATATTTTATAACCACTTACTTATTTAAAATATTTGCGCATTTTATCCATAACTAATCAAATCAACCCTTACTATTTCAGAATAATAAATAGAGGAAATTAAATTTTATTTATTAATAATTTGGGGTCTTACAACCTCCCCTCCTTATGAAATTTCGTCCTCGAAATTGACATACGTACCTGGTGTTTCGAAAAGATGAGGATACCTCGCTTTCATTTCCGTTTCCAACTCCCAGGTCATTTCCTCAATAGCATGGTTTCTCCACAAAACTTTAACTTGTGGTATGACCTTCATGCGTAGGACATGCTCCTTCCTATCCAGGATCTTGACAGGTACCTCCTCGTACATTAAGTCTTCGGCTATCTCGTCCGGTTCTAACTCAATAACGTGGTTCGGGTCTTTCACATATTTACGAAGAACAGATATATGAAAAATATTATGAACACGAGACATACTTGGAGGTAACGCGAGTCTATAGGCCACATTTTCCTACTCGGTCAAGAATCTGAAATGGACCAATAAATCGTGGATTGAGCTTTCCTCTCTTCCCAAATCTTGTAACTCCTTTCCATGGAGCTACACGTAATAATACATGATCCCCAATGTCAAATTCCACGTCCTTTCAATGAAGATCCACATAACTCTTTTGTCGATCCTGTGCCGTTTGTATACGTTGTCGAATCGTTTGGATCTTTTCTGTAGTCATTCGTACCAACTCTGGTCCCAACAACGTTGCTTCTCCCACCTCATCCCAACATACTGGAGAGCGACACTTTCGTCCATACAATACTTCAAAGGGAGCCACACCTATACTTGCCTGATAACTGTTGTTGTAGGAGAATTCCAACAATGGTAGGTACTTATCCCAACTTCCTTTGAAATCTAGGACACAAAGTCTTAATAGATCTTTAAGAGTTTGAATAGTCCTCTCTGATTGCCCGTCCGTTTGAGGATGGTATGCCGAACTGAACCGTAAATCCGTGCCCATAGCTTTTTGCAAGCTAACCCAAAATCTTGAAGTGAATCTTGGTTCACGATCCGAAACTATGGATACTGGCATGCCATGCAACCTTACAATCTCATTCACGTACATACTAGCAAGACGTTCAAGGGAATAAGTCTCCCGTATCGGCAAGAAATGAGTAGACTTGGTTAATCTATCAACTATAACCCAAATAGCATTTATGCCTTGAGAAACCGTGGGAAGACCCGTAACGAAATCCATGGTAATGTGTTTCTACTTCCATTTCAGAATCTCAAGTGGTTGCAATGGACCCTTTGGTACTTGATGCTCCGCCTTTACACGTTGACAAGTTAAACACCTCGAGATAAACTTTGCAATCTCTCTCTTCATATTGTTCCACCAAAATGTATGTCGAAGATCACGATACATTTTAGTACTTCCAGGATGGATTGCAAATGGTGTATTGTGTGCCTCCATCATGATCTTGTACTTCAAATCAGAATCATTAAGAACACAAAGTCTGGAGTGGACTCGAAGTATTCCTTCTTCATCGATTCTTGCTTCTGGAATAGCACCTTCTTGCACTTTCTTCTTCATACGCATCAGCTCCGGGTCTGTAGCTTGAGCAACTTTAACTTTATCGATTAAAGTTGGTTCTACGCGTATACTTGACATCATCGCACTCGTTCCTGCATATGATCTTCTACTCAACGCGTCAGCTACCACGTTTGCTTTTCCAGGATGGTATTGAATAGTGTGGTCGTAATCTTTCAACAGCTCGAGCCAACGTCGTTGCCGCATGTTGTGTTCTTTTTGAGTGAAGAAATATTTGAGGCTTTTATGGTCTGAATATATCTCCACCTTCTCCCCATATAGATAGTGCCTCCAGATCTTTAGCGCGAAAACGACTGCTGCCAACTCTAGATCATGAGTAGGATAATTCCTCTCATATTCTTTAAGTTGTCGCGAGGCATAGGCTATGACTTTCCCACGTTGCATGAGAACACATCCTAACCCTTTGCCTGAAGCATCGCTGTAGATAACAAATCCATCCGAACCAGATGGTATTGTCAGAACAGGTGCCGAAATGAGTCTCCTCTTAAGCTCTTGGAAACTCTTCTCGCATTCTTCGCTCCATACGAATTTGATATCCTTCCGAGTCAGCTGAGTTAACGGGGTAGCGATTCGAGAAAATTCTTACACGAATCTCTGATAATAACCAGCTAAGCCTAGAAAGCTACGTATTTCGATTACTGACTTAGGTTGCTCTCAACTGTGACTCATATCCCAATCTTGGATAGCACGTCACAATGGCACCTATCAGTTTACTACCCTACGAATATGGCATCCCCTACGGAGTGTTTGGCTTCAATGTATTCCACAAAGGAAGTCACCAGATAGAGGCTCGGTTATCAACTTCTATAGTTGGATTTTTAACTCCTGAAGTTCAATAGGAGCCATTCGATATGAGATTTTAGAAATGGATTTTGTACCGGGTTCAAAGTCGATACAAAATTTAATATCACGCTGTGGGAGTAAGCCAAGAAATTCTTCAGGAAATACGTCAAAAATTTTACTAACAACAGAAATATCATTCAAATCTGACGTATTTTTGTTCAAGTCCATGACATGGCTAAGAAAGCTTGACATCCGTTTTTCAATAAACGAATGACTTTACGGCTTGATATGACAGTGATTGACTTCAGTGGTTTGGTTGCTTGAATTCGAATAACAGGTTGCTTAGGAATATGAAAACTAACAACCTTTCGAAAGCAAGTATCTTTAACAATTTTGGTATGATGAGTAGTTAACCAATTAATTCCTAAAATCACATCAAAAGCAAGTATCTTTAAAGAGATAAGGTCAACAGGTAATGTGATGGTGTCAACTTGGATCAAACAAGATTTATAAACAGTGGATGCAACGAAAGTTCCTCCTAACGGAGTTTCAACAAATAAGTTAAAGTCTAATTTTCTCCGGAGTCAAGTTTAAACGTTGAGTATAAGCAAGAGAGATAAATGAATGGGTAGAACCGGTATCTAATAAGGTATAAACTTCGTAAAAATTTATAATTAACTAACCCGTGCTAACTTCGTTCGGGTTCCTCGCATTCTGACCAGTCACGAAAAACGCTCTTCCAGAAACCGTTGACTTTGACTTTTCTGGGACAACTTTTTGAGTCACCACCCCCGTTGGACTTGGTTTCGCTACAGTGCAATCTCGAGCGATATGTCCTTCCTTTCCACAGTTATAACATACCTTAAACTGTTGTGGGTAGTTTGGGCTGATATGTCCTTCTTTTCCGCAGTTATAGCATATAACCGGTGGTCGTTCTCCTCCCTTGGAACCCGTTGCTGCTGGTGCTGACGTCTTCGTATTGTCATTGTTGAATCTCCTTTTTTTAAAATCTCCTCTCGACTCGCTTCTTCTATTTTCATGGCCACGATTACCACCAGAGTGGTTGCCGTTCTTGTCTGTATTTTTCTTTCTCCGCTGGTTATTATTATTCTGATGACTGCTGTCACCGGTATGATCCTGGTTGTGGTCCCTCGATTGACCGTACTCGTTATCTCGCTCTAATAATTGAGCCCTGTTGACAACATCTGAATAGAGAGAAAATTTATGAGAAATGAGATATTGACGTATGCCGGGTTTCAAACCTCTCAGAAACATCCGCGTCATACGTTCCTCATTCTCTACCAAATGAGGTGCAAACCTGGACAACTCTGCAAACTTCGCCTCGTACTGGGACACCGTCATGTTATTCTGCTCCAGTCTAATAAACTCTACCTCCTTCATATGGCGAATACTTTTAGGAAAGTACTTGTCATTGAATAGTTTCTGAAATGTCTCCCAAGACATGCTAAGTGCGGCTGGATGGGTACGCTTCACAGATTCCCACCAGTAGTCTGCCTCGCCACGGAACATAAAGGTGGCGAATGGAACCTTTTGTTCCTCCGTGCATCCCAAGACATCAAATATCTTGGTAATTTACTTGACCCATGTCTCCGCCATGATCGGATCCAGCTTTCCCTTAAATTCTGGTGGTCCCAACTCTTTGAACTGTTTAGCCGTGACAAACCGTGAATTGCTATCATTTCCTCCTGTATTTTGAACACGAGTCTCCTTCGTCTGATTTTGCATGAACTGCAAAAAGCTTCTAAACATCCCATCGTTCATCATCTGCTCATTGGTGTTGTTCACAGGAGGAACATTGCCAGCCTGTTGCACGTTCTCCTCGTTGGTGAGTATAGGCATCTCCACCGTCTCATTTACTCTACTGTTAACATTCTCAGTGGACATTCTCAAATACTGCCATAAAACAAAGGTTAATTTAACAAATTAACATATCACATAATATCCCTATATTATGACCGACCAACAAATAAGCTTAGGTAGGACACACTAGCAAAGGATTTACTCGTCTCTCCCCTCCTAGTTCTATTCCCCCGATCTCCGCCAGAGATCATATCCCTAAGCTCTGATACCAACTGTGACGCCCCCAAAATAGGTATACAACACCCATTCTGAGTCGTCAATAACATGGTACAGAAACAACTATAACTTTATTAATACAACATAAAAACTGTGAGTGTAAATACAAATATTGTCATCTAGACAATATCCACACTCAAATAAGTCCTCATTACAATTATTGGTACAATATTTTACAAAAAAATAGTGAGGACTACTAAAACAACTTCCTAGAACCTTCATTCCATACCCCGACTAGTACATGCTACATTCTCGCCTCCTGAGAAGAAAATGGAATAACAAGGAAAAGGGTGAGCTCAACTAGCCCAGTAAAGAATATTATGACTAAGATAATATACAACAAATTATCGTTAGTCTTCAACAGGGAAAAATTTAATAGAATACAATAGACAACAAGTTTTAAATCAATATTCGCAACGGAAAATAATAATTCATAGAAGAGTTACGTAGAGAATGAAATCTACGATTATCTATGAATTTAAAAGCTCATCATCAACATTTTATCCCTGTAATATCAATCAATAAATATCTTGAATCAAATAGTCATCTTTGCACTACAGGCCAAAGATATTCATCAGTTGGTCATGTTCACCTCAACACCTGTTCATCTTTACACTACGGGCCAAAGATATTCATCAGAAATTATTCATCTTTGCACTACAGGCCAAAGATATTTAGTTATATCATCATTTAAGACTGAGGATGATGAAAAATATTTTAAAGAAAACGAATCCAGTGAAACAAAATAACAAATTAAGGATTCGTATTTCGATTTATCCATGTCCAAAAATACCTTATAAATAATCATAGCGAAGTAAAATTCAAGAATGATCAAAACATGGATACAATCAAAGCTAGTATCCAGAATAGATATTTGGACAAAAAGAAGAAAATTTTATTTTTCGGTGAATAGTAACTCGTGAATAGTAACCCCGACATGAAAAGTTCCAAATTTGATAAAAAGTTCAGATCAATACTTCGGCATAATGATATTGAAGAAAATAATATCATTTAAGAAGAAATAACATCCTTTACCTCAGCAAAAACAGTACTTCTAGTTGAAACACCGGATATATGCTATGACTTGAACTTGCACCGTATAGCAATACTCAAAGTATTAGAATACTCACAAGAATATGCTCATTAATATAGAGAGAGAAATAGAGAGAAACTTTTGTTTCTGGTGTGATTTTTAATTCTAACCTAAGTACCCTATTTATAGGAAAATGCTTAGAACACCAAAGCAGAAAATTAAATATAATAATATTATATTTACAAAATTGTCAAGCCCACCTTGGAAGATCTGAATTCAGCCCATTCTTATCACATGTTGAGCCCACTAATTTACAAAAAACGTTTTTTTTCAAAATAATAAATAAAACTTTCAAAAATCAATTATTTCGGAACTTTAGAACTTCAATAATTCATAATAAATAGTCCTTTTATCAGAAAATTCGAATCTCGTGAATTTTTATAGGAAATTCAATTCTCTACAACTTTGCAGAAGAAATTTTTTTTAAATTCCAAACAGAAATTGACCGAAATCCATAAACGGACGATTTTACAGTTAATAATAAATTTTCGGTCAAGAATTGTGTCCACCAACACACAAAACATGTGTTAATCATTTAATGGCACAAAAATACTCTTCCTCCTCATATACTCATATATCCCACATTCATTGTAAAAATATCACCATCAATATATTATTAAAATAATATATTTAAATGAATTATTTTATCAGAAAAAGATAAAATATTAATTTTCAACAATTGTCACATTAAAAATTTTCTCCATCTATATCCACATAAAATCAATATTTTCCTCATCATATAAATTAATAATTAATTATACACAAATAATATTACAGAATCACAGTACTGGCAACCAGGCCGTTCCCAGGAAAGAGGGGGCTTTCCAATAAGGATCTCTCCTTACTGGCGCGCAATTAGATGACCAAACCTCTCCTTAGACAGAACTTTTTAGACATTGCCAATAATGTTATCTAATAATATTATTCAGATAATATGAATTATTGCTCCGATAATAGAAAATACTGTGTAGTGACAATTATTAAAACAACAGTAATATAAAATATCAACGCAGCAATTATTGAATCAATAAAATAAAATACTGAACAGTAATTACTGTAACAATTATTGAGTAATGCCTTCTTACGTAAGAATCAATAATTGGTGCAATACCGTGTGCTACTGTGCAACAACGTGTATTACTGTATTTTAACCACCGGGTATTCCAACAGTATTAACGGTAACAACTACGCCGTTATTTATAAACAACTTATTTTTGTCATTTTCTTCGTCCAATCGCTTTCCGTTATGGGCCCACAAAAGACTGCTCCGTCGTACGAATATTCTCCGACAGTAAGAATATTCCACGACCAAGTGAATATTCCCCGACAACAATGAATATTTTATAACCACTTACTTATTTAAAATATTTGCACATTTTATCCATAACTAATCAAATCAACCCTTACTATTTCAGAATAATAAATAGAGGAAATTAAATTTCATTTATTAATAATTTGGGGTCTTACAGCTTGCCACCGCAGAACGGCGTCTCCTACGGAGAGTCTGGCTTCGGTGCATTTCCCATCAACAGGAAGTCACCAGCGAGAGACTCGGGGCTCTTTACTTATAGCTCTAATACCAAAACGTAACGACCCCAAAACAGGTCCATTCCATCCAACCTATTCTGAGTCACCAAATACATGGTACAGAAAATAACTACAACTTTATTACAATAATTGTCGTGCAAAATACAACAACACATATGCTGTGAGTTTGGATACAAATATATACCAAATGTGACTCATGTCTCAACCATGGACAGCACCTCACAATGACACCTTACATAAAGGTATAGTCAAAAACTGTTTTAGAAATTAGAATCTTTGGGAAGTGCTCAAGAAAACCTTTGTACGTGGGAGGCCATGCTTCTAGGTTGTGATAGATATCATATGGCAATAGAATTATCCTTGGTTGACCCAATATACCCCAAAGAAAAATGAGAAGATTACTATCATATTATTCCCAATGGTGAGTCTTCTCTTGACTTATCATTATCTCCACTGTCTCTAATTGAGAATTATACTTCAAACAAACACCAAGATTATATAGGTAGTTCTCGTAAATATACTCAGCAAGTGAATGAGCACAATCATGTCTTATGATGACACGAGGTTGTATGTCATTAGACATCTTGTATGATAGTGGCAAAACACCCTTCCAACGTTGGGTTCGCTTCACCCTAGATGATTCACCAAATATAACTCCTAAATGATAACCATCGTTCTATTCCCCTATTACTCCCGCTCGACCCAGCTACACTCTTATTACCTGAAAGGAATTGTGAACAGAAGGGTGAGCACAACTAGCCCAGTAAAGAATATCATGACTAAAGATAAATAAATTATCAATAGTCTTCATCAGTAATAAATCAGAGATTTAGAACATATGATAGATGATAAAAATTTTCAACCATAGTTACAACGGAACGTGCAATCCATTAGAAGAGTCAAATAGACCATAAAGTCTATTATCTTCTCCATGTTAAAAATCCACCAACAATGTTTTATCCCTGTAACATCACTCAACAGTTCCTTTCCACAATCATATGAATAACTCATAATCATAATTGTGATTCTAAATTTTTCTTCGTACCCAGGACGAAGAATATTTTCATCACCTGTCTTTACCTGAAACATCAAAGATCATGGTTATACCAAATCACAGTTCCTATTCATAATCATACTAATAAATCCATTTTGCACTACGGCCAAAGATATTCAACAACAGTTCATCTTTGCACTACAGGCCAAAGATATTCATCAACAGACCATCTTTGCACTACAGGCCAAATATATTCAACAACAGTTCATCTTTGCACTACAGGCCAAAGATATTCATCAACAATTCATCTTTTCACTACAGGCCAAAGATATTCCTCAACAGTTCATATTTGCACTACAGGCCAAATATATTCATCAACAGTTCATATTTACACTACAGGCCAAATATATTAATATCTCAAAGAAATATATAATCATTTCAGAATTTATATAAACAATAATTATAACCATGTTAATCAATTCATCTTTACACTTAAGCTAAATATATTCAATTATAAATTCAATGGTCATGATCATACCAGTTAACAATTCATCTTTACACTACAGGCCAAAGATATTCCTCAGTCACGATCATACCAATAATTTACCCATCTTTACACTCAAGTGAAAGAGAAATTCAACATCAGGGTTATAAAAATATTATATATGATAATAAAAATAATATAATCAACAACTGCACTTATTTTCAAGAGCAATAATCATAAATCAACTATAATTTGGTCAGAAAAAGAAACCAATTTTTGTCATGAATAGTACTCGTGAATAGTAACTCGTGAATAGTAATTCATGAATAGTAACTCATGAATAGTAATCCCGACATGAAAAATGTAAAAATTCTACAATAATATACATACCAATATTTCGGTATAATGATATTAAAAGAATAATATTTCTTAAGCTTATAAATAATTTATTTAAATTGTTTACACTTTACTAATTAATGCATTTAATCATCATAAAATGCCAACTCTTAAGATTTCATCATCAATAACCAAAACCCTCATAAAAAATCTGCATATATCTCATATAGGATTCTCAAGCCATAAAATCCTATTTTTCGATTTTCTTACTTCACATAACATATTTAATTTATTTTCTCATAACTAGTCTATTTTCATGAAAAATATCAAATCAGTCCCAAAAATATTTCTTTTCTGAGATTTAGCATAATATAGTCCCATGTTGAACATATATTTTTCTCAGAATTTTTAAAACTCATTTACTATTTTTCATATGGCCAAAACCGCCGAATATTTAGACATTTATCATAAATTGTACTTTTATCCAAAAATTCTAAAATTCACAGAGTACACTGATATTATATAGATATACTTCCAATAAAAATTTCATCAATTTTGGAGTTAACCACAAGGAGTTATACGCGATTACTTTTAAAATAGTCTTTTCCCGTAAAATTCATAACTCTTAATCTATACATCCAAAAATCACCATTTTTGGGCAGAATCAATAAAACTTATCAAAATATCATTTTAAATTTTTTTAGAATTTTCTGAAGGTCAGAAGAAGTATGAACTGAAAAATATAATAACCCTTAAAATCCCCTACCTCAAAAGTGCAGTATTTCTGACTGGAATGCAAAATCGAAGGAAACTTGCACTTAATAGCAACTCTCAAAGTATCTAAATACTTACAAAATATGCTTCATAATATAGAGAGAGAAAGGGAGAAAACTTATGAATTCTGGTGTGATTTTCAATTCTAACTTAGCCCTCTATTTATAGGAAAATATTAGCACGCCGAAACAGACTTAACCTGCAACCTGATGGCTTTACCTGCTGCTATTCCCACCCATCACATTTAAATAAAAATCTCAGCACATTTCTTCACCAACCAAGAGTGGGACCCACCAATTCTAGAATTTTCCACAAAAATGATAAATTCCGAAACTTCAACAATTTCTGAACCAGTCATCTCGTAAAATTCATAATAAATCATACGTTCATTTTTAACGGTTCAAAATTTGTGGACATATACTCAACTTATATATGTATAACATATCCAAAAATTACCACGATCCAACGGTCGGATTAAAAATTATAACTCCCCCAAAATATCTCAAAAATTCTAATTTTTAATACCTCCATTCCGCCAAAAATACTGATAAAAACCTCAACATTAACTCATTCATTTTTAACCACAAAAATATATCCCTCATTTATATCCACATAAAATAAATATTTCCTTATCATATGAATCAATAATTAATTATTCACAAATAATATTACAGAGTCACAATTATGACAACCAGGCCGTTCCCAGGAAAGAGGGGGCTTTCCAATAAGAATTTTTCCTTACTAGCGCGCAATTAGATGACCAAACCTCTCCTTAGACAGAACTTTCTAAGCATTGCCAATAATGCTATCTAATAATATTATTTAAATAATATGAATTATTGATCTGATAATGGAAAATACTGTGCAGCAACAATTATTGAAACAACAATAATATAAAATATCAACGCAGCAAT
Source organism: Panax notoginseng (assembly GCA_016801055.1). Lineage (NCBI taxonomy): Eukaryota > Viridiplantae > Streptophyta > Magnoliopsida > Apiales > Araliaceae > Panax > Panax notoginseng. The sequence goes on from CM029012.1 coordinate 122,463,105, forward strand.
TATTGAATCAATAAAATAAAATATTGAACAGTAACTACTGTAACAATTATTGAGTAATGCCTTCTTACGTAAAAATTAATAATTGAAAAAAATATTGTGCAATACCGTGTGCTACTGTGCAACTACGCGTATTACTGTATTTTAACCACCAGGTATTCTAACAGTGTTAACGGTAACAACTACACTGTTATTTATAAAAACTCAATTTTGTCGTTTTCTTCATCCAATCGCTTTCCGTTATGGGGTCCACAAATAGCTGCGCCGTCGTACGAATATTCTCCGACAGAAAGAATATTCCACGACCAAACGAATATTCCCCGACAAAATAAATATTTTATAACCACTTGCTTATTTTGAAAAATATTCATATATCACCCTTAACTTTAACTTTTTATCAATTTAACCATTTACTAAATAGAAAAATTGAATACTTTTATTTCATAAAATTTGGGGTCTTACACTAGCCTTATGTTTTGATGATGAAATGTTCAAATACTAAATTATTTTATGATGTTTCAGGTATTTTGGCGATAAAGAGATTTGATTGGAGATTCAAGAATATGAATAAGTTTTCTCTTTTCTAGGAAATCAAATGTAAGATCAATTGCATAATAATTAATTTTTCATTTAAAGGCTCAAGGACATATTGTTGCATTATATCTTGTTATATGTCTTAAATGAAAAATATTTTTTTTCTACGAAAACAGTTTTCTACAAAAAGATAAGATTAATATATCATTATTTGTTTACAGTATGATATATAAAATGCATTAGTTTGTTTGCTAAAAAGGAGGATAGCATTTTTATTATATGTGCATGGTTGAAAAAGTTATTGATATCTCTTGAACATTATGTTACACGTGGATATATGAGAATCAAAAGTAGCTATCTATTTGATATGGTGGTTGTGCGGTTTTCAAGGGAAAGTTATCATGATTATCCTGGAACTTTAAAAGCTCTTGAATCTTGAAAAAGAAGTATGTTGTCTCACGTCATCTTTTTGTTATTACACCAAAAATTGAGTCAAAGTGGTTAGTGTCTTTATTTTAAAAGAGTCCAACGTATTTTTAAAGTATTATAACTGAAGAGGTAGTTGAGTTTATTTCTCAACAAAACTCCTATTCGTTGCTTATCTCTTTGACAAAATTACAGTGTTAATTTCTTGGACTCTTTGTGCAACGATAATTTTATTTGATTATAAAAAGACGCAAGACATACATGAAACAAACAACTCACAAATTATAATTGCACTTATTATTGTTATTGAGCAAATTGACTTACAGAGTGCAATTCTTGAGAAGCTAAGCAGTTTAATTTCTGGTATTATTTGAGGTGATATTCGGTAAGAAATTAATTGTTTATTTTGTGCTACTTGATCATTGCATATAGTAGAGTCTTTAATTGTTAAATTGATTATTCTTGCATTGATCATAGACCTCTATATTGTATTGATTTTTCTATTGTTAGACTAATTGTAGTCTAAAGGTTTTAATCCTGGTGGATTAGAAAAGGAGGTTACAAACAGGTTCAAGGAAGCAAAGGTGCTTGAAGGGTGCATAGGTGCACAAGGAGTAAGAGAGCTTAAGGAAAATTAATTGTTAATTAATTTTTGTTAGAATCTGTTTTGTAATCTGTATTTATTTATAAAAAAAATAAATAAAGTGAGTCTCCAATACTAGTTGGTATTGGACGTGGACTAGGCTATTATAATAGAGGGTAATAGTTGAACCACGTAAAAATCTTGGTGTTGATTTTATTATTTGATTTACTTTAAAATCACATAAGTCACTTAATTATCTTAATTTGACTACTTGCTATTATATTAAGATAATTCTTTAAACATCAAGTGTTTTACTTAATAGGCTATATTAATTCAGTAAACTGATTTCAATCATTATAATAGCCTGAAATTAATAGTTTTCAAAAGTTGGTTAGATTGCTCCTACACTTATTCAACCCCCTTCTAAGTGTGCCTAGTTAAATTTCAAAGATATAATTGGATAATAAATAATCATTAATGATTGTACACTTCAACTCATAAATACAGAAAATCAATACTTTTTTATTTTTTTTTTGAAAAGGAAAATCAATACTTATGTATGCATAACTACAACAAATCACAAGTAGTACTGTCACCTTAGGATTTATGCCCCCCATGGCCATGGAAACAGAAAGAAGTGATAAATCAATCAAACAACACACATTTATGCATAACTACACGTTTCTCTTGGAAGCATCATATCAATCAATTTTATACTTCAATATTTGAGTAACCTATATACTTCCTTTATGATCAATAGTAATTGTTTCCCAAGGTGTTTAGGGGTCAACAACCTCACAAGGTGGTCCATGTCAAGTGCTGTGGACGTCAAGAAGAATTTTGGCAATTGTGGTATGCCAAAAAAACATTAAGGCTCAAACTCAATACTCATGAGGTCGGTTCATCCGTTTAGTTGAAAGCACTAATCTGTTGGCGTTTGATAAAATTGAATAATTAAGATATAAATAGTTAATTAATACATATTAATAAATTAGATTATTTAAATGAAATAGCATCTGAATTTAAAAAATTGTTTGATAACTAAAATGTGCAAAATATCTTAATGACAATATTTTACCATTTAATCCTCTGGGTTATTTAAAAAAAAAATTTGAATGATCGTAAAATTTAAAATTGAAGGAGCATAATATTTATTGAGACTATTTTTATCCATAAATTTTAAATAAAACTATTAAGAGACAACTCTTAATAATTAAGATTTGTGTTTCTGTCTTAATGATTAAGAGGAAAAAAAAATACCAAACAAGATTTATTTCTGACCAAATCAGAGGTATGTAAATTAAGAGATATTTAGATACAAACAAACACCACGTAACAACCATTTGAGTTTTATAAAAATATATATGAAATTATTTTACATGCTTCCACGTGCGACTGAAATGTTTTAAATTTTTCTATATAAATTTTAAATAGAACTATCTCATATGTTATGCTAAGTGATTGAAGTGTTACAAATATCTCTACTTAATTAAATATTATTTCATATCATAAATATATTATGATATGTGAGTGAGATATTACATGTATGATGGAGATTATACTTGAACATAATTTATATGTTATTATAAATTTAACTTGAAATGTGGTTGAGTACGTCCCCCATAAACAATAAAAATATGAAAAAAATTACGCTGTGGAGTAAGAATTAGCAGAAAAATGCAAAAAAAAAAGAAGAAAAAAAAGTAGATGTTACTTACTTGAGGAACTTGATCACAAAAATTAGTCCAAATTGAAACTAGAATCTTCAAACTTCACTCAACTGGATTTTACTAACAAATTTGAAATAATTGAACTTGAGAATTGGGAGAATATTAATGGAGAGAGTTGAGAAGATTGTTGAACAAAAAATGGCAAGCGAAGAGGATATTATAATTGTGCCAATTGTTTTATTTTCCAATATCCAATATAACCCTAAAACTAGTCATTTGAAGTTTTTAGTGTTGTAAATAAGGTTGTAAAATGAACAAAACGGTTCGGACCTGATTCGAACACGTTCAACTAAAAGTTCGATTCGAGTTCAACTTGAAAGTTGAAATACAAACGATTCAAATATGAGTAAATTTTAAAATTCGATAAATTACTCGACATTTTCAAATTGTAATTTTATGTTGATACTCAGATCATATTCGCTTAAAAGTTTAAACTGTTCGGACTCGATTCAAGATCGTATTTTACTCGGTATCTAAACGAGCTTTAATCAAATTTTATTTTAGACTCGATAAATTTTATTAATCAAATATGAATAACTCAATACTCAACTCAACTCGATTTATTTACACCCCTATATGTAAATAATTATTTTTCGAGTTAGGGATATTTGAAAAGTATTGTAATTATTTTCACACTTGAGGGCAAAATCATAAATAAATTAAAGATTATAAGGGCTAATTTTTAATCTCGACACGGCCTACGAGCTTTTCTTAAATATTTTGAGTACCTTTTTTTTTCTATTCTTTTCTTTTCTTTTATTCCTCTTAAAGTAAATAGAACAAAAGAGAACTGCTATTTCTATATAATACATCTCATATAAAATAGTGAATGAATTGGATTTATGTGAGAAGTTACATGTAAACTTATCATTTTCTAATGAGAATGAATTATAAAAGAATAACATGTAAAATTAATGATTTACACTATTAATAATAAAATATTTTTGTCCAGATAATTTGCACTATTAATAATTTATTTTTATAGAATTCTGTTCTTTATATGCATCCAAATCACATTTAAATCATTGTTTTCTATAAAAATTTCAATTCTAAAAAATATTATAAATTTTTTAAGAATCAAGCAATAATAATAATAATAATAATTTTAGATCGATCTGCTAGACTGGCCGATATGTATACAATAATATCGCCCTAGATTTATTGTTTATTTTTTTATAAAAATATTATTTTCTCAAATATAATAATATATGATGTTGATAACACAGTAACCGTCACTTTAATATTTTGCTTAGATGCCTACATTTTCAGAGAGGTACTAGCGTAGGGTGTCTATATTTTATTTTATTTGGAAAGAGTAAGGGGAGGGGTTGGCTTGGCAGATTTCAAGTCTAAAAATATAACCACGTAGTAATAAGTATTACAGCAGATATAGGTTATAGGTATATGAGGTAGGCAAATAGGCTTTTTATAGGGACATGCCCAAAGGCTCGTGGTGGATGGGCAGGGGCAGAGAGTATGTGTGTATTAAGTTGCTGCACATAACTTGATCGTACAACTTTCCTCCCATTACAAAATTATCCTACCCAAATCATTTAGAGAGAGATGAAAAATATATGTATATAGTAATATATAAAGCAAAGGACAATATTGTTTTTAAATATATTTTTGATATTATTATATATATTTTTTTCATATGAAAGTAAACTCCACTATATATTTATATAAGAAAAGATCATGTTAAAATATTAAAATTACATATAAAATTATCAGTTTCTTAAAAGAAATTAGATTAAAGTTCCACAATGATTAAAGTAGATTCAAAAATTCATTGTGTAGTGTTTAAAGCGTTTAAAAATTTAAATGTATTTGAAAATCTTATTCGTCGATTAACGACTTATTTTAAACTTAATTTATTTAATTCACACGCACAACGTTTGGATCTCAAACACAAGACAAACACTACATATGCTTGAGAGACCCTCTAATTATTTTTATATGATTTTTGATATTTTTAAATATATTTTTGATATTACTATATAATTTCTTCTCATACGAAGGTGAGCTCTACTGTATACTTATGTAAGAGAGGATCATGTTGAAATATCAAAATTACAAGTGAAAATATCAGTTTCCTAAAGAAAATTAGATTAAAGTTCCACATTGATTAAGGTAGATTCAAAAATTCATTGCGTAGTGTTTAAAAATTTAAACGTATTTGAAAATTTTGTTCGTCCAATAACAATTTACTTTAAACGTAATTTATTTAATTCACACATGCAACGTTTGGATCTCAAACACAAGACAAACGCTACATATGCTTGAGAGACCCTCCAATTATTTATATATATATTTTTATATTTTTAAATATATTTTTGATATTATTATATAATTTCTTCTCATATGAAGGTAGGCTCCACTGTATATTTATGTAATAGAGGATCATGTTAAAATATCAAAATTACATGTGGAAATATCAATTTCCTAAAAGAAATTAGATTAAAGTTTCACATTGATTAAGGTAGATTCAAAAATTCATTGTGTAGTGTTTAAAGCGGCTAAAAATTTAAACGTATTTAAAAATTTTGTTATAACAATTTACTTTAAACATAATTTATTTAGTTTACACACGCAACATTTGAATCTCAAACACAAGACAAACGCTACATATGCTTGAGAGACCCTCCAATTGGTGCTAATAAGTTTTAAGATTGAATGTTTTAACATGACATCATTCTTGTTTGTTCTATTTAATACATGTATTACACAATTATATAATATACATTGAGTTGGATTGGTATTACATAATTTATATTTTTAACACTAAAAATATCATCCGCCTATATAAATGGATCTAAAATTTGCAAATATTAAAAATATATTTTTGTTTCATATATGTTCTTAAAAATAATGTTCTCCTTTAAAAAAAAAATTAATAAAAGAAATTGTAAAATTTATACACTAACAATATATTTTTCTTTCTTGTGCATCTCATATTATAAGTGTTTAGTGTAATATGATGATATAACAGTGAAATTATGATTTTATACTTGATAATATTTTGTTATTTTTATATTATTATCACTATAAATAATATTAGAGCTATATGTATATACACAATTTTATATATATATTTGTGTATATATTTGTTTATACACAGTTATAGTCCAAAAAAATCGTTTATACGACCGGTACTATACAACTGTGTATATACATTTTTTTTCATAATATTATAAAATAATAGTGATATAATAATATCTATTTAATGATAAATTTAAATATATTATGTCATTTTATATTATTATTAACATAACACTTTTATTATGTAAATAAATTTATAAATATTTGTGGAGCGGAGGAACTGTATAATTAAGGGTCGCTAGGAATAATGAACACCCACCCCCTAAGATGCCCTTTATCAGTTAGGGACCACTCAATGTCCTCAATCACTATTTGCTTGTAGCATCATATTTCGCATCTACACTCCAAAGCCACAGACAGAGAGGGAGAGGGGGAGGGGGAGTGAGAGGCGGGGAAAATTCGTTATATACTCTTAATATAACAACATTCGTTATATATACTTTTTTCGTTTCTTAATATAAAATTTGTTAGAGTTATATATAAATATTAAAAAAATAATTATATAATTTCAAATATAATATCAAATATTTATATTGTCTTTGTATTAAAAAAAGATATTATTATTTATTGGGTAAAAAATAATAAGAGAATTAAAATTATATTTAATGCTTGAGATAATATTGTAAACTAAGTAATTAATACTTACTTAAAATTCTAAAACGTCATATATTAAGGGACAAAAAAACTTCTCTAAAACGTCTTATATTAAGGGACGGAGTGAGTATTATTTTGGGATCAAGTTATCATGAAGTTAATTTTATACTACCTCCGTTCCTAAAAGATTGTCGTTTAAAGTTTTGGCACATGGATTAAGAAAGTTTCATTTACCAAGTAAAATTTGTTTGAAATTCCATTTGGGAAGTTGAAAACTATTATTACAAAAGAGAGAATTTCTTGGAACAATGAGAGAAGATATGAGTAATATAAGAAAGTAAATAAGTAATTTATTCTTCTCGAAAATTATAAACGATAAACTTTTTAAAACAATTTTTTTCTTCTAAAACGACAATCTTTTAGGAACAGAGAGAGTAGTAAGTTGGCCAATTGACCAATACAGTGCTGACATGTAGAGAAAGATCATCTTTCGACCTGCTTATCGACACTGTATTGATCAATTGACCAAAATTAAATTCATACTAACCACTACCATCATTTTCATTCTTTTCCTTATTCTTTTTTACTTATTTTATTTTATTTTTTATTTGGGGGTCTGGTAGTCTAAAATCTACAATGACCATATTAATAATTTTTTGTTACTAATTTGACACACCCCAATAATTAAACCCCTAACTTTATAATTAAATATGGGTTGGTTTGGACCAAATTACTTCGGTAATGACCATAATAATTGCCCATGGGTAATGAGTGGATTCTTCCTGTGTTTTCTTACTATAGGAAATTGCCAAAAATTTACATTCACTTCAGTCAGATCTTCAACAAAAATTAGTACATGGATTTTGGAAAATTGAACATTACTAAGGCCCCATATCGTAGCTTATTTATGGGTTAAATGTATAAGTGTCTTTCAAAATTTCACATAATTTTACTTTTAGTCTCCAAATACTAATTTTTTTAATAGTATTCCTTCAAGTTTAAATTTTTATAAAAATATTTCTTTTTAACATATTAGTAAAATTATATACCGAAATCCTCCACATACATGTATGAAATAATTTATAATTATGTAATTTATGTTTCATATAACGTATACATTATTATAGTCATATGTTTGAAATGAAATGGTTCAAATGTGTATTAAACTATACAAAACATGAATTTAAAATCATTAGTTATTACATTATTTGTGTTTCATATAAGATATATATTATGATATTTGTTAACGCCAAGATCTTCTCCCGCGTCCCAATCACGTAAGACGCTATGATCCTACACAGTTCAACAAGTCAACACCAAAAGCTTGACGGCCTGACCGTCGGGGGATAACTCCGGCGTGAGAGTCAGTACAGCCGATCACAAGGTTAACAATGGAGGAAAAATATCTAGTGTCTAGAGAGAGATAAAATATCAGTTACCTTTTTCTTTATGTGTGATCTTTGCTCATATACACTCTGTCCGATTTTTCGTGTCACCCACTCCCCACTAACACAGTTTCCCACCCTTAGTCACCTCAGCCGAATGCAGGCAACTCACCTACTACTTCCAGCCACTGTTTTCTATCTCCGGCCGGCTGAGAATCCCATCCATATTAATGATTTGCAGATGAGACAGTCAATTGTCATATTCTTTCATCATTACCGGTCAAAGATGTAGGTATTTAAACATGTAACGGGTCGGCCCAGCATTTCAACTCAAGTCCTACAATATTCAATAAAAGTAATCCATTGAATTGGCCCAATATATAAGGTATCATGACTTAAGGGAGAAGCCCATTCGTTCCGGCCCAATACGGAAAGTATCATGGCCCAACATTACCCCCCAGTCTTTTGTTAAACAAGATGTTTAATAAAAGAGTATTAAGTGTCACAGATCCATGATAAAAAGAACTGTGATAAATTTAAGGGAAGTCCATCAATGAAACTCACCGAGGCCCAAACGGCACACCTCCATTAACTTTAAGGACAAAAACTGAAGGCCCAATGGATATAAGCCCACTCCGGATAAATCATTAAACCCAAAATTGGACGCTACCTCTTCCCCTCCTACATCATTACCTCCAATTAATGCGCCGTCCTTGGTTTTCGTAAAAATTTGAAAAGACCGCCTACTATAAAGCTGCTATCCATTCACTTTAGACGGTTCCCTGCTATTTCGAGTTTACAAGAGCTTATTGCCTTCTCCTTCTCTAGTTTCTTCATCTTCTCTGCAAATTCTCAACAATGGCGTCTCAAAGTTCTGATAAGAGTTCCCCACTTCGTGTAACCCCCATTATCGCCGTTCCTCCCAACCCAAGTCCTAGCAAAGAGGCTTCGAGCTCAAACCCCCAAACTGCTACTCCGAGTAAGAAAGCTCCGTCTCTTGAACCACTTCCTAGCTCCTCCAAATTTTTTAAGAATGAGGAAGATTTTCCTCACGCTAACACCCCCTCCATCATTACTGAGGTCGAGCTTCGAAATATTCGAACTCGCTATCAAATACCGGATACCCACAGGGTGAGGATCGCATCATCCCATGAAAGAATGTACCAGCGTCCCAACGGTTGGACCGCCGTCCCAATAACGTTTCTGGAGAAGGGAGTAAGGTTTCCCCTTCATTCCTTCTTGATTACCCTTCTAGGGTTTGTTGGAGTTGGGTTCGCCCAATTGGTGCTGAATTCATATATCCATATACTGACCTACATAGCCTTCTGTTACGAGATAGGAGTCCCTCCCACTGTTGATTCTTTCTTTACCCTCTTCTTAGTTGGGAAGTCCCGGGAAAAAAGCTTCAAGGTACTGAGTAAAATAGCCTCTAAGCCCAATGCTAGGATCGAGAAGCGGCCTCTAATGGACACTCCTTTAAGCAACCGAGGATGGCACAATAGATGGTTCTTCGTCAACGGGCCCGAAATCTCCTCCATTCCGGACTGGACTACTTCTGATCGCGTCTCTGCAGACTTCGGAGACATATCCGAGGAGCGTATAAGAGAAATGACGCGTATTATAGAGAAGATACCTCTGAAGGAATGGAGCTTCGGACTCCTAAGCAAGCAAGCGTGGTTGTATGACTATAAATGTAAGTTTTTGAATTTATACCGATGCTTGATGTATTCTAATCTCCTTAGGAAATATTGATTCTAACTTATTGTTTTCCCATCTCCTGCAGTATCCCTGATCAAACCAACGTCTATTGACCGAAAGGATTTAGACAAATTCCTTTCCAGTAAGGCTTCATCGCCTTTGGATGAAATTCCTCCTGAAGAACTCTCGACTTCGGACACACCAGAAGCTGAGAATCCCTTTGTAGAACCATTTACTACAGAAGAATCTAGCCGACCTTGTAGGAAGAAGAGGGCCATTCGGAAACCCCCTCAGATCATTCAAGAATCTCAACCAACCTCTTCTGCAAGTCTGATTGATATGCCTATGGATGAGCGGATGCAGGCTCTTCGAATGAAGAAGAGGAAAACTAAGATAACACCCTTATCTGCTGACGATCTCCGGGTTCCCACTCCTGTGGAAATCTTTGTTTCTGAGGACGAAGGTGAGGAACAAACCGAGGCTTCAACCCTATCTCGTAAAAGGAAATAGCCTTCGGAGGATCAGCCGCCACCACCTGCAGGACCTACTCCTGTCCAACCTCCACCTCCTACTGAATCGCCCGACTGAACCCCTCTTTGCGACGAACTTCCTATGCCCCCCAACAAGATCATCACCCTTGGCCTTACAGCGTGAAGCAATGTCCTCGCCTACAGTATGGCCCGAATTCAATAGCAACTTCCCTTTTCAACTGTTCGACTCGTTTGTCAGAGATACCGATGAGCATCGGTTCAGAAATAGCTCGATTAGGGATTTGATCGAGGAAGGCATGAGCTACCATGCTAAGGTGAGTTAGCTATTTATTTGTTCATTTGAAATCATATATATCTCTGGAAGATCAACTGTTTATTTTTGAATATCCACAGGCGAATGCTGTATTCGGGCGTCTTCTCCCTCGATACAAGGAAGTCGAAGCTGAAGAAGATGTAGCCCGACGGGAAAATGCCATCGTAAAATCGGCTTTGAACAAGGAGAGAAGTGACCGTGATACCGCTCTCTTCAATAATGAATGCCTCCAAAAAGATCTGAATAAACTAAAGGAGAAAATGGAGACGGCGGAGGCCACTCACCGAATAGCTGAGGCTAATCATCGAACTATCCTGATATGAATACGGACCTGGTCCGTAGAAACGAAAAACTCGTTGAGAAGAACGAGATACTTGTGAAAACCCAGAAGAGTTTGGCGTTGCAAGTAAATGAGCTCGAGGCTAAAGAGTCGCGAATTATGAAGGAACGGGTGAAGGAACGAGCGACTTTTGAAGAAGAGCTTCAGGAGCTTCGTGCCATGAGAGATCTAGGTCCTCCCCTGACCGAAGATCTTCGCAAAGGAATTCAAGAAGAATATCGAAAATCGGCTGAGTTGAATGAGAAGATCGTTCAAATGTTCTCCGATGGGTATGATGAATGCCGAAGCAAAGACAAGGCAAAACTTGTTACTGCCAAGGTTGATCCGGCCATTCTCGACTCTTCCGAAGACGAAGCTGACGCTTGAAGATGATTCTCCTTTAGCCATAGGATTTCTGTAAAATTTTTTATCTTTTTGTAATCAGTCTCACATGAATGAAATATCAACTTTATTCCTTATTACTCCTTTACATTTATTCTTTGTCGATATTCCAACATCAATCAACTTGAAAAATGTGCGAGTTCTTTATATGAACTTAACTTGAACTGTTAGTAAATAACTAAACAAGTCATCTACCAAATAAGATCATAATCAAATAATAATGCAATCTAAACTCAACACATAGATAAAATCAGGTAATAAAGTAATGTAATACTTATTCGTTACCGAAGTGTGAGGTAAATCTACTTCATCGGGAATTTGTTTACCACGAAGAGCCTAACAAACCCACAGGATGACATTTGCCTACCACGAAGGGTCTGACAAAGTCTAAAGGACCTCCTGCCAATAAGGCTATCATCGAATGGTCAGCGAGTCCACCCGAGCCTCCTTACACCAATGACGTTTGCCTACCACGAAGGGTCTGACAAACTCATAAGGATCACCTGCCGATAAGGCTACCATCGAATGGTCAGCGAGTCCACCCGAACCTCCTTACACCAATGACGTTTGCCTACCACGAAGGGCCTGACAAACTTATAAGGACTACCTGCCGATAAGGCTACCATCGAATGGTCAGCGAGTCCACCTGAACCTCCTTACACCAATGACGTTTGCCTACCACGAAGGGCCTAACAAAATCATAAGGACCACCTGCCAATAAGGCTACCATCGAATGGTCAGCGAGTCCACCCGAACCTCCTTACACCAATGAAGTGAATAGCAATGAAGATAAGACTTGTTGAGAAAAAAAGAACTTTTATTGATGATGACTTAAATATTTACATACTTCCGGTATACTGACATTGTATCTACTGAAAATACTTTCGAAGCCTGCCAGCATGCCAAGTATTCTTGATCTCTGATCCGTCTAGTGCCCTTAACCAATAAGTCCCCGGCTTCGGTACCTCGATGACTTCATACGGTCCTTCCCAGTTTGGCATCAGCTTTCCCAAGTTCTGAGGTGTAGATGCTTCGACTTCTCTAAGGACAAAATCTCCCACTTCGAATCTACGAAGCTTTACCCCCTTATTGTAATGCTTAGCCACTCTTCGTTGATAGGCCGCCAATCTGATCAAAGCTGTTTCCGTGACTTCTTCGAGCAAATCCAGATTAACCTTCAGCCCTTCTTCGTTGTAAATCTCTTTGAATTGACTGACGCGAAGACTTGGAGAAACAATTTCAACTGGGACTAAGGCATCAGTACCATAGGTCAGTCTAAAAGGTGAATCCCCTGTTATAGTCCTCGGTGTAGTCCGATACGCCAATAATATGCTGAGCAGCTCCTTTGGCCATTTTCCCTTAGCTTCATCCAGCATTCGCTTGATCCCATTCAGTAGCATTCTGTTGGTCACTTCGACCTACCCGTTCGATTGTGGATGAGCTACTAAAGTCTTTCTGTGCTGAATCCCTAGTTCCTTTAGAAATGCTTCAAATTTCGACCCTACAAACTGACGTCCGTTGTCCGATATCACCACCTTAGGAATGCCAAAACGGAACACTACTGACTCCTTCATGAACTTCAAACATTCTTGTTCCGTTATCAACTTGAGTGGCTTCGCCTATAACCATTTGGTCATATAATCGATGGCAACCATAACTGATTCATGTTGGAGCGATCTGCCAGATACTCTAGATATAGAGTCAACCAGTAGTTGGAGCGATCAATGCACATTATTGATTCATGTTGAACACTAGGATGTTGTAAAATTTCCAAGTAAACGGTCCTATCAAAAATGTTAGCATCCGTAGTGGCTAGCTTTGAGAGTGCATCAGCAATGGAATTATCATCACGCCCGATTCCTTGAAACTCGTACGATTGGAAATACTGAAGTCGATCTTTTAGTTCTGCTAGGTACTTGACCATTCTCTGATCTCGAGCTTCATATTCCCCTGAGACTTGCTTGACGACCAACTGAGAATCACTGAATATGACTATTCTCTGCACTTCGAGGCTCTTAGCCAGTCGTAACCCTGCCAGCACCGCCTCATACTCTGCCTCGTTGTTCGTTGCCCTGAACCCAAATCTGATGGCTTACTGCACCTTGACTCCCTCTGGACTCGTCAAGATAATCCCTGCTTCACTGACGTCCGAAGTAGAAGACCTATCTGCATACAGCGTCCACGAGCTCTGATTCTGCTAAAGAACCGCAACTGTCCTGTCAGACCCTTCAACTTCTTCCACAGCTTTATCCGCTTCAGAAAACGAACACTCGACCACAAAATCAGCCAAGGCCTGCCCCTTAATAGCTGTTCGGGGATGATATTCAATAAAAAATTGGGACAACTCCATTGTCCATGCAGCTAACCTCCCTGAAACTTCGGGTTTGTCCATAATTTTCTTCAAAGACTGATCTGTGTATACTACTAACAATCTACCCTGGAAATATTGTCTAAGCTTTCTACTTTCTATCATCAAAGCAAAAGCTAACTTTTTAATATTTGGGTACCTTGTCTCAGCATCCCGAAGGACATGGCTTATATAGTAAATCGGGTGCTGCTTACCCCCAACATCTCGCACCAAAACTGCTCCCACTGCCAACGAACTTGCTGCTAAGTATAAATACAAGGGCTCAGCAGGAGCGGGCTTCACCAACAAAGGTGCCGAAGACAAAGAGGTCTTTATATTCTGGAAAGCGTCTTCATATTCCGATGTCTGCTGGAACGTCTTCGCATTCTTCAACCCTTTCAACGTGTCAAAAAATGGCAAACACCTTTCTGCTGATTTGGACATGAACCTCCTCAAAGCTGCAATCCTTCCTATCATACTTTGAACATCTTTAAATGACTGAGGAGTCTTCATGCTCAAGATCGCCTAGATCTTCTCTGGATTGGCTTCAATACCTCTTTGACTGACAAGATAACCCATGAATTTGCCAGCACCAAGACCGAAGGTGCACTTAGTCGAATTCAGCCTCAGGTTGTGATGACGAACTATCTGGAAGCATTCTTCTAAATCGTCCAAGTGTTTATGTACCATCATGCTCTTCACGATAATGTCATCGACATATACTTCCATGTTTCTGCCCAGCTGGCGACTGAAGACGAAGGTCATCATTCTCTGGTATATGGCTCTAGCATTGATCAAGCCAAACGTCATCTTCTTGTAGGCATATATCGAACGATGCGTAATGAACGCCGTCTTCGGTATATCCTCTTTGTACATTGAAATTTGATGGTATCCAGAGAAAGCATTCATAAAATTCAATAAAGCATACCCCAAAGTCGCATCGATGAGCTGGTCGATATGGGGTAGCGGATAGAAATCCTTCAGACAAGCTTTGTTCAAATATGTATAGTCAATGCAGACTCGCCATTTCCTATTTTACTTCTGGACCAGCACAACATTGGCCATCCATTCCGGGTAGTCGATCTCAAAGATGAAGTCCGCGGCCAACAGCTTCGCAATCTCCTCATCGATGATTCGTTGGCACTCCGGGGCAAAAATCCTTCTCTTTTGTCGAACTGGCTTTTTTAACGGGTCCACCTCCAGCTGATGCTCTGCTATCTTTCTATTCACCGCTGGCATATCCTGAGATTCCCATGCAAAGATGTCTGTATAACAGCGTAGAAGCTCCATAAGGTTCGTCCGGAGAGGTTCCGGCAGACCCGAACCTATCTTTACATTCCTGTCTATCTTGCCCGGGATAAGTTCGAACTCCTCTGTCTCCCCTGCTGGCATAACCAATGGTTTTGAATTGCTTTCGGTGAAGGGTTTGATTTCTATCGCCATTGTCAGTTTCTGCTTCGACACCCTTACTCCCGAAGTAATCACTGCATTTCTATAGCATCTTCTGGCCAAATCCAGATCCCTTTTCACCTCTCCAACCCCATGAGCCGTAGGAAATTTAATTTTGAAATGCGGGATTGAGGTTACAACTTGTAAAGCAGTTAAAGTAGGCCTCCCCAGAATGGCATTATAAGTAGAATCTACATGCACAACATAAAATTTACAAGTTATTTCTACCTGTTGGGGGGCCGTTCCGAAGATAACCGGCAGCTCAATAGTTCCAGCCACCTTGACTGGATCATTGCTGAAGCCGTACAAAGGAGCCTCCTGCCCGATCTCCATCTTCTGCCCATCTAGATGCATCCTCTGATAAGCGTGGTCATATAGAATATCCACAGAAGACCCATTATCAATCATCATTCTCTTCATGTCCACCGAACCCACTTGTGCCATCACCACCAATGATCCCTCATGCGGTTCGATGGTTTCTGAAGGGTAATCCTCATCTGTAAAGGAGATTATCGTACCCGGGAAGGGTCTGTCAGTCTTCGAGAGGGTACCTGCCACCGACATGACCGAATATAGATAACTTCAGCACTTCTTTCCAATAAGCTTGCCAGAAGTGCCCCCAGTGATGACATCTACTACATGCCTCGCAGGCTGTCCAGGTGTTGGCAATGCTTGCTGACTTGGCTGAACTGCCTGAACAGGCTCTCTATCCCTCTGCTGGGCTGTTGAGTCGTTCTTGCAGCCACATACTGAACTAAGGCCCCACCTTGAACCTTCCTCTCGATGAAGTCCTTCAAACTAGCACAGTCATTTGTATTGTGACCCGAACCTTGGTGATAGTCACAATATTTATGAGAATTACCTTTTCTAGGCTTAATGTTATCTCGAGGTGGTTCGAAGTAGGTTAATTTTTGATTTGGTCCAGGATGATAGCTCTATCAGTTTTGAGTGCAGTGTACGTCCTATTAACTCTTTGGGCTGGGGTAGATGAACGACCTCCCCCTGTCTCCAGTTGTTATTGTATTTCTTTGACCCACCATCATAGTGGTCTTTATTTTCCTTACTTTTCTTCTGGTCCCCATCTGTTCTATCTCGATTTGTCTCCTTAAGCCGATCCGAAGACGGACGCTTGAGACTATTCATGGCCTCTTCTACCATGATATAGCCTTCTGCTTTATCGAAGGCTTCAGCAAGACTCTTTGGGTGGTGAAATATCAACTTCTTCACCAATTTTTCTGATTTGACCAGGTCTAACCCATTCTGAAACAGTCCAACGGCTTGTAAATCGTTAAGGTTTGTCACTTGGCCGACTGCTTCACGGAACCATTTCACATACTGGCCCAAAGACTCATTCGAATATTGTCGAACCTGAGCTAATGAGCCGGTTGGTTTTCCTATTCTTTTATTGCTCCCAAAAGGAGCATGAAATTTACTGCACAGATCTGCCCAAGATGATACTGAGTCTGAAGGCAACGTCCCCATCCACTGCCTGGAGTCTCTCCGGAGTGTCGTAACAAAGGTGTGACACTTAGCTGCATCGCTAAAGTCATAGTAGTCCATCAGTCTGTCGAACGCCTGACTGTGGTCATAAGGATCCCCAGACCCATCATAGCTTTCCATGTGGGGCAACTTTTTGGTGGGGTCAGCTTTCTCCTTAAGAATCTCCGCAGAAAAAGGGGAAGCCTTCTTTCCCGAAGTGTCTTTCACCTGTTGGACTTCGGCAAGTTGTTTCCAAAGCTCTTTTACTTCCTTGACCAGAAATTCTACTCCTTCTGGTTGTGTCAAAACTTCCTTCTCCGGCGACTCCGTCCTCTTCTGAGTAGACCGACCTTTTTCAATAGAACTCCCCATCTTCGAGGGACTTTTCTAATGATGAGCGCCCCAGAGCGGTGTGCCCTCAGGGGACCCTCGGGTGTATGACTTC
This sequence comes from Panax notoginseng, assembly GCA_016801055.1. Taxonomy (NCBI): domain Eukaryota; kingdom Viridiplantae; phylum Streptophyta; class Magnoliopsida; order Apiales; family Araliaceae; genus Panax; species Panax notoginseng. Next base: position 122,480,396 of record CM029012.1, read on the forward strand.
TGGACCTGCTTAGTCGCGGTGTTCTGTCGCTGTGATGAGAATGAACAAGGCAGAGTGCTTTCTTTATATTCTCGAGAGTATATTCTCTGGACCTTCCCCTCTGTCTGCTTCGACCCTGCTCCTTAGAACCGATAGGGCAGTGTGCCCTCTTCGATCTTTGGGGAGTAGGGCTCCTTGACCTTCTTCGTTCACGAGGTTGGCCGCGAGATTCATGACCCGAACGGGCAGGCTCCTTTCCTCTCCTGTGCCCATGCTCTTCGGATTGAACATAACTAGACGCCTCGTCTCTTAACTCCGCCATCCGAAGAATCTGTTCGGCTATATCTTGTCTCTGCTTTGTAAGTACCTCCATAGCCCTGTCTGCTTCGTCTGCCATCTTGGCCAACTTGGAGGCCTTATTATCCTGGTTATCTCGGTGTCGGGTTCTAGGCGGTATACCTTCTACCCGTTTCCGACCATGATCAGGTCCTTTCTCAGCTGTGAAGACCAGCCTTCTCTGAACATTACCAGCGGCCCTCAGGCGAGATCCTTCATATGGACGTTTGGAAGCCGTGCTGGCATGAGCACTGATTGCAAGCCCCAAGCGATCCTTGACTGATATTCGCGGTGTAGACAAAATAACAGCCATCAGCTGCCCTTTCGGTGTAGGCGTTCTACTCTTCACCATGGAATCCAACGTAGGACAACTAAGATTTGTGATTGAAAAATGTCAAAAGACACTAGAACGCCCTCCTTCTAGCGCCAATATTAACGCCAAGATCTTCTTCCGCGTCCCAATCACGTAAGACACTATGATCCTGCACAGTTCAACAAGTTAACACCAAAAGCTTGACGGCCTGACCGTCGGGGGATAGCTCTGGTGTGAGAGTCAGTACAGGCGATCACAAGGTTAACAATGGAGGAAAAATATCTAGTATCTAGAGAGAGATAAAATATTAGTTATTTTTTTCTTCATGTGTGATCTTTGCTCATATACACTCTGTCCGTTTTTTCGTGCCACCCACTCCCCACTAACACAGTTTCCCACCCCTAGTCACCTAAGCCGAATGCAAGCAACTCACCTACTACTTCCAGTCACTGTTTTCCACCTCCGGCCAGCTAAGAATCCCATCCACATTAATGATTTGCAGATGAGACAGTCAACTGTCATATTCTTTCATCATTACCAGTCAAAGATGTAGGTATTTAAACATGTAACGGGTCAGCCCAACATTTCAACTCAAGTCCTACAAGATTCAATAAAAGTAATCCACTGAATTGGCCCAATATATAAGGTATCATGACTTAAGGGAGGAGCCCATTCGTTCCGGCCCAATACGGAAAGTATCATGGCCCAACAGTATTCATAAGTTTGGAATGGTTCAAATGTGTATTAGTCTATATAAAACATGAGTTTTGACATATAATTTCACCAATATGTTAAAAAATAACAGTTTTTTTTAAAAAAAAATTAACTTGAAGGAACAGTATTGACAAAACAAGATTATACATTGTTCATATTAGAAAGGCAGAACTGAATGCAAAATAAGATTATACATTGTTCATATTAAAAAGGCATATAATTGGTATGTGTCTACACTTGAGCTAAATCACAACCATGAATTTGTGCCACCAAATAAAACTTCTCAAATCTCACATAAGAATATAAGTAGGGTGGCTAAAAATTTAATTGACACGTTAAACAATGTCGAAGTTGGGGCAAGTCAGAGTTTGAGGACCATTGGGAATTGTTAATGGAGTACTATGATTTGCGTGATCACGAATGGTTGGCTAATCTTTATGAAATTAGAAAAAAAATGGGTTTGGGCATATACGAAAAGATTTTTTACAACTAAAATGACCACGACATCGAGGATTGAGGGTATGAATAGTTTTTTTTATGAAAACTGTAACAATACGACAGGTCTTAAAGACTTTGCTGTCAATTCGCAAGAAGCACTTGACTAACAGTACCTTAGGGAGAAAGAATGATTATATCACAGTCAAGAGAAGGAGGAAATTGGTGCTTGAACAACTGTTGGAGCTTTTTACAGTAAAAATTTACACAAAAGAAATGTTTAGCCGGTTTCAAGTTGAACTGAAAATATCTTTGAAGTTAACAACAAAAAAAGTTTCTAGGTTATCAAACGTTGATCGCAAGACTTACTACATTTACAAATCCACAGTCCCTGAAGATTGTAGAAGATATTTCATTATCAACCACTTTATGAAATCACACTTCATTAAGTGTAACTGTAAAATGTGGGACCACCCTCAAGCCAATTACATTTGATGTAATAAGCATTTATTTTGTAATCTTATTCATTTATTAATAAGAGAATTTATTTTATAAAAGATATTCTTTATCTATGTTAATTATTTGAATTAATAAATGTGATAAACCCATAGTTATTGAGCAATGCTTTTAGAATCATGATGTTGATCATGCTAATAAGATCTAAATTCTTGATAGCTCAAAACTAAAATGTTCTTAATCGTATGGATCACTAATATGAGGTTATTAATTCCGGATAGATTAGTACATACTATGCTTGCTCTGTTGAAGAGGATGATTGATCTTATGATCATTTATGTGGAGACACTAAAATAAGTATGTAGGTGTTTATTGGAGAATAAGTTCACTAAACGTGACTATAGACACTCAAAATTTTGCATTCCTCTTACTAACCATGTAGGAGGGCAGAATTGTCTTTTATCTCCTAGAGATAACCCTGGAAGTCAAATCATCAATTCAAATCCCAAAGACAACCCTGGAAGTCAAATCATCAATTCAAACCCTAGAAGATTAAATCAAACTCTAGAGACAACCTCGGGAGATCAAATCTCAATCCTGGAAGATCAAATCCAGCCTCGGAGACAATCCCGAGAGATCAAATCCAGCCCCGGTGACAATCCCGGGAGATTAAGTCAAACCCCGGGGATAACCTCGGGAGATCAAGTCAAGCCCTGGAGACAACCTCGAGAGATCAAGTCCAAACCCGGAGACAAACCCGAGAGATCAAATCAAGCCCCGGACACAACCCCCGGAGATCAAACCATCCTCAGAGACAACCCTAAGGACTGTAAAATGTCAAACGGTAGTCCAATCTCAGAGACAACCTTGAGTAAAGACAGCTACAGCTGCATCAAGCCCATAACTAACCCTGGAGGGAAAAATAGTAATTTTTCCATCACAACGTCAATTCAGCCCAAATCACTGTAAAAGAAGTCATGCATAACCATAACATCAATCCCGAGTGAAAATAACACAATACAGCTCAACAGATGGACTGCGAAGACTTGAAGATCTGGTCATGGACCCATCTTCTCGGATTCGAAAAATGTTAAATCCCATGCCATTGTGTAGCTCTCATCAAGGGCTTTTCGAAAAGGTATTGTTAGTTATTACATAATTGATGTTTTTGAATGATAACAAAATTTCGTGACTGTATGGATTATGGTTGATTAATATGCATGAATATTGGTAGTATATAATATTATATGCATGGATTGTGGGTGGACATTAGTATATAATATTATATGCATGGATTGTGGGGGGACATTATGGTAACATATAGCAGTCCATATAAATCTATATTGCATGATTGCTGTAATCTCATCTCAATTGATTGACAGGGAATGAAATTTGGTCATAGCTGATTCAGATTTGTTCTAGAAGCTTCAAAAGGTATATGCTCTAAATATAGTATATTGTTAACAAACCATATCTTTCGTATCCCTTCATATCAGATGATTGATATCATATCTCTTCGGTTGAGCTTATCAAGGAAACAATATATCTATTGATTTGGTGCTGATTTTTTGTGACTGAGGATTTCATGGAATCAGCCCTCTCATATATAGCCGTTGGAAGCTCTACTATATATATCTCTCTTGCTCGGTTATTGGAGGATAGAACTTGGAAAAGCTTCAATTAGTCTCATACGTTCTATTCAAAAGTGATTCTGAGTTTCTTTCCAGCAACCCTTTTGTATTGTTCTTAAATTGTATTATGCTGGAAACTTGATATTCTGTAATCAATATCCTTGTTCTTAGTTTAAGCCGTGTATCAGCTTGGTCTATCTAGAGTTGATAGGATCTGTTTGTAGACAAGCTTTCAAGGCTGCAGTAGTGCAGAGGTCTCAGTGGTGAGAAGGATTGTAGAGGTGCAAGAAGGGGCAGTCGTGTCCAACGGAAAGCTTTCTCAAACAGGGAGTTATTTTGTATTTAATTAAGTTAAATTGAAATAAAAAGAGTCTCCAATCCTAGTTGGGATTGGACTTGGATTAGGCCACTAGATTAGAGGATAGGGGCTGAACCACATAAAAATCTTGGTGTGATTTGTACTTCTGTTTATCTCTTTAACTGTCATTCTCGTTTTGCATTTTTTTTGTTATTCACGCCACTATCCAGACACTAAAGTAGACCGGTCTAGCTGTCTGATAATAAGAAATGAAGAACATAAGCTAAAGCACACACTAAAGCAGACAGGCATAGCTGTCTGAATTATACCTGTTGCATAAAGTTAAAAAAAGTTTTCACTTTTAGCTTAAACACCTATTCACCCCCCCTCTAGGTGTGCACATACACAGAATTACATTTGGTATCAGAACTTGGCTCTACTAATATTGATCGTTGCAGGTCGTAGGGGAAGATCCTATGGCACACCTAAACTTTAAAGAAGGTCAGTCCACAAGTAGGCCACCGCTGTTATTTGGAAGTGAGAACTTCAACTTTTGGAAGTTCAGAATGAAGATCTTTCTGAACCGTGACCCATGGGAATGGTGGGTAGTCGAAAATGGACTAGTCATTCCGCGACATGATGATGGCAAGCCAAAGAATCTCATGGAAATGGACTCAAACGAATCGTATATGGTATCTTATAATTCCAAGGCCATGAATACACTTTTAAGTGGCATGGTTTAGCCAGAGATAGATAAAGTATCTTCTTGTAGTAAGGCTAAGGAAATTTGGGACACAGTTATCATGAGCCATGAAGGTACTACTAAAGTGAAGGAGGTCAAGCTGAGCATGCTAATGCACGAATACGAACTATTCAAATTAGAGAAAAATGAATCAATTAGAGATGCACAAGCAAGGTTCCTTACTCTAATGAATTCTCTAAGCATGCTCGGAAGAAAGATTGATCAAAAGGAAATCAACCGAAAGCTTCTTAGAGTCATGCCAAAGCGATTCACACCAAAGGTTACTACACTTCAAGACTCAGTCACAATCAGCACAATGGAAACTCTTACCTTATTTGGAGAACTTGAAGAGTTTGAAAACCAACTAAAATTGTATGATGAAGAAGATGAGGCACCTAAGAAGAAGACCTTGGCTCTACAAGCTGAAAGCTACATAGAAGGCAATGATGAAGATTTTGATGGAGAGATTGAAATGCTCTCAAGAAAACTCGAGAGACTACTTCAAAGAAAGAAACAAAGGAAGAATCAAAAAGGTAACTCAACTCCAATGAGCAAGTCCAAAACAGAACAAGATGAAGAAATTGGTCAATTATGTTTCATGGGACTAGAAGACGATGATCAACTTGAGGTAACGAATTTTTATGAAAATTTTGAAATATCTACATTTGATTATCTTGCTTTGCTAAATGAAAATCAAAAGCTTAAAAAGAAAACTGCTTATTTTAAGAACTGCGTAAATAAACTAATGAATGAAGTTGAATTACTTATTGAAGAAAAGAAAGAAAATGAATATCTTAAAAATAAAAATTAAATTTTAAAAGAAAAATTGAAAATGAGAGATGTATGCATAGATGCTTTTAATGATGGAAAAATTATGAATATGCAACATGATGATAATGTAATAAATACAGAAATAACATCTTTAAAAAATGATCTGGCTAAATTTGTGCAAGGAGAAGAGAACCTAAATGTTATGTGAGGGGCACAAAGGTCCAGTCTTGATAAACAAGGAATTGGGTATAATCCTATTAAAAATGTGGAAAATAGGACTAATAATAATATTATAATGATTAATAATAAATCAAGGCATAAACCACTTTATTGTTCACAATTTGTTACTTGTAGAAAATGTGGTTTAAAAGGTCATTTTGATTCTAATTGTAATAAAATAAAAATAAAACAAGTTTGGGTAAAGAAAAGTGATTTATATGCCACTAACCCAAAAGGACCCAAGAAGATTTGGGTACCAAAAAGATAGAGACTATTTGTTTGTTTTGTAGGTGTCTTAAGATCAAAAAGGTGATGGATGATACTGAGAGAGTAAGTTACCTATAAATTATTTGGCGAAATCTGTAAGTATCTCATGATTGTTTAAATAGAGTTTTAATTAGATATATTATTATGAAAACTCTATAGATTTCGCATTACAAGGGTTCATAACATCATGCTTTCTAAAGTTTTTATGATGTGTTATTATAAATACTAATTGTAATCTTGGAAAATCTGATGTTAAATCAACCGAATCTATTTTTCTTGGCTATTCAATGCATAGTAAAACTTAGAGGGTTTATAATCTTGATAAATTGCAGAATCTGTGCATGCAGTATTTGATGAATTTAACCGTGATCTATCAAAAGAAGAAAATGAAGTTTTTGTAGGAAAAGATAATCTGATTAGTGGAAACAGATAGCTCAATCTGGACAGCCTAAGCCGTCTGCATCAAAAAAAAAATAAAAATAGATGAACCAGGAAAACATGCAGACAACTAAATCCAGACAGTTCGACCCGTCTGTTTTAGAAGGCAGATTAGATGAATATTCTGATGCAAAATCTGATATTCCAGAAATTGAGAAAGTGAATCAGATGAACAAATGACCAATGGTAGCCTTCCAAGAACAACCAAAATAGTGAAAAATTATCCTCCTAACCTGAGCTTTAAAGTCATCAACATTGGGATGACTAAAAGGAGTGCTAGTGAAGAGATTTTTGATTCTGAAAATACAAAAGTCAAATCTACACTAAGGAGCACAGCTATCAAGATTTCTACTGGTAACAAAATGTTGCTATATAGGTAACAAATCACAAAGGTATGATTATATTGTTTACTTGTTATATGTGTTTTTGTTATAACCTTGCTCCAATATCATTCTTTATGCTTATAACCTTGCTATATGTGATATGATTTATTTTTTGTTGATGACAAAGGGGGAGAGATATAACTTGATGATTTATTTCTTTTTGATAATGACAAAGGGGGAGAGATATTTAGGTATATTTAAATTGGCTTGAATTGGTGTTCATGGTGATATTGAGATGCTATATAAAGTTGGAATATGCAATGATAAAGTCATTTTCTTTTGCTCATTGATATGCATATATTTAGGGGGAGCCATATACTTAGGGGGAGTATGTTGGTTAAAGTGGTGCATAAATTGTCATCATCAAAAAGGAGGAGAATGTTAGTTTTTGATTTTATGATGTTTTGAATGATGACTAATTTAAGCATATTGCACTTATTTTGTCATCATCAAAAAGGGGGAGAATGTTAGTTATTGCATAATTGATGTTTTTGAATGATAACAAAATTTCGTGACTGCATGGATTATGGTTGATTAATATGCATGAATATTGGCAGTATATAATATTATATGCATGGATTGTGGGTGGACATTAGTATATAATATTATATGCATGGATTGTGGGGGGACATTATGGTAACATATAGCAGTCCATATAAATCTATATTGCATGATTGCTATAATCTCATCTCAATTGATTGATAGGGAATGAAATTTGGTCAACTGATTAGTTGATTCAAATTTGTTCTAGAAGCTTCAAAAGGTATATGCTCTAAATATAGTATATTGTTAACAAACCATATCTTTCGTATCCCTTCATATCAGATGATTGATATCATATCTCTTCGGTTGAGCTTATCAAGGAAATAATATATCTATTGATTTGGTGCTAATTTTTTGTGACTGAGGATTTCATGGAATCAGCCCTCTCATATATAGCCGTTGGAAGCTCTACTATATATATCTCTCTTGCTAGGCTATTGGAGGATAGAACTTGGAAAAGCTTCAATTAGTCTCATATGTTCTATTCAAAAGCGATTCTGAGTTTCTTTCCAGCAACCCTTTTGTATTGTTCTTAAATTGTATTATGCTGGAAACTTGATATTCTGTAATTAATATCCTTGTTCTCAGTTTAAGCCGTGTATCGGCTTGGTCTATCTATAGTTGATAGGATTTGTTTGTAGACAAGCTTTCAAGGCTGCAGTAGTGCAAAGGTCTCAGTGGTGAGAAGGATTGCAGAGGTGCAAGAAGGGGTAGTCGTGTCCAACGGAAAGCTTTCTCAAACAGGGAGTTATTTTGTATTTAATTAAGTTAAATTGAAATAAAAAGAGTCTCCAATCCTAGTTGGGATTGGACGTGGATTAGGCCACTAGATTAGAGGATAGGGGCTGAACCACGTAAAAATCTTGGTGTGATTTTTACTTTTGTTTATCTCTTTAACTGTCATTCTCGTTCTGCATTTTTTTTGTTATTCACGCCGCTATCCAGACACTAAAGCAGACAGGTCTAGCTGTCTGATAATAAGAAACGATGAACATAAGCTAAAGCAGACACTAAAGCAGACATGCATAGCTGTCTGAATTATACCTGTTGCATAAAGTTAAAAAAAGTTTTCACCGTTTGTCACTTTTAGCTTAAACAGCTATTCACCCCCCCTCTAGGTGTGCACATACACAGAATTACAGGTATAACACTCCTCCATCAGATTCCTGGATTGAAAGTTATAGAGGTTCGAGGGGACAACGCGTTGGCCCGAGTGCATGTACTTCGAGACAACAAGACCCACGGGGACCGGGCCCACCCGGGCAGCCGCGGGTAGACCTGCGGTTGCTTTGGTCTATAAATAAGGCCCCCCATCAGCCATAAAAGGAAAGGAAAAAAGAAAAAAAGAGAGAAAACTTTGTCCATTTCAGCTCTTAACCCCACCTATAGTGTTCCAAACTTCAATATTATTCTTTCTAAATACTTGTATACATATATGCTACGACATATCAAATTTTAACCGGTGGAAACTGAGTTTTCAAGCTCCAAAAGCGGTCTGAAGCATTCTTTGCAGCACACTGCAAGATTTTTTCAGATTTGAAGCTTTCTACTGCTTTAATACACACACACACACACACACACACACACACACACACACACACACACACACACACACATATATATATATATATATATATATATATATATATATATAGATTCTCACCGATTAATTATTCCCGAATCATCGATCCGTGGTTTTCTCTCTCTTTAATATATATATATATATATATATATATATATATATATATATATATATATATCTAACTGTTCGTTCAATGTAAATCCATAATATTTAAATCTGTGGACTAGATTTATCTAAATCTAGCCATATCTAACTTTTAACCGGTTCAAAAGTTATAAAACTGGAACCGTTGAGCTAGAATGGCTAAGATTTATTTAAATCTAGTTTTCTTTCTAGTTTTTTTTTGTAAATATTAAGTAACCATTTGACCCTAGATCTGTATCTAGACGGAACGGTAAGCTTGGCTACGTGCAAACATGGATTTAACTGATGAATCCTTTGTTTTGTGTCATTTAGATTAAATATCTGCTTTATTTTAGTATCCTTGTTAACCAGGTTATTCATATGATATTATGTGAGCCTAGGAGCCACGGGATATAAGATCCAGCAGATGGATCTAGATCTGGTTCCCATAATGAACCCTTTTTCAGCTGTACAACTAGCTTGTAAATTATTTATGGTGTTTGGACATCCTTCGACGGCTTTCATGCCCATAAGGAGTCCGACACTTATATGTATTTTATTTTTTCGAAGATGCTTCGCAACTTGAGAATAAAATCAAATCAAGCGGAATACAGAATAAAATAGAAGTATTAAATACCTCAATTATTATGTGAGCATAAGGGTTTGAAAACCTATTTTCAAAACATCATTTCTGTATATATTGCTTAAAATTGAAATTTTATACAAGTCAAACCCTTTGTATATAGGTGCAAACGAGGCATAACACTACTTCCAAATATTGCACTTAGGCCCAATTAATCACACACACACACACACACTTCAAATAAATAAGGAATTGAAAAGACGCGGTAACTGTATTTTTACGGAAGTGGGGGGGGTGCCTAATACCTTTCTCCCGCTTAATCAAGCCCCCGAACTCTATGAATCTCAGTTTCCAAGGCATGTTAAACAGAGTCCAACAATTGGGCCTTTGTGTAAACCATTTCAAATTTGGTTTAGTTGGTACAACCATTTCAAAACTAACAACTGGCGACTCTAAATTTTCAAATCGTCGACATTTTGTGTCAGACTCTTTCTAAACTCGCCCTTTCAAATAAAATTCAACACATAGATAACATAGAAGGGTAAAAAAGAGGAATTCCAAAGAAAGGAAATTTTTCTCGACGTTGACAGGTGGTGACTCAGCTGGGGTTAGTAAAGGGCTTAAGCCGCATTTCAAACTTTTCAAAAATTCTTCTTATCTACTTGTGTGTGAATGCAGTCTTTACATTGAATGGATGTGAATGGATGCTTTATTTACTGCACTTTAGTGCCTCGCATAATCTCTTCATGTTGTATTAGTGCTTCACACAATGTCATCATTCCATACGCTGAGACACGATGTATGTGAATGTATGTTGTATGATTCCTCCACCAGGAGGCAAACCTGTCGGTGTTTGATTATTGGACTCAATGGAGAATAATCCCACAAGGCTTAGGAAAGGCACCACTCAGATCCGCTCCAATTGAAAGATCGGATTAACTTCCCACATAGTAAATTGCGATGATCTGGGGACCTTTATGCCGAAAAGTCGCGAGAGTAGCTTAAAATAGGTTAGCCTCTGATAAACCAAACGCGAAGGGAAGTCTCTTCATGCCTTTCCCTTTCAATTCCATGTAAATTTTGATTCAATGTAAATTACAATTCCATGTAAATATAAAAGAAAAATATGAATATACATTCCATTTCCTATCAAAACCTGTCATGCTATCATGTCATCAAAACAACTGACATCTGTTTAGCAGGAAAACATTAAAAAACTCCTAAAATAGACACATTGCATAGCATACAGACTATTAACGTTTACCAAGACTAAACTACATAATCTTTTTGTAAGGAAATAATTGGTCCCGTTACCCGTTCAAAGTCAAAAAAGGTACTAAGCCCACCTTCAGACATGGTTGCAAGTGCCTAACCTGAATCTACTCCTATTTCTTGAGAGGAGTTCAAGGGACTAAGATATCAGATAGCAGAATTAGCTCTCTTTTTGAAAGGCCAAAAAAAAAATAGACTCAGTTTCAACAAATACCCACTTAAACAGAATCCTCCACACAGGGAGGAAGCTAGGGTACTGACAAGAAAGAAAAGGAAGTACAGATACCTGGATCTTCAATCCATGAAAAATCCAACAAAACCCCTGAAATCATCAATCTTAAATAAGATCAAGAAACTGGTGATATTCGAAAGAAGGTCCAATAAATGGAAGAAACCATCCGGTCAATCAAAGGGACTGGAACATATGGAAGCGTGACCTATTCAAACCTTTAAATGTTTCCTGGGGTTCATTATCCAGACAAGTTCAAAACTCCTGATTTTGAAAAATATAGCGGATTAGGAGATCCTTACACTCATTTGAAAGTGTTCATTGGAGAACTCAAGTCCTATGCCGAGGATGAAAAGCTGAGAATGAAGTTATCTTAGAAGAGTCTAACTGGAGAGGCTAGAGCATGGTATGCTAGATTGGACAATTCCAAAATCCATAGCTGGGAAGAACTAGCCCATGCTTTCTTAAACCAATACAGTTTCCAATCACAAATGGCTCCAGATAGATATCAAATTACCAAAGTTAAAAAGCAGAATACTGAGTCATTCAGAGAATATGCCCAAAGATAAAGACATCTGGTTGATCAAGTAATCCCATCAATGACAAAAACTAAGATGGTAATGACCTTCATTGACATACAAGAAGCTCCATTTTATGAGAGGGTCCTAGCAGGTATAGCAAAACCATTCTTAGAAATGATTAAACACCAAAAAATTGCTGAGATGGGGTTAAAGTCTGCGAAGATTAAAGACCTCACTACTTTAGAAGCCGTGGATGAGCACATTCAAGTTGGAAATTATGGGAATAACCCTCAGAGGGCTCATAAAAAGAAAGAAGAAGATGTATCCTTGGTGCTGCAAGGACAAACTCAGAGAGGCAATCAAAACTTGCCCATCCAAAGGAAAAATTATTCCCCTTTCAAGCATCTACACAACCCTCAAATCCTCCATTGCAAAAAGTTGGAGAGGTCAAACGTCAAAGATTTTTCACACCCTTAGGGGACTCAATGGAAAATATATTCAAGCTTCTGACAACATAGAAGAAAATTATCCAACTCCTTCCTCCAGCCAATCCAAGTGGAAAGAATTTTGATACAAGCAAGAAATGTGCTTATCATTATGGAGCTCTGGGGCATGACACCCAAGATTTCTTACCTCTCAAACACAAAATCCAAGATCTGATAGACAGTTATGATATTATGGTAACAAAACCAGAACAACCACATATGCAAGATAACCCTCTCCCTAAACACAAGGAAGAGAATGTCATTATGATCAGCAGAAGGAGCGGAGTAAGTTCTAATGACCTCAAATATGTAGGTGATTCTCCCTAAACTAGCAAAGATAATTCTGATAAGTGGGATTATTCAGAATTTTGATTTATGATAGAGCGAGAAATGAAGTCTATCAAAGAATGGGTTGATTAACTGGCAGAACTGGTGATACATCAGCACCAAGTAACTCGGCAGCTGATCAGTCAGGGGCATACAAGTCTCCTCTCCCTTATCACAAGGAATCAACAACAAGTTCAAGAGAATGAAACTTTAGAAGAAAAACTTGCAAGGAAAGCAAGATCCCAGGCTCGTTGAGACTATGCAGACCAATGGGAGTTCAGTCCTCTGGGTTAACCAATGGAGGAAATTTTGCAGATGTTGATTAATGAAGGGAAGATCACATCACTTTTACCCCCAATCAATCCACGTTCCAAGAGATTTGATGCTACTGAGGTCTGTCAATACCACTCTAATACTCGGGGTCATAACACTGAAAGTTGTTGGGCACTTCGTCATCTAATCCAGGATATGATTGACAATGGTGACCTACAAATGACAAATAATGATACTATATTGCCTAAATAAGAGAAGATATTTCCTCCAGGAATATAGAGATGGAGGGAAGTTATAGCAGTCATATCCTCTGAAGGAGACTTATCTACAACACCTCTTGTAATCCAAGGAATAAAGGTTAAAGGAGTAAAGAAACCTTTAAAGGTGGCTGCACCAAAACCATTGGTGTTGCCATTTAGGCCGTAATATCCCATTATCAATCTGAAAAGAGTCCTATGGAGCTATGGGGAGGATGAGGGATCAACTTCAAATTAAACTGCTGCTATATTAAAGGAAAACCTATTGTATCTACCTCAACGAGTAATGAAGTCAGTCATCAAATCCAAGGGGAGAATGCCCGAGGGGAAAGTTGAAGAATTCCTTCGTAAGATAGAGCATAATGAAGCCAAAGTGGTGCACAGATTGAAAGAAGAACCCCGACAGATATCCATTATGGACTTGGTATTGTACTCTAAAGATCATCACAAGGTCTTAGTGAAAGTACTGGAAGAAGCTCACCTGCCAAAGACGGTGGACACTAAAAATTTTCATCATTTGGTAGATCACATTTTCAACAGCAATGTGATATCTTTCACTGATGATGACATACCACCCGAAGGGACGGGTTATTGCAAGTCATTGCACATAGCAATGATGTCTTCAGGATATGTGGTCAGATGTGTGTTGATAGATGGAGGATCTTCCTTGAACATATGTTCCTATGCCACGTTGGAAAGAATGAAGATCAATCCTAATCGAATCCAAAGCAGCCACATAGTCATAAGAGCCTTTGATGGATCTCGATGAAATACTGTAGGAGAAATTGAACTGCTAGTGGAGATCGGTCCATATAACTTTTACATATCCTTTCAAATGCTAAACATCGCCACATGATATAATTTGCTGTTGGGGAGGCCATGGATCCATATGGAAGGAACAGTTCTATCTACCCTTCATCAACAGGTTAAATATATCATAAAAGGTAATCTAGTAACTGTCAATGCCGAACCAGAATATCCTGTCCATGCACAAAGCGATATGCCTATAATTAGTCTCAATGAGGGAGTTGAGCCCGTCAGTTTTCAAGCCCTTGAGGTGAGCAACACTCAATATCAACCTTTTGGGGCCCCAGCTTTGAAGCCTAGAGTTTCCACCGAAGTAATGTTGGCAAGTCAGGAAATGATATCCTTGGGTTTACAGCCTGGACAAGGGTTAGGGAAGAGTCAGTAAAGAATTAGAAGTTTAGTTCAAATTCCTAGCCAGATAGGGAAGGCTGGATTAGGCTATTCCTCTGAATCAGATCATCGAAATTCGTCGAAACATCCACCGATTCCTTCCTCTACCATTCTGCTACCTAATCTTATAAATGCAGAATTTGTAAAGCTTATGAGGAAAGTTACTGTTTCTAGGGCAGGTATGCTGATTTCTAGGGCCAAGCTGGCTAGTGGAAAAGAAGTCCTAATTTCAGTTCAAGAAAGCGAGGAAAGGGATTCGAGACTCAAACAAGAAGTGCAAACCCGATTATCAAAGATGTAATTTTTGGTTCATACTGAGGGTATGAACGAGGATATCCCGGATGATGACTGTTCAGAAGATCAAATCCTGACCCCTCGCATAAATAGGGCTAAGGAGAATCGGTTAAAGGAAAATACTAACCTTGATATGAATTCAATCATGGTCATCATCAAAGAGGAGGAGGACATCAGCTATCCCTTCATCACAGCTATCTACAAAGACTTGACCCTAGACAATTGGAGCAACACTCCTTGTATCTGTTGAAAAGGGTAAAAAGGGCAGAAAGTACATTTGCCCCAAATCGTAGATATTATTAACTACTTACTTTTGTTGCACAATATTAGCAGTTACTTTTGTCATGCTTTTGATAACGCTTTGTATGATAAAACAATCTCATATATTAAGTGAAATCATTTTATTTTCAGGACTCCAGAGTTGGATCTGTTTAGCCTTGCTAATGGAATGCCAAGTCTCCACAATGACTACAACTTTGATGTAGAGTTGGACTTTAACTTGATGGGAATTGAGTAAGTGATGAGTGAATTTTATACCTACGAATCGGGTTCCTATTTGGACTTAAACAGTGTTTGTTCTGTCTATTTTTGTACAGTTTGATGTGTTTTATGTTTGTTTTGTGTTTAGGATACATTACATGTCATTGGTGGGATAATGGTGGTAATGTGGTAAGATTTAGCATGCAAAAGCAAAAATAGCAAGGTCTGCAAATTGACCCCCGGCCATGGCAGGCCCTAATACAAAGAAAACCCCTGTTGGGGCGGGAGTGTACGTGGCAAACATAACTAAGACCCTGCCGGGGCAGGCTTCAACAAGCATAATACCCCCGTCGGGGCAGGGGTACGGGGATAGAGAGAGACTTCTGATTTGATTAGAACTCTGCAGCTGCGTGGATGGTGGAACTTTGGCATGGATTGGGATTGTGTTTGGGGCGTCTTTTATCAGCTATTACATGACTTAAGGAAGATAACAACAAAGACTTCAATTAACAATCAATCAATCATTCTTTAAGCCCTAATTTCATTGAAGATTTGGAGGAACAGAGCAAAAAGGTCAAGATCATGAGAATTGCAGATTTGAGCAAGGAAAAGGGTGGTGTTTTACTATTCTTTGTCTTTTAATTCAAATTTCTGTAATTGGGATGATGAATTTCTTTCTCTTTTTAGTATTTAATTCATTTATGATGAATTAAATTCTTTATTAGGCTTGCAATGGATCTTTAATGTTGAACAATGATTGTCATGCCTTAATTTCGGTTTAATAAAACTATCAATTCAGTTCATCTATTGTGATTTATATTTAATTTATGAATTGCTTGATCACCAATTTTGTGTGGATTTGTATGGATTTGAGAGATGATGTATGAATCTAGACCTAATCACAATAACATGTGTTCTTGAATTCTGCGTTTTGATGGAACTCTTGATGATTGTTTAGGATAGAGATATACCTAAATCACATGTAATCAATAAAGAACTTGGACTTTAAACCTTATTTGATTTTAATTCATATAGAGATATAGTGATTTAGTTAATTAGGGTGTTTGGATTAATTCTATCAAATTATGGATTTAAGTTAATACGGGGTTAGTGCATCGAGAGATGACTAATTCTACATTAGTGTTCTTAATTAATGAACTGAGATAGTAAATTGAACTGGAAAGAAGTGTGATAATCAGAGTAAAACTTAAAGTGAAATTGTAAGCCTAATTCTCCATTATCTGATTGCAATTTACGGTATCTAGTTAGGTTGATTTATTTTGATTTTTATTTATTAATTTTAAATTAATTGCAATCATTAATTGAATTAGTTTAATAAAATTGGAATAATAAAAAGCTGGTAATTGATAGATTAAATTTCATAGTTGTCTCTATGTGAACGATACTCTATTCATCACTATATTACTTGTTGATCACGTACACTTGCGTGTGGAGCTTAATCTAAAATATACCCAACAAGTTTTTGGTGCCGCTGTCGGGGACTAGTTTTGATTTTAGTACTTTCAATATCAATTTATTTAGTTCAGTTTTAGTTAAACAAATTTTCTTTTTGTTTTTGCTCTTTCTTATTTCAGGATTTCTGACTTAGTGTATACAAACTCGGTTAAGAAACCAGACTTGCTTCCTTTCAAGGACGTTATCGAGAAAAGGTTTCAAAGGCTCAGTAAGTGGATTAAGGACACTAAGGAGAACTTTGATAAAGAGGAAGAGACTATGGCTGCAGAGGATCAGAAAGCATTGAGGGATTATGTTACTCCTAGAGTCACTGAGATTCAGTCGAACTTTACAAGGCATGCGATAACTGCAAATCACTTTGAGATCAAGCCTGGGACGATACAAATGATACAGAACTCAGTGCAGTTTGAGGGATTAGCCAACGATGATCCGAATGAGCACCTCATTAGCTTTTTGGAAATTTATGACACATTTAAGTACAACGAGGTGACTGATGATGTGGTTAGACTTCGCTTGTTTCCATTCACATTGCAGGATAAGGCGAAGAGTTGGCTACACTCACGTCCGCCAAGGTCAATTACTACATGGGACGACCTTGCTCAAAAATTTTTGGCTAAGTTTTTCCCACCGGCGAAGACTGCTAAGATGAGGAACGAGATCACTATGTTTGAGCAGTAACATGGGGAGTCACTGTACGAAACTTGGGAGAGATACAAGGAACTACTAAGGAAGTGCCCACATCATGGACTTCCTAAGTGGCTACAGATGAACACTTTCTATAATGGGCTTAATGGAAGAATTGATGTAGCATCTGGGGGAGCTTTTATGGCCAAGAGTTTCGAGGAAGCATATGAATTGATAGAAATGATGGCAGCTAACAATTACCAGTGGCCCATAGCGACAATGACACAACCAAAGGCAGCTGGGATGTTAGAGGTAGATGGGGTGACAACACTAGTGGCATAAGTTTCAACATTTTCGAAGAAGATGGATGCTCTTATAAGTGCACAAGCTCAACAGGTTGCATTTGTGTGTGAATTGTGTGCTGGGGAACATCCAACATAATAGTGTGCCATAAATCCTGCAGTGGTACAGTTTATAGGCAGCTCTAACAGAATTCCATAAAATCCATATCAGAATGCCTATAATCTGGGGAATAGGAACCATCCCAACTTCTCGTGGAGCAACAATCAAAATCAGTAGGTTCCATGACCATCTTATCCCCCTGGGTTTCAAAATTAGCATCAACAGCCAGCTCCAAATCATGAGAAAAAGTTAGATTTGGAAGAGCTACTATTGAAGTACAAATCAGGTAATGAGGCAGCGATGAAGACACAACAGAGGCGATCAAGAATTTGGAAAATCAGATGGGACAACTTGCATTAGCACTTAATAACAGGCTTTAAGGGACTCTACCTAGTGACACTAAGAAAAATTTGAGGGAAAATCATGAACAATGTCAAGTAATTACTCTGAGAAGTGGAAAACATCTTGATGGACAAAATGCAGAAAATTTTCCTAAAAAAGATGTTAAGGAAAGTGAAGACAAATTAGTTGATGAAAAATAGGGTGAGGACAAACAAGTGGACAGGAGTAAGATAGATGTTGAGCCCGTTGATTATCGTCCAACACAGTTTTAGTAGAGGGTCCAGAAACAGAAATTGGATAAGCAATTCTTGAAGTTTTTGGAAGTTTTTAAGAAACTTCAGATCAACATTCCTTTCGCAGAAGCCCTTGAACAAATGCCGAGTTACGCCAAAATTATGAAGGGTATTCTGTCAAGGAAGAAGAAGTTAGAGGACTACGAGACTGTGGCATTAACGGAGGAATGTAGTGCAGTTTTATAGAGAAAGTTACCTCCGAAGTTGAAGGATCTGGGGAGTTTTACTATTCCTTGCACAATAGGGAATATGGCCTTCAATAAGTGTTTGTGTGATTTGGGGGCAAGTGAAAACCTTATGCCTTTGTCAGTATATACTCAGTTGGGTTTACTAGCTCATAAACCTACAAACATATCACTACAGTTAGCAGATAGATCAGGACTTATCCAAGAGGGATCGTTGAAGACATTTTAGTTAAGGTGGATAAGTTCATATTTCCGGCAGACTTTATTATTTTGGATTATGAAGAGGACAAAAATATCCCAATCATCTTAGGGAGACCATTTTTGGCTACTGGGAGAACTCTCATCGATGTTCAGAAAGGGGAATTAACCATGAGGGTACATGACCAAGAAGTTAAGTTCAATGTGTTCAAAATCATAAGGTTCCCTACTGATGAGGAAGAGTGTTTCTGATTGGATGTGATAGACAAAATGGTTAATGAAGACTTGAACAGAGGTTTAGACAGGGAGCCGTTGGAAAATACTCTACTGGGGGATGAGGACTTGGATGATCTGAAATTTGTGGATTACTTGCATATGCTGGATTATTTGCCTAGAGTTAGTAGGTTCAAGGTACCATTAATTCAAGCCACTGCACATGGAAAAAAAAGCTTTGGCACGGATGAAACCTTCACTGGAGGAGCCACCCACTCTTGAGCTTAAGCCTCTTCCTAAACACCTCAGGTATGCATATTTGGGTAATTCTAATACTTTACCTGTTATTATTGCATCTGCGCTTAACGAATTGGAGGAAAGTAAGTTGTTAAGGGTGCTTAGAGAGTACAAGTCTGTAATATGATGGACGATCGCTGATATCAAGGGGATTAGCCCCTCATTTTGTATGCACAAGATACTCCTGGAAGAGGACTCAAAGCCAATAGTGGAACATCAGAGAAGATTAAATTCAATCATGAAAGAAGTGATGAAAAAGGAAATTTTGAAGTGGTTGGATGCTGGAATAATTTACCCAATTTCAGACAGTACATGGGTAAGTCCAGTTCAGTGTGTCCCGAAAAAGGGTGGAATGAATGTTGTAACAAATAACGACAATGACATGATTCCAACGAGGACAGTGATCGGATGGAGGGTTTGTATGGATTACATGAAGCTTAATAAGGCAACCCGGAAGGACCACTTTCCTCTACCCTTTATCGATCAGATGTTGGACCGGTTGACTGGGAATGAATACTATTATTTACTGGACATATATTCGGGGTACAACCAGATAGTTATAGCTCCTGAGGATCAAGAAAAGACCACCTTCATGTGCCCATATGACACCTTTACTTTTAGGAGGATGTCCTTTGGGTTATGTAACGCCCCGACGACTTTCCAAAGATGTATGATGGCCATCTTTTCAGACATGGTGGAGCAAAATGTTGAAGTTTTCATGGACGACTTCGCAGTTTATGGGAACATTTTTGATATTTGCCTTGAAATTCTGGTTATGGTTCTAAAATGATGTATGGAAACCAACTTGGTGCTTAATTGGGAGAAGTGCCACTTTATGGTTGAAGAAGGAATTATTCTTGGGCACAAAGTATCTGCAAAGGGTTTGGAAGTTAATCGGGAAAAGCTGGACACAATCGAGAATCTTCCACCGCTGACTATAGTTAAGGGAATCCGTAGTTTTTTGGGGCACGCCGGATTCTACCGCAGGTTCATCAAGGATTTCTCTAAGATTGCAAAACCACTATGCAGTCTATTAGAGAAAGATGTAGTTTTTAGTTTTGATGAAGAGTGCATGTCAGCATTTGAGCAGTTGAAAAAGAAATTGACTACAACTCCCGTAATAGTAGCACCGGATTGGACAATGCCATTAGAGTTAATGTTCGATGCTAGTGACTATACAGTAGGGGCTTTTTTGGGTCAACGCTTAGAAAAGATATTCCATGCCATATATTACGTAAGTAAAACCCTCACAGACGCTCAATCGAACTATACAACCACATAGAAGGAATTACTTGCGGCAGTATACGCCTTTGACAAATTCAGAGCTTATATGTTAGGAACAAAGGTGGTGGTATACACAGATCACTCGACGATTTGTTATCTGATCTCAAAGAAGGATGCTAAGCTTAGGCTCATTAGATGGATTCTACTCCTTCAGGAATTTGATTTGGAAATAGAGGATAGGAAGGGGACAGTAAATCAAGTGGCGGATCATCTTTCGAGATAAAAAAATCTAGATAAGAACATGGAAGATAAATGTTTGATCAACAAGTCGTTTTCGGATGAGCAGCTATTTGGAGTAAACTCTGAGTTTCCATGGTATGCAGATTTTGCCAATTACTTGGTAAGCAAGATCCTCCCCCTTTATTTGACACGTCAGTAGAAAAAGAAGTTCCTACATGATGTCAAGTGGTACATGTGGGACTAGCCCTATCTATTTCGACAGTGTACATACAAGATGATCCGTAGATGTGTGCCTTACAGTGAAGTGAAGAATATCTTGCACGAATGTCATTCATCTGGATATGGGGGGCACTATGGGAGTGAGCAAACAATGGCTAAGGTACTTCAGACAGGATTCCATTGGCCTATTGTGTTCAAGGATGCCCACCAGTTCATGAAAAACTGTGATAGATGCCAAAGGGTGGGTAATATATCAAAAAGGAATGAGATGCCGCTCAACACGATCATGGAAGTCGAGGTTTTTGATGTATGGGGGATGGACTTCATGGGACCTTCTCTGCCTTCATACAACAACTTGTATATTCTGCTAGCTGTAGATTACGTATCAAAGTGGGTTGAAGCTGCAACACTCCCTACCAATGATGCCAAGGTGGTTCTAAAATTTCTATAGAAGAACATCTTTACAAGGTTTGACACGCCGAGAGCAATCATAAGTGATGAGGGAAGTCACTTCTGCGATAGGTCCTTTACAACTCTCTTGGTGAAGTATGGGGTCAATCACGAGGTTGCCATAGCTTATCATCCCCAAACAAGTGGCCAAGCTGAGGTTTCCAACCGAGAGGTGAAGTGAATTTTAGAAAAGGTTAGATGACGCTTTATGGGCTTATCAGACATCATACAAAACACCAATTGGGATTTCTTCGTTTCATCTTATTTATGGGAAAACGTGTCACCTCCCAGTGGAATTACAACATAAGGCATATTGGGCAATTTAAAAACTTAACTTTGATCAAACAGCTGCAGGAGGGAAGAGATTACTCCAATTGAATGAACTTGATGAATTTCGACTGCAAGCTTATGAGAACTCAAAACTGTATAAGGAAAAAGTCAAGAAGTGACATGATCAAAAGATTATGCAGAGAAAGTTTAAACTGGGATAATCTATGTTACTGTTTAACTCAAGACTGAGATTGTTCCTCGAAAAGCTCAATTCCAGATGGTCAGGGCCATTTACGATCAAGACTATTTTCCCACATGGCGCCGTTGAACTGTACAGCATAAATCCTCTCGAAACATTAAAAGTCAACGGACAGCGGTTAAAGCATTACTGGGGTGGCGACATCGATAACGAAGCCACTATAATCACACTTGCTAATGCACCATGAACAGGGAGTAGTCAGGCTAAAAGACAAAAAATAAGCGCTCATTGGGAGGCAACCCAATTTTCGTATCAATTACAGTATTTTTGTTTTATCGTAGTCAATTTGTAGTTTAGTTCGTAATTCTGGTATTGCATAGTTCAATTGTGTATACTTCGTAGTAGTTAGTTAGTGATTTTTAGTAATTTTCATCTTACTTGCTCAACCTCTATGATCTTATCTCATTTTTGTGGTTCTAATGGATTTCAGGTACTTAGGATGCTATTGGACATGCGTACGGGCAAAGTAGCAAAAAAATCAAAGTTTGGCAGAAAACATACCCCCGCCCCGGTGGGCATATTCACAGCCTTACACACCCACTCTGGTGGGGGTCCATTGGAATGGCCCGCCCCGGCGGGCCTTTATAGTACAAATACCCCCCGCCCCGGTGAGGGTATGGAAAAATTGAATTTTTTTAGCTACAGAACGTGTTATATCCCACTTCTTCACTTCTCATCTCTTCTAACCGAATCCAACCCACGACATACCTCATAAATTCGCCCAATACTCCCTCAATCATTTCCATTATCCCAAGAATTAGTATACTACTCTCCCCCTATATAAACCTAAACACTAATTTCTTTATTCCACACCACATCTTCATCAATTCCATTCAATTTCACTCACCATACCTTAGGGTTTAAACCAAGTTCGAGTATTTAGAGAGAGTGAAGGGGGAGACTCCTAATTTGGGCATTCAATTACTGTAAAGTAATCATATAGTGAGGGAATCAGTGGTAAAGTAAGGTAAACAAGTTCAACAATTACTTAGCTCAGTTTGGATTTCAATTGCCAACTGTGGATATTGTGAAGTGGTGTTGCATACCACGTGTTTGTGATATTGTCAAAACCAAAGTTGGGGAATTTGTGAATAGTAATACGTGCAATGGCTCCTAAAACTCCATCAAAACACCAAAAGGGCGAGGGTTCAGGTTTTTCACCACCGGTCTGAGCCTTTGACAAAAGAAAGTTCATTCGTGGAAACGCCGTTGATAAATAAGATTACTTAGTGCCCAAAGCACTAACACCTGAGCGGGGTTTGGCGCTGAATTCATTCGATAGGCAGATGCATAGACAAATACATGAGCAGGGCTGGGAAATGCTCACTGATGATCTAGATTCGACCATAGTGAATGTGGTGAAAGAATTCTACACAAAAGCTAAGGATAGGGCACCATACATGGCATTTGTGAGGGGTAAGCAGGTTTCGTTCAGTCCTGAGGAAATTAATGCGTATTATAGTATGTGAGCCCCTGCAGTGTGCCAGTATACTTAGCTACGCGACATCAATTCCAACTATGACCAGATCTTGATAGAAATTACAAAATCGGGCATAGTTTGGGATAAAGGAAGAAAGGGTGGCACGATTTTCATGTGTAAGGACCTCAGTTTATATGGAAAGATATGGTATGCGTTTCTATGTGCGAAGCTGTTTCCTTTGACGCATACTAGTGAGGTGACAAGGGAAAAAGTGCTACTACTATATGCGACTGTGAAAGACTTCGACATCAACATCTGCTTAATCATCAGTTTCTCCATACGGAGATGTCTACGCGGGCCATTCTCGGGCGGACTGCCACACCCATCTCTTATATGTGGGTTGTGCAGGCAGTCTGATGTACGATGGTCAGATGATGAGCCTGTGCAGCAGCCAGTCCAGCTATTAGACCACAGGATGATTGCTAGATACTCTGTCCGGGAAGGAGGGGAGTCAAATCCACGAGGTGTCAGTTTTGTATTTCCTGAGGCTTCTGATGAAGAGGAGGCTAAGGACACCTCAGAGGATGATGAGTTTTGAGTAGATGAGATGACTGGTGAAGACGAGACTGCGGGGAGTAGTAGGACAGACAAGTATATGTTTAGTACTCAGTTTCGTAGTCTTCAACGCCATATGGATAAGCATGACAAAGAAGCTGATAAAAAGATGACTAGACTGGCGGCAAGGCAGGACCACATGTTCAATGCCATGAACATGTCCTTTGCCTCCTTGAATGTGGCATTATAAAGCTTGAATTCTACCGTTGCTACTCAGTTCTAGTTCCAGACGCCTGAGCCCATGCCACAGTACCCTCCTTCAGATTCGGATGTGGAGGAGTGCCGAGTTTTTGTTCCAAGACCACCATCACCTCCTGATTAGCCGGATATAGGGAAGTCCTCTGTTCTTTTATTGCAAAATTCTTACAATGAGGACATTGTAACTGCTAAGTTTGGGGGAGTTAGTTTTATATTTGTGTTCAATGTTTTAGTTGCTATTTTGATAAGTATGTTTAGTTTGTTTTCATGTTTAGTTTATGTCATTTATGTTGCATTCATGTAGTTGCATAGTAGTTTGTATAGTAGTGTAGTATTGTGAATAGTTTAATGTAATCAGTTTCTTGTTCTGTTATTCTAAAAAAATAATAATAAAATTGAAAATTTTTTAAAAAAATTAGTTAGTTTATTGTGTTTATATTGCATTTAGTTCATACTTGCATGATTCCAGCTGTTAGAAAGTTAAGTCTGTTTTGGATAATGATGAGATTGTAATTGCGTAGACAAGTATGGTATTGACTGTTAAGACTTTGATGTGATTTCTTATCTTGACTTAGATCTTTATCTGTTTGAAACTATTATAATAAGGTTAGCACATTAAAGAACAACTATGTTGACTGATTGATTTAAATGGACACATAATGAAGTTCTTAAGGATAATGCTAGTTTGAATGAAAGGAATTCATGAATAGGTAGTGAGGGTTAAAATTAGATAAGAACCTAAGTTTGGGGGAAAATTTGGGATATATAAGTAATATATATATAAAAAAAGAAAAAATAATAATAAATAAACACCGTAGCTAGTCTAGTTTTGTGGCTTTTGTTAATTAAGTAAGTAAGACCGAGGGGATGTCTCTACACCTAGCGCCCTAAAGCCTAAATGGTTTGGGAGTCGTTGGTCGAAAGCTCGTTAAGGTAGCACTGAAAAGCCTAAGGGAATTAGACATTGCACAATCATGAAAATAATAATAATAATAAAATGGGAAAAAGAACAAAAAGCCACCGTAAGTAAAAAATAAAGCATAAGTATTTCATCTTGACCCTTGAATTTGGTAAGTGTTTGATTTTAGCCGAATCTAGCTTGTTCTTGGATTTCTTGAGTTTACACTGTATGATGCCTTTGAAGAGACTTATTATGTGTTCTATTTGACTTTATATCAGTTGGCATGGTTGTTAAGCATACACGCACTATAGCAGTTATAACCGTCTAAGATTTGATGATTGATTGAGAAATTACTGATTTGCCTTGATATGATGTACTATAGTGTTTACTGTGATTTCTCTGAGGCCAGATGAATAGACTTTATTATGTCTTACTGCTGGATTCGTAGGCATATAGTTAGGTACATTGCATTGCATTGCATTGCGTATTGTGTTGTGTTCGAGGACTAACACGGTTTAAGTTTTGGGGAGTTTGATAAGTGAGTTTTATACCTACGAATCGGGTTCCTATTTGTACTTAAACGGTGTTTGTTCTGTCTATTTTTGTACAGTTTGATGTGTTTTGTGTTTAGGTTACATTACATGTAATTGGTGGCATAATGGTGGCAATGTGGTAAGATTTGGCATGCAAAAGCAAAAATTGCAAGTTCTGCAGATTGACCCACTGCCGGGACGGGCCCTAATACAAAGAAAACCCCCGCCGGGGCGGGGTTGTACATGGCAAACATGACTAAGACCTCGCCGGGGCGGGCATCAACAAGCATAAAACCCCCGCCAGGGCGGGGGTACGGGGACTGAGAGAGACTTTTGATTTGATTAGAAATCTGCAGCTGCGTGGATGGTGGAACTTTGGCATGGATTGGGATTGTGTTTGGTGTATCTTTTATCAGCTATTACGCGACTCAAGGAAGATAACAACAGAGACTTCAACTAACAATCAATCAATCATTCTTTGAGCCCTAATTTCATTGAAGATTTGGAGGAACATAGCATGAAGGTCAAGATCACGAGAATTGCAGATTTGAGCGAGGATAAGGGTGATGTTTTACTATTCTTTGTCTTTCAATTCAAATTTCTGTAGTTGGGATGATGAATTTCTTTATCTTTTCAGTATTTAATTCATTTATGATGAACTAAATTCTTTATTAGACTTGCAATGGATTTTAGTGTTGAAAAATGATTGTCCTGCCTTAATTTTGATTTAATAAAACTATCAATTCAGTTTATCTATTGTGATTTATATTTAATTTATGAATTGATTGATCACCAATTTTGTGTGAATTTGTATGGATTCGAGAGATGATGTATGAATCTAGGCCTAATCACAATAACATGTGTTCTTGAATTATGCGTTTTGATGGAACTCTTGATGAATGTTTAGAATAGAGATATACCTAACATCGCATGTAATCAATAAAGAACTTGGACTTTATACATTATTTGATTTTAATTCACATAGAGATATAGTGAATTAGTTAATTAGGGTGTTTGACTTAATTCTATCAAATTGTCTATTTAAGTTAATACGGGGTTAGTGCATTGAGAGATGACTAATTCTACATTAGTGTTCTTGATTAATGAACTGAGATAGTAAATTGAACTGGAAAGAAGTGTGATAATCAGAGTGAAACTTAAAGTGAAATTGTAAGCCTAATTCTCCATTATCTGATTGAAATTTGCGGTACATAGTTAGGTTGATTTATTTTGATTTTTATTTATTAGTTTTAAATTAATTGCAATCATTAATTGAATTAGTTTAATAAAATTGGAATAATAAAAAGTTGGTAATTGATAGATTAAATTTCATACTTGTCTCTGTGGGAATGATACTCTATTCATCACTATATTACTTGTTGATCACGTACACTTGCGTGTGGAGCTTAATTTAAAATATACCCAACAGTAAGAAGGGATAAATGACTATGAGGTGCTTGAGGAGATCAAAGAATGGGTCAAAGATAAACCCAAACCAAACCTTGATCAAATTACCTCTGTCAATATCAGAACCTTAGAAAACCCTAAAGAAATCCAAATAGGCATGGACCTTACCCCAAGCCAAAGAAAAGACCTGGTTGCTATACTAACCCAGTTCTAGGATGTGTTTACATGGTCACATGAGAAAATGATCGGTTTGTCTACTAATATTGTCATTCATCACCTGCCCATTAAAGAAGGATTCAAGCTAGTCAAGCAGAAGCTCAGGCGACTAAAACCTGAGTGGAGTCTGAAAGTCAAAAAAGAAATTGTTAAACAATTCAAAGTCGACATCATCATGGTATCAACCTACTTTAAGTGACTGTCCAATATAGTTCCTGTGCTTAAGCCCGGAGGGAAGGTACGATTATGTGTGGATTACAAGGATTTGAACAAAGCTTGTCTCAAAGATAATTTCCCATTACCTTTTATCCAAATACTAATAGACAACACGGCTCAGTATGACATGTATTCTTTTGTTGACTGCTTCGCTGGGCACCATCAAATTATGGTTGCTGAAGAGGACATAGAGAAAACAACCTTCATCACTCCCTGGGGAATCTTTTGTTACAGACATTTATCTTTCGACCTTATCAATGCCGGTGTCACCTATTAGCGATCCATGATGGCCTTTTTCTATGATTTGCTGCACAAAGAAATAGAGGTCAATGCGGATGATATCATCATCAAATCTCAGAAGGAAGATGACCATATCGACCATATCAAAAAATTTTTCAACCGATTGCGCAAATACAACTTAAAACTGAATCCGGCTAAGTGTGCCTTTGGTGTCAAGTCAGGCAAGTTTCTGGGATTTCTAGTAAGCCACAGCGGCATTGACTTGGATCCCGCCAAAATTAAAGCCATCACTGAGATGCCTGTGCCCCAAACAGAAAAAGAAATACGGGGATTTCTGGGGAGAATCAATTTCATCAGCAGATTCATCTTTCAACTCACAATAATGTGTGAGCCCATCTTTATGTTGTTAAGGAAAAATTCCTCCATGAATTGGAATGAAGAGTGTCAAAAAGCATTCCTTTCCATCAGGAAACAATTAGTCAAAGCTCCCGTCTTGGTACCTCTAAGGGACAATGTTCCCATGTTTATGTACCTGTCAGTCAATGACAATGCTATAGGCTGCATGCTGAGACAAAAAGACTATAGAGGCTAGGAAAAAGCTATCTATTACCTCATCAAAAGATTCAGCAGCGGCGAGCAAAAGTATACTTTGATTGAAAAGACCTGTTGTGCATTAGAATTGGTCGCCATGAGGTTACAACATTATCTCCATGGTCACACAACCTATCTCATATCCCGCATGGATCCTCTGAAGTACATATTCAACAAACCCATGTTGAATTGCCAACTGTCTAAATGGCAGTTGATCCTCCAACAATTCGACATCATCTACGTGACTCAAAAATCCATCAAAGGTCAAGGAATTACGAATCAATTGGCCGAAGCACCGTCAGGGAATTTTAAACCCTTGAAAACGTGTTTCTCGGATGAAGGAATAATGACAATTTAACGAATCCATAAGGAAAATACATTCCGACCTTAGAAATTGTATTTTGATGGAGCCGTAAACATGGAAGGTGCCGGAGCAGGGGCAGTTCTGGTATCTATTTTAAGAGAACAGTATTACGTGGCCATCAAGTTGCAGTTTGTCAACACCAACAACACAGCTGAGTATGAAGGTTGTATAATGGGATTGAAACTGGCCCAATCCATGGATATCAAATGGTTAGCTATCTTTAGGGATTCCGAGCTGGTCATCAAGCAAATCACAGGGGCATATTACACCAAAGAATTGCATTTGTCGTCTTACCATTGGCAAGTTATCAAGATAGCTATGGAATTCGAAGAAATATCCTTCATCCACATCCCTCAGAACAGGAATGATTTCGCGGATGCACTAGCAACCCTGGCTTCCTTGATCAACATATCTGGAAAGGAGGCATCCCAAATATCAAATTTGCAAGCCAGAAGGCACCAACCTATGGAAATTACATTAGAGAAGTATAAGATGAATTGCTTCCCATCAAGTAGCGTTGATATCATGACATCAAAGAATATCTTCGAGATGGATCTACGCCCACTGGGGCAAGTCAAGCTAAAAGAAAGCAGATCCATAAAATGGCCATGAAATTCTACCTAAGCGGAGACACACTTTACAAAAGGGATATGGGAATAGGCCTTCTAAGATGCTTAGACAAAGACCAATCCCAAAGACTCATGGATGAAGTCTATGGTGGAGTATGTGGTCTACACATGAGCGGTCATTTACTTGCCAAGAAGATAATAAGAACATGACATTATTGGATCTTTCTCAAAACTGACTATGATGATCACGTCAGGAGATGCTATCAATACCAAATTCATGGAAATGCCATCCACGCTCCCCCCAATGAACTCCACAATATGAGTTCACCATGGCCCTTTTTAATGTGGGGAATGGACGTGATTCGGCCAATCGAGCCAAAAACTAGCAATGGTCATCGATTTACCTTTACCATGATCGATTACTTCACCAAGTGGGTAGAATCTTCCTCTTTTCCCAAAGTCACCAAAGAGGTAATCATTAGTTTCATGAGATATAATGTCATCTGTCGTTATGGACAACCGAAGGTGATCATATCGGACAATGCCAAAAATCTAAACAACCAGATGATGGAGGAATTATGTAGCAAATTCCACATCAAACATCTTAACTCCATCAATTATCGTCCCAAGTTGAATGGTGATTTTTAAGCAGCCAATAAGAACATCAAGAAGATCATGCAAAAGATGTCCGCCAATCACAAGAGATGGCCTGACTTATTGCCTTTGACTTTGCTAGCCTACAGAACGTTAATGCAAACTTCTACTCGGGCTACCCCTTACTCATTGGTCTATGGCATGGAAGCAGTACTCCCCATATAAGTAGAAATGGAGTCATTGAGAGTGTTGATAGATGCTCAAATGGAGGAAGACCAATGGTTGCAAGACCGGTACCACCAATTATCTCTGATATATGAGAGGAGGGCCACATCTATCTTTCATGGTCAATTATATCAGCAGAGGATTGCTCGATCATACAACAAGAAAGTCCGACTTCTGTAATTTAAAGAAAATGACTTGGTATTAAAGAGAGTTATTTCTAATCAAGATCAATCTAAAGGAAAGTTCGCCCCGAACTGGGTTGGCCCTTTCATTATCAAGGAATAGTTGATAGGAGGAGCCCTTAGACTGCAAGAAATGGATGGCAAAGAATTTCCCTAGCTTATCAATTCAGACACCATGAAAAGGTATTATAACTGAAATCACATGTAAGCCAACATCCTAGTTCTGAAAAAAAAAATCAAAAAATCAAAAAATCAAATCAAATCAATCAAGTCAATTTAGGTTTTCACTATCCACCAGGAAAAACGTAGACCTGATCTCCCCTCATTACTGGGAGTACGTAGGCAGCCATCTACGGTGCGGCCAAACCAAATAAAAAGTCCAAGAACCCCTCAAACCAATTAAGAAACCCAAAAACACAAACAAACACTTCTCAAACCATTCAGCTCAAGCTAGAGCTGGAACAACGAAATACCTGATCTCTCCTTATCAATGAGAATACGTAGGCAACCATCTATGGTGCGGTCGAACCCTCAAAGAGGAAAGCCAAACCCTTTGATTAAACCTTAACCACATCAAAGACCAGTCCTAAGACACCAAAAAAAACTAAAAACCCAAAGATCAATGACCCATTCTGAAAGATCTTAGGATATCTCAATGTTAATCCATCAAGGAGAATTTTGGGACACATCAAGATAGAAAGTCGTAAAGAAAATAGCAATTATCAAGCAAGTGACAAGACATATCTAAAAGGGAAATGAATCAAAATATATTTTCTTGCCATATAATACTGTTTGATATATACAATGTATCATGTGCATGACAAAAATGGCTAACCTAGTCTGTAAGACCCCGAATTTTATGAAATAAAGGTATTCAATTTTTCTTATAATTACTATTCAGTAAATGGTTAAATTGATAAAAGTTTAAAGTTATGGGTGAAATATAAATTTTTTTTCAAAATAAGCAAGTGGTTATAAAATAATCATTGTTGTCGGGGAATATTCGTTTGGTCGTGGAATATTCTTTCTGTCGGGGAATATTCGTACGACGGCGCAGCTATTTGTGGGCCCCATAACGAATAACTGTCGGGTGAAGAAAATGACAAATTTGAGTTTTTACAAATAACGGCGTAGTTGTTACCGTTAACACTTTTGGAATATCCGGTGGTTAAAATACAGTAATACGCGTTATTGCATAGTAGCACACGGTATTGCATAGTATTTTTGAAATTATTGATTCTTACGTAAGAAGTCACTACTCAATAATTATTACAGTAATTACTGTTCAATATTTTATTTTATTGATTCAATAATTGTTGCGTTGATATGTTATATTATTGTTGTTTCAATAATTGTTGCTGCACAGTATTTTCTATTATCAGATCAATAATTCATATTATTTGAATAATATTATTAGATAGCATTATTGGCAATGTCTAGAAAGTTCTGTCTAAGGAGAGGTTTGGTCATCTAATTGCGCGCTAGTAAGGAGAAATCTTTATTGGAAAGCCCCCTCTTTCCTGGGAACGGCCTGGTTGCCATAAATGTGATTCTGTAATATTATTTGTGAATAATTAATTATTGATTCATATGATAAGAAAATATTTATTTTATGTGGATATAAATGAGGGATATATTTTTGTGGTTAAAAATGAAGGAGTTAATGTTGAGATTTTTATCCGTATTTTTGTCAGAATGGAGGTATTAAAAATCAGGGTTTTTGAGATATTTTGCGGGGGTTATAATTTTTAATCCGACCGTTGGATCGTGGTAATTTTTGGATATGTTATACATATATAAGTTGAGTATATGCCCACAAATTTTGAACCGTTAAAAATGAACGTATGATTTGTTATGAATTTTAAGAGGTGGCTGATTCAGAAATCAGGTTATAGATTATTTTTGGTGGAAAATTCTAGAATTGGTGGGCCCCACTTGTGGTTGGTGAAAAAATGTGCTGAATTATATTTCAAATGTGGTGGGTGGGAATAGTAGCAGGTAAAGCCATCAAGTTGCAGGTCAAACCTACCAAAATTTTCCTATAAATAGAGGGCTAAGTTAGAATTGAAAATCACACCAAAAACATAAGCTTTCTCTCTTTCTCTCTCTATATTATGAAGCATATTTTGTGAGTATTTAGATACTTGGTGAGTTGCTATTCATCAGTGCAAGTTTCCTTCAGCGTCATATCCGATATCCAGTCAGAAGTGCTGCACTTTTGAGGTAAGGGATTGTAAGGGATTGTAAGGGATAGTAAGAGATTTTAAGGGTTGTTATGAATTTCAATTTCGTAATTTTTCTGAACTTCAAAAATTCTGGAAAAATTTGAAATGATATTTTGATGAGTTTTCTTGATTGTGTCCAAAAATGGTGATTTTTGGATGTATAGATTGAGAGTTATGAATTTTATGAGAAAAGACTATTTTAAAAGTAACAGCTTATAATTCCTTGTGGTTAACTCCAAAATTGATGAAATTTTTATTGGGAGTACATGTATAGGATAGGAGTATACTCTGTGAATTTCAGAATTTTTAGATGAAAGTAAATTTTTGATAAATGTCTAAATATTTGGCTGTTTTGGCCATATGAAAAATAGTAAATGACTTTTAAAAATTTTGAGAAAAAATATATGTTCAATATGGGACTATATTCTGCTAAATCTCAGAAAAGAAATATTTTTGGAAGTGATTTGGTATTTTTCATGAAAATGGTCTAGTTATGAGTAAATGAATTAAATATGTTTTGTGAAGTAAAAAAAATTGGAAAATAGGATTTTATGACTTGAGAATCCTATATGAGGTATATGCAGATTTTTGATGAGGATTTTGGTTATTGGTGATGAAATCTTAAGAGTTGACATTTTATGATGATTAAATGCATTAATTAGTAAAGTGTAAACAATTTAAATAAATTGTTTATAAGGTTGAGAAATATTATTCTTTCAATATCATTATACCAAAATATTGGTGTGGATTTTATTATGGAATTTCTACCTTTTTGTGTCGGAGTTACTATTCATGAGTTACTATTCACGAGTTACTATTCATGAGTTACTATTCATGAGTTACTATTCACGATAAAAATTGGTTCTTCTTCTAACCAAATTATAGTTGATTTACGAATATTACTCTTGAGATTAAAACTAGATGTTGATCATATTATTTTTATTATTATATATAACGTTTTTATAACCCTAATGATGATATTTCTCTTTGACTTGAGTGTAAAGATGGGTAGATTTTTGGTATGATCATGACTATGGATTATCTTTGGCCAGTAGTGCAAAGTTGAATCGTTGATTGGTATGATCATGACCATTAAATTTATAAGTGAATATCTTTAGCTTAAGTGCAAAGGTGAATTGATCAACATGGTTATAATTATTGTTTATATAAATTCTGAAATGATTATATATTTCTTTGAGATATTAATATCTTTGGCCTGTAGTGCAAAGATGAATTATTGATGAATATCTTTGGCCTGTAGTGCAAAGATGAATTATTGATGAATATCTTTGGCCTGTAGTGCAAAGATGAAATATTGATGAATATCTTTAGCCTGTAGTGCAAAGATGAATTGTTGATGAATATCTTTGGCCCGTAGTGCAAAGATGACATGTTGTTGAATATCTTTGGCCAGTAGTGGAAAGATGAACAGATGTTGAGATAAACATGACCAACTGGTGATACAAATGAATATCTTTGGCCGTAGTGCAAAGATGAAGTTATTAGTATGATTATGAACAGGAAATGTGATTTGGTGTAACCATGATCTTTGATGTTTCAGGTAAAGATAGGTGATGAAAATTATCTTCGTCCTGGATGAGAAGAGGAATTTAGAACTACAGTTATGATTATGAGTTATTCATATGATTTTGGACCAGAATTGTTGATTGATGTTACAGGGATAAAACATTGTTGATGGATTTTTAACATTGAGAAGATAATAGACTTTATAATCTATTTGACTCTTCTAATGGATTGCTCGTTCCGCTGCAACTATGGTTGAAATTTTTATCATTTACCATATGTTCTAAATCTCTGATTTATTATTGATGAAGGCTATTGATAATTTAATTATCTTTAGTCATGATATTCTTTACTGAGCTAGTTGTGCTCACCCTTTTGCTTCACAATTCCTTTCAGGTAATAAGAGTGTAGCTGGGTCGAGCGAGGGTAATGGGGAAATAGAACGGTGGTCTCTAGCTGTGGATGTTCTCCCGAAGCAGTATAGAAAAGTTCATTTAGTAGTTATATTTGGTAAATCCAATAGGGTAAGGTGTACCCAACGTTGGAAGGGTGTTTTGCCACTATCATACAAGATGTCTAACGACATACAACCTCGTGTCATCATAAGACAAGGATGTGCTCATCCACTTGCTGAGTATATATACGGGCACTACCTATATAATCTTGGTGTTTGTTTGAAGTATAATTCTCAATTAGAGACAGTGGAGATAATGATATGTCAAGAGAAGACTCACCATTGAGAAGAATATGATAGTAATCTTCTCGTTTTTCTTTGGGGTCTATTGGGTCAACCAAGGATAATTCTGTGGCCATATGATATCTATCATAACCTAGACGCGTGGCCTCCCATGTACGAAGGTTTCCTTGAGCACTTCCCAAATATTCTAATTTCTAAAATAGTTTTTGACTATACCTTTATGTAAGGTGTCATTGTGAGGTGATGTCCACGGTTGGAACATGAGTCACATTTGGTATATATTTGTATCCAAACTCACAGCATATGTGTTGTTGTATTTTGCACAACAATTGTTGTAATAAAGTTACAGTTATTTTCTGTACCATGTATTTGGTGACTCAGAATAGGTTGGATGGAATGGACCTATTTTGGGGTCGTTACATAGTCTATGCAGAAAAATCAAAGCTAATCTACAAACCAGTGGATAAGCAAGCCATCAAGTGTAACATGGCATCCCTCTTAGAAGATAGAGGTAACTCTATGAGCTCCTACCCTAGGGTATCCACACGAGCCAGGAGATCTACGGCCATCTGTATGGTGCTAGTATGCTCATCAATGAATGCACTCATCTCTTCAATGATGTCAGTAGTATGAGATCTCAATGCAGTACTATCTATAGTGGCAGCATCTCGGGTAGCTCGAGCCTCATCCTGCTCAACAAAAGCAGCATCCCGAGCCGCTCGAGCCTCATCCCGCTTAATAAAAGCAGCATCTCTACTAGAAGGAGCTGTCAACATCATTTCCCTAGCCTGATCCCTCTCAAATGTCATCAGATGTAACCTCTGCTCCAAATACTTTATAGAAGGTGGAACTGTAATAGTGAGAATACTGGGAGAATCATCGACCAGAGCTGCTATCAAACTAGTAAATAACTCATCCTCGGTAGGAGAATTAGGGGTTTCCATAAGCTCCTCATCATCAGAATCAATACTCGGCTCTGAGTAAACAACCATATCCGATGCAATATCTTCCTTCAGCCATGTAGAATACTTTGAAGAGCGACCCAGATGACTAGTCAAAAAATCAGCCCTCTCTCGACAAGTTCAACAATCATAAATCCTGGTCAAGTCATCTGCTGACAAAAGCCAAGTTGACAGTCGCTGACTCAATGCCCTGTCAAAGGGGTGAATATCCTGAACTGATCAAACTGTCCCATGATAGCCAGTAGATGATATATGGTCACCCCTGTCAAACCAACTAGGGGTAGATAATCCATGCCATCTGCATGAGTAATAAAGCTATAAGGAGAGCTGAGTCCTGAACAAGGTAAGATAACAAATGGATCCTCTATCCCTATCAGGAAAGCTAATCAGGATGTTGCGTTTATGCACTGAACTGGCTGAAAGGAATAAGACATGGCTATCTCATTTGTAAAATAGTACCAATGACGTCTAAAGGTGTCAATCGGTCTTAAATGTGTTATGAACCACACATACAACAAGAAGGCATTGCCTCTGAAAAACCCCACATGATGGGTATGGCAAAATGTGGCCAACCTCAAGGTCTCTGTCAATATCATGGGCAAGATGGTGCAACCCTCCCTGAGAGCACGAACTACCATAATCAGGCCAATATCCAGATGGTCCATATATAACGACATATACAAATAGGTTACGATGCACATTAATGGGATATCTACGCGGGTAACCTGCCACTCACCCTCAGTAATGATGAAATCCCCTGAATGCCGTAGATAGCTGTCTAATGATCCAAATCGGTCAATCAAGAAATCCAAGGACACCACATGTCCTGAGTTAATCTCATCCATGGTAACTCTAGGTCGTAAGCCCGTCAGGGTCATAAACTGCCGGCTCATATCACTGACAGCCATCCTAGCGCAAGGTCGGTCCAAAGGCAAATTAGTGAGATGCTAATACTCTTCCAATGTAGGAGTCAGCTCATGGATATCAAATCTAAAAACATATCTCCTTGGTATCCAACAAGATATCATGCCCTCTACAAAGCCCAACGGTACCTGGAACGTCAAGAGGGTCATAGAATGTCTCAATAACTGATTAACTATCACCCGATCTGGGGAAGACAAATTGCTATTCCAGGATCTCAAAAAAGAGGCTATCAGTATGGGTGGGGTATGCTCAATCTGGTTAACGGTAGATGAAGACATTTGTAGAACCGTATCATAAGACCATCCAGGGGTCAATGCTAAACTCACGTTTATGAATGCACATCTATAACATAATGCATGCATCATGATAAATGACAATAACAATGATAAATGACAATATGATGTAGGGAATAGAAAGCATGATATATACATTCCTAAATACATCATCTTTGTATACAACTGAAAATAAAAAGTACATGGAAATGGGGCACATCCGCCCAATATCTAAAAGAGGCCAATCAAAATATATAACGAGAAATGGGGCACAACCGTCCAATATCTAACAGAGGCCTATCAAAAGAAATAACGAGAAATCTATCAGAAGAAATCAATGATGTCCACATCATCCAATCGATCCATCTGATGTAACTCCTCCAAAGTCAGGAGAGGAATCCGACGGGTGAATAATACATACTCGACCCTATTCAAAAAGCGACCCTCAAAGCCTACTGTCAAATGGTCCTCGAAGTAGGGAACCCATGTGATGACATCTATTGTCAACAAGTTCAATTGGAAACGAGAATTGGTAAACCCCTCGGCTACAGGAACCTCTGCAAGAGTGGAGTGATGCCATCGCAGTCCCTGTGGATAGGTCTCCAGACCTAATGTAGTAACGGAACGAAGACAGGGAAGCCTCTCATAAACCCAAAATTAAAAATGCAAAGATCAAATATCTTCAGTCATGAAAACTGACAACCCGAGTAAGGGAAAATGAAAGATAAAGAGAAAATACTTACCAGCAAAAATGGGTAAAAGCCTATCCAAGCCTCTGTCACACCCTTTGAGCGTAGGCACATCACTCTAAGGAAGTAGGCAAAGGTGTATGAGCCCCAATCAAAGTCTTTGATATGGTCCACATCACGAGTGGCGCTAACTAAAGCAAAAGAGACCGTTGAGGATATGACACCCCCAAATCTGGGTACTTCATTCTCCTAAGACTTGGTGTTCACTTTCCATACATTCATAAAATCTACCCAAATAAAATAATATTTAAACCATAAATCCTCCCTAAAAAGGGTTACATCATTAATTTCAAAATATCCCAGGTTGCCTAACCTTAACATCAATCAACTGCGGAAATAAAATAATTACATCTCATTATTAAATATAAAGTCTATTAACATAAAAGTCATTAAATTACAAGTCTTCATCACTTGTATATTTTTCCCTTTTCTTTGCTAGTTATAGGTTCATCGACCTTCTCAACTTTAGCTGCAATGAGTGTATATATGCAAGAATGAACAAACAAAGCTCACTTTAAATAATAATGAATAAAATCTTTACAACAATTGCCAAATAATAGGCTGAACAAAATGCTTTATCAATGATAATCAGAATCATGAAATATTTAACTGAGGGTCATAAGACCATGAACTATGTCCATAGTTATAAGTAATCTTTCAACTTAAACTTTAACAGTCATAAGACAATAGGACTCCATGTACTTAGGGGGATCCGCCCTTCGTACAATGTATTGTACACAAACATTTTAACGCTATGCGTAAGTTATCCCCTATAATAGGGTTGTTCATCTCAGCATTTAGAAT
The DNA here is from genome assembly GCA_016801055.1 of Panax notoginseng. NCBI lineage: Eukaryota > Viridiplantae > Streptophyta > Magnoliopsida > Apiales > Araliaceae > Panax > Panax notoginseng. The sequence continues at coordinate 122,518,664 of CM029012.1, forward strand.
ACAAGTCTGCACCAAAGTAAGTTTGGTTTGGATAAGTTTCAAAGTAATTTAGAGTTTACGAACATCAACTAAGGATTAGTTGAATAAAATGGTAATAACATTATGCTATGGAATAATTCATAAGTGAATCAACATTATATACTAAGGTCATGCTTTAGGAATAATCTAAAAGCATAAGTATTGAATAATGTAACATACCTTGCTTCAACAATGTTAAGCTAAGGTTAAAACCTTATTTAGAGTTGAATCTTAAGCATGCATAACAAATAGTAAGTTGAATGATAAAACTTGTTCAAGATTAGTGTGTTAGAATGTATAAATTTGCATGCTAAATAAAAAGTTAAAGATTGGCTCAATATCAAGAGATAAGGCTTAGGAGCTTGCACAAAGAAACTTGCACAAAGAAAGCTTGGAGTTAGAAAAACTTGCTCAAAGAGAGTTTAGATACTTGCACAATTATAAAAGTAGAGTTAGAGAACTTGTCTCGTGCGTAGGTTAAACAATCACTACTCACGTTCACCACAAGTTTTACACATACCATATGTATTGACAATACACATTAGTTACACTAATATTAGCTTTATATAGCTCACTAGCAACATCACATCTTTTCATGAACATCACTATTCAGCTTTATTACAACTACTTTAGTGATCATGCCATTGCACCACATACACATTAACAACTTGATACAACATCCTATTGCATGTCCAACATGTTATCATTAGGTTATACTGTAAGACCCCAACTTATTAATGAATAAAATCAAATTTTCTCTAAATATTATTGCGAATAATAAGGTGTTAATTTGATATAATACTTTGGTTATGGGTGAAATGTGCAAATTTTGCAAAATAAACAAGTGGTTATAAAATATTCGTTTGGTAGTGGAATATTCTTTCTATCGGGGAATATTCGTACGACGGTGCAGCTATTTATGGGCCCCATAACGAAAAATGATTGGATGAATATAACGACAAAAATTGAGTTTTTATAAATAACGACGTAGTTGTTACCGTTAACACTGTTGGAATACCCGGTGGTTAAAATACAGTAATACGCGTGGTTGCACAGTAGCACACAGATTGCACAAGATTTTTGAATTATTGATTCTTACGAAGGAAGGCACTACTCAATAATTGTTACAGTAGTTACTGTTTAATATTTTATTTTATTAATTCAATAATTGTTGCGTTGATATTTTATATTATTGTTGTTCAATAATTGTTACTGCACAGTATTTTTCATTATCAGATCAATATTATTTGAATAATATTATTAGATAACATTATTGACAATGTCTAGAAAGTTCTGTTTAAGGAGAGGTTTAGTCACCTAATTGCGCGCCAGTAAGGAGAAATTCTTATTGGAAAGCCCCCTCTAAATGTGATTCTGTAATATTATTTGTGAATAATTAATTATTGATTCATATGATAAGGAAATATTTATTTTATGTGGATATAAATGACGGATATATTTTTGTGGTTAAAAATGAAGGAGTTAATGTTGAGGTGTTTTATCTATATTTTTGTCGGAACGGAGGTATTGAAAATCAAATTAGAGTTTTTGAGATATTTTACGAGGGTTATAATTTTTAATCCGACCGTTAGATCGTGGTAATATTTGGATATGTTATACATAGATAAGTTGAGTATATATCCACAAATTTTGAACCGTTAAAAATGAACGTATGATTTGTTATGAATTTTACGAGATGACTGATTCAGAAATTGTTGAATTTTCGGAGTTAATCATTTTGATGGAAAATTCTAGAATTGGTGAGCCCCACTCTTGGTTGGTGAAGAAATATGCTAAGATTTTTAGTCAAATGTGGTGGGTGGGAATAGTAGCAGGTAAAGCCATCAGGTTACAGGTTAAGTCTGCTTCGGCGTGCTAATATTTTCCTATAAATAGATGGCTAAGTTAGAATTGAAAATCACACCAGAATTCATAAGTTTTCTCTCTTTCTCGCTCTAGATTATTGATTGTATTTTGTGAGTATTTAGATACTTTGAGAGTTTCTATTCAGCACAAATTTTATTCAGTCTCATATTCGATATTCAGTCATAAGTACGGTTATTTTGAGGTAAAGGATATTATTTTCTTCTTAAATGATATTATTTTCTTCAATATCATTATGCTGAAATATTGATATAAACTTTTTATCAAATTTGGAACTTTTTTGTGTCGAGGTTACTATTCACGTATACGATACTATTCACGAATACGGCACTATTCACCAAAAAATAAAAATTTTTCTTTTTGTCCAAGATGTCTATTATGGTTACTATCTTTGATTGTATCCATGTTTTGATTTTTAATTTTGAATTCTCCTTCACAATTGGTTATTATGGAGTATTATTGTACTTGGATAAACTATAATACGAATCCCTAATATTTGTCCTTCTGTCTCATTGGATTCGTTTTCTTTAAGATAATTTTTCATCATCCTCAGTCCTAAATGATGATATTACTGAATATCTTTGGCCTGTAGTGCAAAGATGAATGATTAACTGATGAATATCTTTGGCCCGTAGTGCAAAGATGAACAGGTGTTGAGATGAACATGACCGACTGATGTTACAAATGAATATCTTTGGCCTATAGTGCAAAGATGAATATTTGATTCAAGATGTATATTGATTGATGTTACAGGGATAAAATATTGATGATGGACTTTTAAATCTTAGAAGATAGTAGAATTCTTTCTCTACTTGACTCTTCTAATGGTTTGCTATTTCCGCTGCAGTTGTTGATCTAAATCTTGTTGTCTATTATATTTTATCAGATTTTTCCCTGTTGAAAACTAACGATAATTTGTTGTATATTATCTTAGTCATAATATTCTTTATTGGGCTAGTTGAGCTCACCCTTTTCCTTTTTGTTCCATTTTTCTCAGGAGGCGAGAATATAGCGGGAACTAGTCGGGGTGTGGAGTGATGTTTCCAGTCAGTTGTGTTAGCAGTCCTCACTATTTTGTAAAATAGTGTTTCAATAATTATAATGAGGACTTATTTGAGTGTGGATATTGTCTAGAAGACAATATTTGTATTTAAACTCACAGTATTGAGTTGTTGTATTTTACACAACAATTGTATTAATGATGTAGTAGTTATTTCTGTACCAAGTTTTTGGTGACTCATAATGGGTAATGTATACTTATTTTGGGGGCGTCACATATACTAATACACAAAGGATTGCACTTGCATCCGCGCATCCCGACGCCCTCCGGTTGCCTCTAAATACACAACAGTCCTAAATATAGCTATTTTGACCCTTCATAACGATTTTAAATTGAAAAACTTAAAGAATAAAAGTTATAGGCCTATTCGTCCTCGTTCCGAATCATCTTGAATCGCATCAATCAGAGTTCGTATGAAAAAGTTATGCTCATTTTAGTAAACTATGTCCAGTCAATTTTTTTTCAAAATTTCGGCTTGGCAGAATACCCCCCCCCCCCGCCAGGACGGGGGTTTTTGCACTGGGGGGCCTGTCGGGGCGGGGGTCACTGCTGTGATTTTGTAATTTTAGCTCTAGAACACTACGGAAAGCCAAATTAGGCCTCCAAACTCCTTTCTAACAACCATACCAACCTACCCAAGGTGTAATAGGTTTACAGAAACATAATCTAATATTTTCTAACGCGTTTCTAGTCATCTAAACAGCATAAACATCCAAATTACAACACCCAATTTTACTATTTTTGATAAAACTCCATTGTTTTGACATTTTCAGCGAAAATCATCACTGTAACTTTGTTTTTCAACCAAAACAATTAATTCAAAATACTTTGTTTATGTTTATTTATCCTTTTTCAATTCAATAGTTAATTTATAATTTAAACAACTACTACAACCTTAATTTTACTTTTAAACTAAGCTATATTCATACATATTCATATATACTCACTGTAATATGAGTTTCTTCACAAATTACATACATACATGAATTAATTGACTATTCCCATATATAACTTATGAAAAATAGTTTTATAACAAATAATTTAACATACAAAACCATATACCACACACAATTTATCCTTCACAAAGATTTTATAGAGAATTTTAGAAGAGAAAAACTTAAAACTTTAAAAATAAAATAATTAAGATGATACCTTTGTTTAAGAAGATGATAACCTCCCCTTTTGATAAATAACTTTCTTTTTCCCAATTCTTCTCACAAAACTCTCTAGGATTCTCTCAACTTCTCTCTCAATTTTTCTCTTCTTCTCTTCTTTTTCTTCTTTTGAGTCTTTCTTCTCCTAACTCTAACTTACGTACTAACATATAACGTATGGTAATAATATATATTAATTATGTAATATAAATATAGATATAACTGATATCAGTTATCTAAGTTTTTGAAAATCAAAAGCCATAAGGCTTGTTTGGCTAACATAATTAAAATTAATCAATTAATCATTATACCTTGTTTGGTAAAAAATATTAAAAATAAAGACTTAATATGCATTAAGCTTTGTTTGGCAAAACCGAATTAAACTCCTTTAATTTATTTTAATAACTCCTTTATAGCAAGGTAATTTGTCACACTTTTATTTAATTAAATTTTTAATAATCAATTTAATTAATTCTAATAACAATTTATTAAATTACTTTAACATAAAAATCAATACAACATAATTATAACTTTCTTTATAATTATAATTTTATTTAATCAACTAACACATTATTTTAATTACACATTCAAATTAAAATATAATAATTCATTTAATCATTATAAACTCTCTAACTTGATTATTAAATTAAATTAGTATATTATCTCATAACAATTAATTTTCTTAACTTCTTAATTATTTACTTAACAAATAATTAACCAATCAAGTCAAATTAAATTAAATATTTATTCAACAATAAACACATCCATTAAATATTTATATAACTTAATAAAAATTTAAAATTACAATTTAAAATTCTGGATTGTTACATCCTTCCCTCCTTATAAGGATTTTGTCCCCAGAATCATAATTCAAGCAAATCATTCGCCACATTCTTCCCTACTTACAAAGATTCTGTCCCCAGAATCGAAGACATAGATTAAACAAATAACTCAGGGTAATCTTTCATCATTTTATCCTCAAGTTCCCACGTAGCTTATTCAGCATTATGGTTCCTTCATATAACCTTCACAGAAGGTATAACTTTATTCATGTGCACCTGTTCTTTTCTGTCAACTATCTGGATAGGAATCTCTTCATAGGACAAGTCTTTGTCAAACTGCAATGGTTCGTACTCGATCACGTGCTTGTAATCGGGTTTATACGGTCGTAACACCGAAACGTGAAAAACATTGTGAACGTTTTGCAATTTTGGAGGTAGAGCTACCTCGTAAGCCACTTCTCCTACTCTTCGCAGCACTTCAAAGGGTCCAATAAACCTTAGGCTCAGCTTTCCCTTTTTATCGAAACGAATTTTCCCCTTCCAAGGATAAACTTTTAAGAACACGTAATTTTCTACGTCGAATGCATGATCTTGCCTATGTTGATCAGCATACTTTTTCTATCTATCTTGAGCATCTACCAATCTTGTTCTGATGAGTTTGACAATCTCAGCAGTTTATTGAACCAGTTCTGGTCCTAATAGTTGGTGTTCACCAACTTCATCCCAGCATAGTGGAGTTCTGCACTTTCTGCCGTATAATGCTTCTTAAGGCGGTATGCCGATGCTCGCGTGGTAACTATTGTTGTAGGAAAATTTCACTAACAGTAAATGTTCATCCCAACTCCCTTTGAAGTCCATGATGCATGCTCTAAGCATATCTTCTAACGTCTAGATTGTTCGTTCGCTTTGCCCGTCGGTTTGCGGGTGATATGATGTACTCATCCTCAGTTGCGTTCCCATGCATTCTTGCAGTTTCTTTCAGAAATTTGACGTGAAAATCGGATCTCTATCTGATACTATTGACACTGGAACTCCATGCCTCGATATGATCTCTTTGATGTATAGTTTTGCCAGCTGATCAAGATTAAATCTAATCTTTATTGGCAAAAAGTGAGCTGATTTCATTAATCTATCCACCACCACCCAAATCGCATCGTATTCTTTCTGAGTCCTTGGAAGACCTACCACAAAATCCATTGTGATATGTTCTCACTTCCATTCTGGTATTTCCAACGGTTGAAGTAATCTGCTTGGTCTCTGATGCTCTGCCTTCACTTTCTGACATGTCAAGCATTTCGCAACACATTCTGCAACATCTCTTTTCATGTTTGGCCACCAAAAGTGTCATCGTAAATCTTAATACATCTTCGTACTTCCCAGATGAATCGAGTATCTTGAATTATGAGCTTCGGTCAAGATTTCGTCTTTAATATTTGGTACTGCTGGAACCCAAATTCTTCCCTCGAATCTTAGTAACCCTTCAGTATCGATCTTGTATTTCACTTCACAACTCTCAACCATTTTTTCTTTGATCTTTCCACATTCTTCATCTTGTAGTTGAGCATTCTTCACCTTGTCAACCAAAGTTGAACTACCTTCCATCTGGAACAATCTTTCATCTGTTTCTTTCTGAAATTTGATTTCCAACTCTAGCTTTGTCATTGCTGAAATAAGCTCCTCCTGAGTGGTTATCAACATCAACTTTTCCCGACCTTTCCTGCTTAAAGCATCTGCAACCACATTCGCTTTGCCTGGATGATAAAAGATCTCATAATCGTAATCTTTTATCAATTCCATCCATCTTCTTTGTCGCATGTTCAGGTCCTTCTGAGTGAAAATATAATTCAAACTCTTATGGTCTGTATATATCTCACATTTATCTCCATAGAGATAGTGCCTCAATATCTTTAGAGCAAATGCCACTGCAACCAACTCTAAATTATGAGTCAGATACCCTTTCTTATAATCCTTTAGTTGCCTTGATGCATATGCAATAACTTTGCCATTCTATATAAGGACACATCCTAATCCTTTGTGTGAGGCATCACTATACACCACAAAATTTCCTGTATTATCTGGTAATGACAACACAGGTGCCACACTTAACTTCTTTTTCAAGTCTTGAAAACTTTCTTCACACTTCTCCATCCAAACAAATTTTACAGCTTTCCTTGTTAAATTTGTTAACGGAGTGGCAATCTTGGAAAATCCTGGATATATAAACCGTCTATAATAACCGGCCAGTCCCAAGAAACTCCTCACCTCCGAAGGTGTTCTTGGTTGTTCTCAATTGATTACAGCTTCAACTTTTGATGGATCCACTGAAATCCCATCTTTGTCAATCACATGCCCAAGAAATTGTACACGTTCTAGCCAAAATTCACATTTAGAGAATTTCACGTACAACTTTTCCTTCCTAAGTGTCTCCAACGTCAAATGTAAATGTTCTACGTGTTCTTCTTGAGTTTTGGAATACACCAGAATGTCGTCGATAAATACCACTACGAACTTGTCTAAGAATGGTTTAAACACCCTGTTCATCAAATCCATGAATGCAGTAGGGGCATTGGTCTAACCGAAAGATATCACCAGAAACTCGTAATGTCCATACCGAGTTCTGAATGTCGTTCTAGGTATATCCTCCTTCCTTACCTTCAATTGGTGATACCCACTTCTCAAATCTATTTTCGAGAAGTATTTAGCACCCTTCAACTGATCAAACAAGTCATCTATTCTTGGCAGCGGATATTTATTCTTAATAGTGACTTTGTTTAACTCCCTATAATAAATGCAAAGACGCATTGACCCATCCTTCTTCTTCACGAATAACACTGGCGCTCCCCACGGTGATACGCTTGGTTGAATATACTTCTTGTCTAATAGCTCTTGCAGTTATACCATCAGTTCCTTCATCTCTACCGGAGCCATTCTGTATGGGGCTTTCGATATCGGGACAGTTCCTGGCGCTAAGTCAATCACGAACTCAATCTCTCTGTCAAGCAGAAGTCCTGACAAATCCTCCGGAAACACATCTACAAATTCCCTAACCACTGGTATCTCTTCCAGTTTCACACCTTTGTTCTGAATATTTACTATGTAAGCTAAATAATCTACACAGCCTTGACTCAACAACTTTTTGGCCTTCATAATTGTCAGACATTTCATTTGTCTAGGCGATTTACTACCATAGAAAACTACCTTTGACGGAGTTATAAGGTTTACACACTTCTTTTGGCAATCAATTACCGCTCCATAATTGAACAGCCAATCCATTCCCAGAATAACATCAAACTCTCCAAGTCTAATCGGGATTAAATCTACCATCATGATATTCTTCTTAATGTTCACCCTATAGTTCTTGTATACGAACCTAATAGGAATTACTTCCTTATTCGCAATTTCTATGTTCAAAGGAAAATTCAGTTCTTCACTGGGCAAGCCTAACCTCTTAGCAAATTCATCAGATATAAACGAGCAAGTAGCACCCGAATCAAATAATACATAAGTATCAATATCATTGATTGGGATTATACCTAATACCACATCTTTTGATTGCACAGTATCTTGCACAGTCATGTTGAAGGTTCTGGCTGTGGGTTTGTTTGATGCCGTTGGCCCAGTAATGGCCCATGTACCTCCACTGATACCTCCCTTGCTTCCTGTTGTCTCTCCAGCCTTCTTCTTAGGGCACTCACGAGCAAAGTGATCCTTGGACCCGCACGTGAAGCAAACGTTCTTCTTTAGTTGAGTGCAATTTGGGGCGATGTGACCCTCCTGGCCACAGTTAAAGCATACACGCTTCCCCATTAAGCACACACCCTTGTGAAACTTTCCACATGTAGTATATGCTTCGAACTTCTTATTCTGTTGGTTACCCTGCTGATTTCCACCCACATTTCCATTCCATTTTCTCTTCAGATTATTGTTGCCATTTCCATTACCACTACCACCATTCTTAACCTCCACTTCATTCTTCTTCTTTTTTTGTTCTTGATTGAACTTTGTTACAGTCTCGCCTCCACCTTAAGTGAGAATTGCCTTCTCCATTACTGCTGTAAATATCTTCAGCTGGAACTGGGAGACCCTATTGTACAACCAGGGCTTCAGTCCCTGCTCAAACCTCTTCGCCTTGCGTTCGTCTGTGCTGACTTGATATGGCGCAAACCTCGCCAACTCGTTGAATTTAGCGGTATATTCCGATACCGTCATTGTTCCCTGCTTCAGTTCTAAAAACTGCACCTCTAGCTGACTCTTCAAACTCTCTAGGAAATAAGTCTCGAAGAATATCTCCTTAAACCTATCCCAAGTCATAACCCCTTGTCCTTCTCGAGTTTTATTGGCCTACCACTAATAACCTTTCAACATAAATGTTGCAAAAGCAGTCTTCTAATCCTCCCCTACTCTCGTAACATCAAATACTTTCTCTATCTCCATGATCCAGGTCTGTGCCTCCACTGGATTCATGGACCCACGAAATTCTGGTGGTCCAATCGCCTTGAACTTCTTAAAAGTTGTACCTTGATTCTGAGGTTGATTCTGCAGTGCACCCGTCAGTAATGTCACCAGTTGTTGAACGGGGTTAGCTTCAGCATTGTTATTGTTGGTTCCCTCAGTGGTTCTCTGTCGTGGTTGACGTCTTAGAGGCATTTTCTGTTAAAAATACACCCATTAGATTATACTCAACTCCTTTAAGTATTTTCTACTTAACTTGCACTCCATAAAAGAACTCATCACATAACACATAACACTTTGAATAAAATAAAATAATAACTTTTATTCATTCATAATCTTTTTGATAACAAAAAAAATAATAGCATCACTGCTATTTACATTACTTTCCTGAACTACTAAAGTCCCAGGATAGCATCATCATCATATCCCATGTAATGACCCCAAAATAGGTCCATTCCATCCAACCTATTCTGAGTCGCCAAATACATGGTACAGAAAACAACTACAACTTTATTACAACAATTGTCGTGCAAAATACAACAACACATATGCTGTGAGTTTGGATACAAATATATACCAAATGTGACTCATGTCCCAACTGTGGACATCACCTCACAATGACACCTTACATAAAGGTATAGTCAAAAACTATTTTAGAAATTAAAATTTTTGGGAAGTGCTCAAGGAAACCTTCGTACATGGGAGGCCATGCATCTAGGTTATGATAGATATCATATGGCCACCTAATTATCTTTGGTTGACCCAATAGACCCCAATGAAAAATAAGAAGATTACTATCATATTCTTTCCAATGGTAAGTCTTCTCTTGACATATCATTATCTCTACTGTCTCTAATTGAGAATTATACTTCAAACAAACACCAAGATTATATAGGTAGTGCTCGTAAATATACTAAGCAAGTGGATGAGCACAACCCTGTCTTATGATGACACGAGGTTGTATGTCATTAGACATCTTGTATGATAACACCCTTCCAACGTTGGGTTCGCCTCACCCTATTTTCTTCACCAAATATAACTACTAAATGATGACCACCGTTCTATTCCCTTGTTACCCCCGCTCGACCCAGCTACACTCTTATTACTTGAAAGGAATTGTGAAACAAAAGGGTGAGCACAACTAGCTCTGTAAAGAATATCATGACTAAAGATAAATAAATTATCAATAGCCTTCAACAGTAATAAATCAGAGATTTAGAACATAAGGTAGATGATAAAAATTTTCAACCATAGTTACAGCGGAACGAGCAATCCATTAGAAGAGTCAAATAGACTATAAAGTTTATTATCTTCTCCACGTTAAAAGTCCACCAACAATGTCTTATCCCTGTAACATCAATCAACAATTCCTGTCCACAATCACATGTATAACTCATAATCGTAATTGTAATTCTAAATTCCTTTTCTCATCCAGGACAAAGATAATTTTCATCACCTGAAACATCAAACATCATGGTTATACCAAATCATAGTTCATGTTCATAATCATACTAATAAATTCATCTCTGCACTACGGCCCAAAGATATTCATCAACAAGTCATCTTTGCACTACATGCCAAAGATATTCAACAACAGGTCATCTTTGCATTACGAGCCAAAGATATTCATCAACAACTCATCTTTGCACTACAGGCCAAAGATATTCAGCAACAAGTCATCTTTGCATTACGAACCAAAGATATTCATCAATAATTCATCTTTGCACTACGGGCCAAAGATATTCATCAATAATTCATATTTGCACTACAGGCCATAGATATTCCTCAACAGTTCATATTTACACTACAGGCCAAATATATTCATATCTCAAAGAAATATATAATCATTTTAGAACTTATATAAACAATAATTATAACCATGTTGATCAATTTACCTTTGCACTTAAGCTAAATATATTCAATTATAAATTCAATGGTCATGATCATACCAGTCACAATTCAACTTTTCCACTATTGGCCAAAGAGAACCCTAGTCATGATCATACCAATAATCTACCCATCTTTACACTCAAGTGAAAGAGAAATTCAACATCAGGGTTATAAAAATGTTATATATGATAATAAAAATAATATGATCAACAACTGCATTTATTTTCAAGAGCAACAATCATAAATCAACGATAATTTAGTCAGAAAAAGAAACTAATTTTTGTCGTGAATAGTAACTCGTGAATAGTAACTCATGAATAGTAACTCGTGAATAGTAACTCAATCTTTATATTTGCTATATGAATTAAAAGCATGTATGCCATGTTACCTTAATGAGATGTATATCGAGCATGTTATTATGTGTTATGTGATGCATGAAAACTGTTAGACTTTGCTGGGCTGTCGAGCTCACTCTTGCAAATAACCACTTTTGCAGGTCAAGATTTTAAGTTAAAGATATGTGCTAAGTGAGTTATAGAGATCTATATTCACGAAGATTACTTATGTTTTATGAGAAATGTATTTCATATTTTGAACGTAATATGTTGAATTGTAAGTTGAGTTATCCAATGTATATGGATATTTAGTTATGATGTAAGACTTTGTATAGTCATTTTGTTGTAACGATTCATGATATAAGATTGAATCAAAGAGATGTAATGTAAAGGTTGCGATTCAGGGCAAGAAAGAAGGAAATGTATAAACGTTCTAAATATTCCGCAATTTTAGTGTTTTTAATATCGAATAATGATGTAAAATTTGAGATTTAATGTGTGGTTAACGACCGAAGTTGAGATTTAAATTGTATGGATTTTGGGGTTGTTACAGTTGGTATCAGAGCTGTAGGTTAGAAGCCTTAGGTAGGAGTACCGTAGACTATAACCTTAGAGAAGAGAGGTGAAGATAATAAACGAATAAGCTCAAATAGAGCTTGACCAATAATGGATTAAAACTTGCGTGAAAGGATTCAAAGAAGAATCTCGCAGAGTTTTAAGGAATATGAATGTGGGGTTACCCAACTCCAATAATAAGGATGTAATGTGATAATAAATAGACAGTGTCTATAAGAAGAGTGATAAAGAAGTTTAGAATAGAGAGTTATATTTAAGTATGGTGCAATTGTACTCTTTAGTAGTTGATGTATGGTATCTGGGCTAAACGATTCCTTCATAGAGCGGAGGTATATACGAACTAGTAACTCGGAACCTAGTTTGTTGGTTGTTTGTGGAAAACCACTCAGCGTACCATATTGAAACTGTTAGAGACTCGATGTGTACTAAGTATAGAAATGGACACGTTTGATGAGAGTGTAGAACTTGAATGAAATTTTGAGCGATGTAAATAAAGTTGAAAATTCTTAAAGGAAGAATTGTTATATAAACAAGAAGATTCAAAGAAGAATCTAAGAGATATAAAGATAAGAAATGGGAGTTTCCTAACTCCAAAAGCCAAGATAACGAGTAATGTAGTAAATGATGAAAAAGAGAAAGAAAGAGAATCGTAAAACAAAACGATCACGAGTTAAGAAAAGAATTTTAAGGGAGATGGTTATAGAATAAGATCACGACGTGGTCTAGATCTGTTTAAGTTATAAAAGAAAGATGGTCTATAATGTTTGAATAATTATAGCTTAATTCTATGAAGATGGAGTACTATGAAATAGTACGAGATAACTCATGAGGAGTTATAGATGATGTGATACGAGGAATTCGTATCGAGCAAAGAGCAAGTTATAAGAAAAATAGAGTTAGCTGGAATTTCAATTGAGGACTCATGTGATGACTGAGTTGTACAAACCTTTGTATGGGCGAGGGTTTTGTGCTTGCACTCAGTTTATCACATTGATAATCATTGGAATGTTTGTGTCCCGCTATTTGTTGAATGCCTGTTGAGAAGGTGATTCTTTTCTCATGTGTATAACAAGTAGGTAGAGTATAGATAGAGAATATTATAAGATTGAGTGCGAGTTCTTAAAACTCATACTTATGGTAGGTTCGTGACTCATAATTATATGGTATGTTTTTGAACCCCTCAGCGAATGGACGCCTATGGTCTGACTAGGATAAGTTCTTAAACTCATATGATTGTGGCAAGTTCCTGAACTCATAACGTGTGGTAAGTTTGACGAACTGGGTGTAATTAAGTGTGAATGGAGTATTGAGGATGATAGGAATAGATAGACCTATTAAGCAATGGACCATTATAGAAAGTGGAGCTGATGGTGGAAGCATAGGTATTCTAAATCTACTAGCTATGCTAGACTTTCGAAATTTATTGACTTCGTGCTGATGTTTACACTTCTATTTTCTTGAAAAACATTGGATCAAATGATAGAACCAATGAGTTTTAACAACAATACTGTTTTTCGTATATCTATGCTAATTGCTTCGGCTAGGTAAAAATGATTTGTAATATATCAAAATGTATTTTATATCATTAATGCATCATGTAATCTGGTGCAAAGATGAAAAAAAAACGATGGAGTCATCAATGCAGTATTACCTAGTGTTGGATGTGATCTAAGGATCGTCAGCCCAGTATGATATGATGTAGTATGATAAAATCAACAAATGACAGAATTCTCAACGGACTGTAAATACAGTGCGGTATCATGACGTTATAAAAAGATTTTTGAGATTTCTTTAAGATATGAGAATACATATGTATGTATGTATATGTATATTTCGATTGATGTTCGAATTGTTGTAGAGGTCTATGCTATTTGATTCAGCTAGACAAATATTGAAAGATGTTCATGAAATGCATGCGTTTCTTGAGAAGTTATGCCAAACCAAATTGTTTTGGTGCGAATTCAGATGTTGAAAAGCTGAGATGAACAACCCTTTTATAGGGGATTACGCGGAGGCGTTGAGATGTTTGTGCACAATACATTGTACGAAGGGCTGATCACCCTAAGTACGAGGAGTCCCTATAGTCTAATGACTGTTAAAGTTTAAGTTGAAAGATTACTTATAACTATGGACATACGCATAGCGTTTAAATGTTTGTGTACAATACATCGTACGAAGGGCTTAACACCCTAAGTACGGGGGTCCTTATAGTCTTATGACTGTTAAAGTTGAAGTTGAAAGATTACTTGCAACTGTGGACATAGTTCGTGGTCTTATGACCCTCAACATGATTTGGAATCTTTTAAATTCATGTTATTCATATCGCTTCCCAATTATTGAGCAATTGTGGAAGATTCTTGATATTCTAAAAGGTGAATGTGGTAAGGATGATATTCCTTAGAAAGAAGTGAGTCGTAGAATGCGACACTAAATGATGAATATGTTGAATAAGTGAGAAAAGAGATTTTGAAGTGAGAACGATATGAGTTATCAAAGAATAATGTGAAACTTTTAATATAAAAGTTAATAGTTGTAGAATGATAATTGTGGAAAGGAAGTAGTTATAGAAACCAATGAATGAATGAAGTAGTGACGTAAAATCTATTTTGATAGATTGAATATTCATTGATAAAATTTCGAGGACGAAATTCTTAGAAGAATGGATGAATGTAATATCCCGAGTGTTCATGATTACGATCCTTAAAGAAAAAAAAAAGGAAATGAACGGGTTAAAGAATATGTAATACTCAAATATAATTGAGTCTGAGTAAAGGTTATGAAATAAAACTTACAAGAATTTATTTTGAAGAATGGTGGGAGTAGGAAATATAAAACCTATATTAAGGTAATGTGTTGAAGTTATTCAACGAAGAGATTTGGCGAAAACCTGAGTAAAGTAGAGTTTTGGTGATTCCGAGGACGGAATCCTTATAAGGAGGGAAAAAATGTGACGAATGAATTATTTGAGTTGTGATTCTGGGGACAGAATCCTTGTAAGGAGGGAATGATGTAATAATCCAGAATTTTATTAACAATCCAAAATTTTATTTGTAATTTAAAATATTTATGAAATTAAGTAAATATTTTATTTATGTGATTGTTGTTAGTATATACTTGTGAATTAAATTTATTAGATAATACTCTAATTTAATTTAACAGTTAGAGAGTTGTTAAAAAAATTTTATGAGTTGCTATATTGATGTCGTAATTTAATAATTAAAGTGATATATTAATTATTAAATAAAATTATAATGAGATTATAATTTTGTGATATTTGGTCAAGTGGGAAATTTATTTAGTATATGGTAATTAGTTTATTTAATTAAGTTTGGATATGGAAATCCAGATAAACAATGTGGGACAATAAACTATACTATATGTGACTTATGAAAATAAATTAAAAGGGTTTTAATTTGGTTTTACCAAACAAACCCATAGAGCTTTTGAAATTCTTATTTTAATCTTGTTTTGCCAAATAAGGCTTAAGGAATGATTAAGTCATTATTTTAATATGGCTTTGCCAAACAAGCCTTAGGGCTTTTAAAATTCTAATTTTGTAACTTATATATTAAATTGATAATTAGTATATGTAATTATATTGGGAGTTACATATTCTATAATTATATGTGTTATATGTATATTGTATATACACTAAGTTACGTTAGTTTTCTAAACCTAAGTCTAAACTAAGAACAAAGAGAAGAAGAGAGAATACAGAGAAGAAGAAGAAGAAGGAGAAGAAGAAAGGGAAACCTTGAGAAAACAAAAGAAAAGCTTTCATCATCTCCATATTTTCTCCTAATTCAACCTAGAAAGGGCACGTGAAGTGCAGATAACTGTAAGCTGTTAAACTGTTATTGGTAAACAACGATCAAGGAAAGTCTTTCGGTTCCTATTTGTTACGTGGACTTGATGAACTGTTTTAAATTGTATGATATGTTATACATGTTGAAATCATAAAATGTTTAAGTCAATATATGACTGCATTGTTTTGGCTAAGTAATGATGATTGAGTAAGGAACTCAATCTTTATATTTGCTATATGAATTAAAAGCATGTATGCCATGTTACCTTAATGAGATGTATATCGAGTATGTTATTATGTGTTATGTGATGCATGAAAACTGTTAGACTTTGCTGGGCTGTCGAACTCACTCTTGCAAATAACCACTTTTGCAGGTCAAGATTTTAAGTTAAAGATATGTGCTAAGTGAGTTATAGAGATCTATATTCACGAAGATTACTTATGTTTTATGAGAAATGTATTTCATATTTTGAACGTAATATGTTGAATTGTAAGTTGAGTTATCCAATGTATATGGATATTTAGTTATGATGTAAGACTTTGTATAGTCATTTTGTTGTAACGATTCATGATATAAGATTGAATCAAAGAGATGTAATGTAAAGGTTGCGATTCAGGGCAAGAAAGAAGGAAATGTATAAACGTTCTAAATATTCCGCAATTTTAGTGTTTTTAATATCGAATAATGATGTAAAATTTGAGATTTAATGTGTGGTTAACGACCGAAGTTGAGATTTAAATTGTATAGATTTTGGGGTCGTTACAGTAACTCATGAATAGTAACTCGTGAATAGTACTCCGTATTCATACATGGTGCCGTATACGTAAATAATGTCATATACGTAAATAGTGCCATATACATAAATAGTGCCGAATACGTGAATAGTAATCCCGACTCAAAGAGGTAAAAATTATACAATAAAATCCATACCAATATTTCAGTATAATGATATTGAAAGAATAACATCATTATGAAGAATATAACATCATTTAATATCCCTTACTATCCCTTACCTGAAAAAAGCAGCACTTCTGACTGGATATCGGATATAACGCTGAAGGAAACTTGCACTGATGAATATCAACTCATCAAGTATCTAAATACTCACAAAATACACTCAATAATCTAGAGAGAAAAAGAGAGAAAACTTATGAATTCTGGTGTGATTTTCAATTCTAACTTAGCCCTCTATTTATAGAAAAATGTTGCCGAAGCAGACTTGACCTGCAACCTGATGGCTTTACCTGCTACTATTCCACCCACCAAAAATTAGCCATCTTTCCCAACAACTAAAAGTGGGGCCCACCCATTTCTAGAATTTTCCACCAAAATCATTTATAAACCTAATTTCCGAATCAGTCACCTCTTAAAATTCATAACAAATCATTCGTTCATTTTTAACGGTTTAAAATTTGTGAACATATACTCAACTTATATATGTATAACATATCCAAAAATTACCATGATCCAACGGTCGGATCAAAAATTATAACTCACGTAATATATCTCAAGAATACTGATTATCGGATTATAAATCCTTCGGACCAGTTTCATTCGAAAATTCACCATGAAATATCCACAAAGAATTTATGGGTGATTCCAAATTCTACGGTTAGCTTACGTCCAGGGCTTTCTTTTGATATATGGCTCATCTCCTAACTCATTATATACAAAGAGTTATGGATTTTACAAAATCAAGTAATAAACTAATTTTTCTGAAAATCCCATATTTTGTTCTCCATTTCGATAAAATACTGATAAAACACCTCATCATTAATTCCTTCATTTATAACCACATAAATAAATCTATCATTTATATCCACATCAAATAAATATTTTCTAATCATATAAATCAATAATTAATTATTCAGAAATAATATTACAGAATCACAATTATGACAACCAGGCAGTTCTCAGGAAAGAGGGGGCTTTCCGATAAGGATTTCTCCTTACTGACAAGCAATTAGATGACCAAACCTCTCCTTAGACAGAACTTTCTAGACATTGTCAATAATACTATCTAATAATATTATTCTAAATAATATGAATTATTGATCTGTTAATGGAGATGATGTGTAGTGACAATTATTGAGCAACAATAATATAAAATATCAACGCAGCAATTATTGAATCAATAAAATAAAATATTAAACAGTAATTACTGTAACAATTATTGAGTAGTGACTTCTTACGTAAGGATCAATAATTTAAAAATACTGTGTAAAATCGTGTGCTACTGTGTAAACACGCGTATTACTGTATTTTAACCACCGGGTATTCCAACAGTGTTAACGGTAATAACTACGCCGTTATTTATAAAAACTCAATTTTGTCGTTATCTTCATCCGACAGTTATTCTGTTATGGGACCCACAAATGACTGCGTCGTTGTACGGATATTCCCGACAAAAAGAATATTCCACGACCAAATGAATATTCCCCAACAACAATGAATATTTTATAGCCACTTGCGTATTTTGTAAAATTTCACATATCACCCTTAACTTTAAACTTTTATCAATTTAACCATTTACTGAATAGAAATTATAAGAAAAAATTGAATACTTTTATTTTATAAAATTCGGGGTCTTACATCCCATAGGTTACATAACACTTGGGATTTACATATTATTTATCATATTATTACTTGCATATCAAGTACATTCACTACGAGGTCCTACTAAGATACTGCGTAGCCTTTTGACTCTCTTCCTCCACAATTCGGAACATTGTTCTGCGATCTAATATATACGATGGCAGCTTCTTGAGCTGAATCGGATAACCCATGACCTGATCTTGAGCTCGATTAATCACGATGTTGAATACATTATTCATCTCTTCCATCTTCATACTCTTTGCTTGTGCGTCTCTTGCTGCTATCCCGGCTCGTTGATAAGCTTCCTTGTATGTGTCTTCAGCTCTTGCCCCCTTAGTAGACTCTTCTCTTAGCTTGTTCTTCAGTTCTGCAATCTCCGCTGTCATTCGTTCATTCACTCCCTCAGTGTGAACCAGCTTTTCTTCGACATTAGTCAGTCGTTCATCTCGATCCAGGATCTCATCGTCCTTCTGTGCCATCGAGGCCTGTTGCTCAGCTACTATCTCTTGCAACTCCTCGACGTTATCCTAAAGTTCCACATTACGGTCATAGACTCCATCGTACATACGAGCAGCTATCGAGTTCAGTAAAATCTCTTCATCCTTGTCGTCGTCATCCTCATTCTCCTGTGGCATCTCAACTGGATCCTCCTCATCCGTCTCTACATCATCATCATCATCATCCTCATCTTTAACTACTGTGACCAACGGGGCTGACTCCCATGGCAGTAGTTGTTCCCAAACCACCTGAATGTCACGATACTCCTAGGCATCTGAGGTCCTTCCTCCCTAGCCTGACTGGATTCTCCGACATTAGTCATCCTGGCAACAAAATTTTTAAGTTTTAATTACTAATCATTATTACTCAACACTCACGAGCATATACGTTACAATCACATAAGCACATAAGTGTTTTATTACTCCTTCCTTAAAACTCGATAAGAGTTTATTGCCACTATCTTTTTAAAGGTTACTTCCTAAGGCTTTTTCCCCCACCTAAGGTTCATAACCTAAGACTTTGATACCAACTTGTGACACCCCCAAATCCGGGTACTTCATCCCCTTAGGATTTGGTGTTCACTTTATACAAACATTCATATCTAACTACCCAATCATAATAAAATTGAATAATAAACCTTCCCATAAAGGATTACATTAATAAAATCTCCCAGGTTATTTAACCTTTACATGTAATCATTCAAACATGGAAAGTAAATAAACTTCATTACAATCATTCAAACTAAAGTCTGATAATAAAATATCAAAATGATTACAAGTCTTCATCACTTGTACATTTTTCCCTTTCCTTTGCTAGTTGTAGGTTCATCGACCTTCTCAACCCCTGATGATGATCAGGAACAATCGCCGAAGAATGCGATCTCTAACCCTCGAATCATCAAGCAGAGGCTCAGTCAAAGCCCCACTCATGGTATCTACACTCAAGGGCCAAGAACGAACAGTCTGACCCTTGATGACCGTGGCAGGAACTCCCAGAAGGGATCAAACGACAGTCGGGGAAATGTCAGCCATCAAAAGTGTGAGACCCCCAAATTTACGTACTTCATTCCTACAGGATTTGGTGCTCACTATCCAAAAATAATTATATCTAACTACCCACAATAAAGGATAAAGACATAACGTAAAAAACTTAAACAATAATCTTCCCATTAAAGGGTTACATCAACTTAAATAAATCCCATGTAATCTAACCTTAAACTATTACATAAGTCTGCGGAATACATCACAAAATAACATAAGACTTATAACATAATTTCAGTTAAGTAATTAAGTCTTTATCACTTGAACATTTTGCCCTTTCCTTTGCTAGAAGATGGCTCATCGACTTTCTCAACTTTAGCTGCAGTGTTAATTACAAGAGTGAGCAAACAATTGCTCACTAATATAAAGAATAGTAATGGCAATAACATGAGATTAGAGAACGACTACCGAATAATGGAGAACTCGTTCTACGAATAAAGAATAGAAAATAAGTTCAAGATTATATCTGAGGGTCTTAAGACCACAAACTATGTCCCCAGTAATTAGGTATTATTACCTCAACCTTAATAGTCGTTTAGACTATACATACCCTTTTCTTACGTACTTAGGGAGATCAGCCCTTTGTACCATATATTGTGCACAAACATCTAAACGCTAACGCATATAAAATCTCCTATATTAGGGTTGTTCATCTCAGTTTGACTTTAGAATTTTCGCACTAACGAAAGTTTAGTTTGGAAATAGCTTATTAGTGGTTCTAGAATTTTAGAACACTATTCAATTACAGATTAGTCCAATCAATAAGAGCTTGCTTGCTATTCGAAGGTTTAACACAATAATATAGAATTGAACAATGATAGTTAAATCAAAGATTAAATAATGACAATATACAATTGAATAGACATGGTATATATATGCAAAGTGCTATATCCAAAAGAGTTAGGAAATCTCATTTGGAACAATGAAGTTAAACAGTATATGCTTTGAATAGCAAGAACGAGAGTTAGGATTGTGAAACTCGTTCAATGTAAAGAATTAGAATACAAGAGCTTGTGTCATCATAAACAAGATGGAATCAATAAGCTTGCTCAACTTTAATATAAGATTTAGGAACTTACATATTGATAAATTAGGGTTAGAAAGCTTGCTTGACAATTAAAGGTAAACATAGTTATTAAACTTGCATTCATTATAAAGAGAATGAAGTTAGTGAACTTGCTTCGTGTGTAAGCTACACAAGTATAATAACGTTCGCCAATTACCCTACATATACCATTGAGATCCCAATACCAATTAGTTATACTATCGTTAGCTTTATAGGTTCAATCCACTATCAAAGTCATAACCTTTAACTTAATGTCTAACCATGTTGGTTAACCACTCACACGAATATGAAAACTCACTATCACCTAACATAAAGCTTTATCAGTCACCTCCAACTCTTGCAACATCAAATTCCATTCATTATATGACTTGTCAAGTGATTATTTAAAATATTCACTTTTTGGTATTACTATACATTACAATCTGTTATTATATCTTTTGATAGGATTTAACATCTTTATCATGCATACTAAACTAGATTAGGTCTTCATATTATAGTTTGTAATTAATCAAAACATTCTGTCTCTGCTCAGGGTACGACGCAGTTGCGTTGACCCAAGCCTTGGCACCGATGCAGCTGCGTTAGTACATAACCTCAGAAAGCCATCAGGTTCAGCTGCACCGTTTTTGCCTGTGGTACCGGCGCAGCTGCGCCAGTACGCAGACAGAAACTGCAGCAGCTTCCCCTGTTACAACCTAAACTTGAATTTTTCTTAACTACTACCGAAATTTACAAACCCCAACAACTAGAATTTGGTAACAACATCACCAAGCATGCATTTCATAATTCTACCAATATAAACATTATATATAAAATCAATCTTTAGGGATCAAAATCATGTTTTTGCCAATTTCTTCATATTTCAACACTTTCAGCTAATCCAATTGCCAAATCTTTGTTTCTTAACCAATTTACAGATTATATCAAGGTTTAAACATAAAATTTTGGACTAAATTAAGCCATTTTAACATATATACACACTGTTATTGGAGTCTTGTACTTCAAACCCAATTTTTACGAATTTTTTCACTAAATACTACCTATATGTATGACCATTATCAGATTACATGAATATATAATCAACACCTTAACCCTATTTCAACACATAGAATAGTTATTGAAAAGCAAAAATTTAGAATTTAGGATAGATTATACCTTAATCCTTTGTTTGCAAGATGATGATAACAAGGTTTCGAAATCTTTCTCCTTCTTCTTGACAAAATTATAGAGAATTCTCTCTCAACTTCACTATGTTTCCCTCTTGTTCTTTTTTTCTAACCTTTGTATTTAGCATTAGGAATATGCTCGTAGATATAAACTGATATGACATTTCCCCCCACGTACACTTCAGTTAAAAAAACAAAGCGCCTATCAGTTATGTTATGCCAAAGGCCATAAGGCCAAGTTTGGCTACACAAAATTCCCCCATTTTCAATTTATTTTGATAACATTTATATTATATAGTTCCATCTGTCACACTTTTAATTTAATTAATTTCCATTTATCACACACGTATTCAATTAATTTTAATAACTTACAATTACAATTATAATTTCCATTATAATTATTTTTATATTACTACATATCTAATTTAATTATTAAATTGAACTAGAACATCATTTTATTTAATTTAATTATTTTCTTAAATATTAAACAATTTATTTAATTTAATTATTTCATTAAATTAAATCTTCAAATAATAAAATTACTATTAATTAATTTAGTTAACATATACACTCAGCTAAATTATTATATCACAATTCATCAATTATTTATTTATCTCCATAAATAAATTAATTAAAATAATTATTTAATTCAATAAATATTTAAAATTAATTATAAAATTCTCAATCGTTACATCATTCCATCCTTAAAAGGATTCTGTCCCCAAAATCACGACTCGAAAAATTCATTCGTTACATTCTTTCCTCCTTAACAGGATTCTGTCCCCAGAATCTTTATACAAGGTTAAGCAAATAACTAAGGATAATTTCTTATCATAACATCTTCAAGTTCTCACGTAGCTTATTCAGCGTTGTGGTTTCTCTAGATTACCTTAACAGAAAGTATCACTTTATTCCTTAGTACTTGCTCTTTTCTGTCAATAATTTGAACATGAACTTCTTCATATAACAAGTTTTTTTTCAAACTGTAATGGTTCATATTCTATAACATGTTTATAATCGGACTTATATAACCTTAATATTGAAACATGGAAAATGTTATGAATATGTTCTAATTTCGGAGGTAAAGCTACCTCATACGCCACTTCACTAATTCATCGTAGCACTTCAAAAGGTCCTATAAACCTAGGGCTTAGTTTTCCCTTTTTACCAAACCAAATTTTCCCTTCCCAGGGAGACACTTTCAAGAAAACAAAACTACCGACATCAAATTTCTGATTTTATCGGTGTTGATCGGCATATTTCTTCTGTCTATCCTGTGCAACTATCAATCTTTCTCGAATCACTTTGATGATCTCAATAGTCTGTTGTACCAATTCTGGACTTAGCAGCTGACGTTCTCCAACTTCGTCCCAACATATTGGAGTTCTGCATTTCCTACCGTACAATGCTTCGTAAGGCGACATGCCAATACTCGCGTGATAACTATTATTATAGGAAAATTCAACCAATGGTAAATGGTCATCCCAATTCCCTTTAAAATCCATAATACATGCTCTGAGCATATCCTCCAGTGCCTAGACCTCTCACTTTGTCTGTCGGTTTGAGGATGGTATGTTGTGCTCATTCTCAATTGCGTTTCCAAGCATTCTTGTAGTCGTTTCCAAAAATTTGATGTGAAATATGGATCTCTGTCTGATACAATGGACACCGGGACACCGTGTCTTGAAATAATTTCCTTCACGTACAGTTTTGCTAACCGATCTAGGTTAAATCTAATCATGATTGGCAAAAAGTGTGCCGACTTCGTCAATCGATCAACAATCACCCAAATTGCATCGTAACCTTGCTGAGTCATTGGAAGACCTACCACAAAATCTATTGTGATATGCTCCCATTTCCATTCTGGTATCTCTAATGGTTGCAATAATTCACTTGGCCTTTGATGTTCAGCTTTGACTTTCTGACATGTTAAACATTTTGCCACACATTCAGCCACATCCTTTTTTATATTCGACCACTAGAAATGATGTCTGAGATCCTGATACATTTTTGTACTTCCAGGATGAATTGAATATCGTGAGTTATGAGCCTCGCTATAAATTTCTTCTTTAATTTTCAGAACTGGCGGAATGTAACGACCCCAAAATAGGTCCATTCCATCCAACCCATTCTGAGTCGCCAAATACATGGTACAGAAAATAACTACAACTTTATTACAACAATTGTCGTATAAAATACAACAACTGTGAGTTTGGATACAAATATATACCAAATGTGACACATGTCCCAACCGTGGACAACACCTCACAGTGGCACCTTACATAAAGGTATAGTCAAAGACTGTTTTAGAAATTAGAATCTTTGGGAAGTGCTCAAGAAAACCCTTATACATGGGAGGTCATGCTTCTAGGTTGTGATAGATATCATATGGCCACATAATTATCCTTGGTTGACCCAATAGACCCCAAAGAAAAATGAGAAGATTACTATCATATTCTTCCCAATGGGGAGTCTTCTCTTGACATATCATTATCTCCACTGTCTCTAATTGAGAATTATACTTCAAACAAACACCAAGATTATATAGGTAGTGCTCGTAAATATACTCAGCAAGTGGATGAGCACATCCCTGTCTTAGGATGACACAAGGTTGCATATCATTAGACATCTTGTATGATAGTGGCAAAACACCCTTCTAACGTTGGGTTCACCTCACCCTATTTGATTCACCAAATATAACTACTAAATGATGTATACAACACTTTTCTATACTACTTAGGGAAAACCTCCACAGCTAGAGACCACCGTTCTATTTTTCCATTACCCTCGCTCGACCCAGCTACACTCTTATTACCTGAAAGGAATTGTGAAACAAAAAGGTGAGCACAACTAGCCCAGTAAAGAATATCATGACTAAAGTTAAATAAATAATCAATAGCCTTCAACAGTAATAAATCAGAGATTTAGAACATATGGTAGATGATAAAATTTTTCAACAATAGTTGCAGCGGAACGAGTAATCCATTAAAAGAGTCAAATAGACCATAAAGTCTATTATCTTCTCCATGTTAAAAATCCACCAACAATGTTTTATTCCTGTAACATCAATCAATAGTTCTGGTCCACAATCATATGAATAACTCATAATCATAATTGTGATTCTAAATTCCTTTTCGCACCCAGGAAGAAGATAATTTTCATCACATGTCTTTACCTGAAACATCAAAGATCATGGTTATACCAAATCACAGTTCCTGTTCATAATCATACTAATAACTTTATCTTTGCACTACGGCCAAAGATATTCGTCACCAGTTCATCTTTGCACTACTGGCCAAAGATATTCGTCACCAGTTCATCTTTGCACTACTGGCCAAAGATATTCAACATTGGGTTATCTTTGCACTACGGGCCAAAGATATTCATCACCGGTTCATCTTTACACTACACGCCAAAGATATTCAACAACAGTTCATATTTGCACTACAGGCCAAATATATTCATCAATAGTTCATATTTGCACTACAGGCCAAATATATTAATATCTCAAAGAAATATATAATCATTTCAGAATTTATATAAACAATAATTATAACCATGCTGATCATTTCACCTTTGCACTTAAGCTAAAGATATTCAATTATAAAATCGATGGTCAAGATCATACCAGTCAACAATTCAACTTTACACTACTGGCCAAAGAGAACCCATAGTCATGATCATACCAATAATTTACCCATCTTTACAATCAAGCGTAAGAGTATTTCAACATCAAGGTTATAAAAATGTTATCTATGATAATAAAAACAATATGATCAAAACATGGATTTAATTTCAAGAGCAATATTCATAA
Organism: Panax notoginseng; assembly: GCA_016801055.1. Lineage (NCBI taxonomy): Eukaryota > Viridiplantae > Streptophyta > Magnoliopsida > Apiales > Araliaceae > Panax > Panax notoginseng. The sequence continues at coordinate 122,544,800 of CM029012.1, forward strand.
ATCAACTATAATTTGGTTAGAAAAAGAAACTAATTTTGTCGTGAATAGAAACTCGTGAATAGTAACTCATGAATAGTAACTCATGAATAGTAACCCCGACATGAAAAAGGTAAAAATTTCACAACAAAATTCATACCAATATTTCAGTATAATGATATTGAAAGAATAACATCATTATGAAGAATATAGCATCCCTTAATATCCTTTACTATCCCTTACTATCTCTTACCTCAAAAGAGCAGCACTTCTGACTGGATATCGGATATGACGCTGAAGGAAACTTGCACTAATGAATAGCAACTCACCAAGTATCTAAATACTCACAAAATACGCTCGATAATATAGAGAGAGAAAGAGAGAAAACTTGTTTCTGGTGTGATTTTCAATTCTAACTTAGCCCTCTATTTATAGGAAAATGTTAGCACGCCAAAGCAGACTTAACCTGCAACCTGATGGCCTTACCTACTACTATTTCCACCCACCATATTTGAATAAAAATCTCAGTACATTTCTTCACCAACCAAGAGTGGGGCCCACTAATTCTATAATTTTTTACAAAAATGATAAACTCCGAAAATTTAATAATTTCTAAACCAGTCATCTCGTAAAATTCATAATAAATCATACGTTCATTTTTAACGGTTCAAAATTTGTGGACATATACTCAACTTATATATGTATAACATCTCCAAATATTACCACGATCCAACGGTCGGATTAAAAATTATAACCCTCGCAAAATATCGCAAAAACCCTAATTTGATTTTCAATACCTCCGTTCCGACAAAAATACTGATAAAACACCCCAACATTAATTCCTTCATTTTTAACCACAAAAATATATCCCTCATTTATATCCACATAAAATAAATATTTTCTCATATAAATCAATAATTAATTATTCACAAATAATATTACAGAATCACATTTATGACAACCAGACCGTTCTCAGGAAAGTGGGGGCTTTCCAATAAGAATTTCTCCTTACTGGCGCGTAATTAGATGACCAAACCTCTCCTTAGACAGAACTTTCTAGACATTGCCAATAATGTTATCTAATAATATTATTCAAATAATATGAATTATTGATCTGATAATGGGAAATACTGTGTAGTGACAATTATTGAAACAACAATAATATAAAATATTAACGCAGTAATTATTGAATCAATAAAATAAAATATTGTATAGTAACTACTGTAACAATTATTGAGTAGTGCCTTCTTACGTAAGAATTAATAATTGAAAATACTGTGTAATACCGTGTGCTACTGTGCAACTACGCGTATTACTGTATTTTAACCATCGGGTATTCCAACAGTGTTAACAGTAACAACTACGCCGTTATTTATAAAAACTCAATTTTATCGTTTTCTTCATCCGATAGTTATTCTGTTATGGGGCCCACAAATGACTGCGCCGTCGTACGAATATTCCCCGACAGAAAGAATATTTCACGACCAAACGAATATTCCCCGACAACAATGAATATTTTATAACTACTTGTTTATTTTGCAAAATTTGCACATTTCACCCATAACTTTAACTTTTTATCAATTTAACCATTTACTAAATAGAAAAAATTGAATACTTTTATTTCATAAAATCTGGGGTCTTACACGGAACCCAAATTCTCCCTTCAAATCAAAGTAACCCTTTCGAATCAACTTTAAATTTGTTTTTCTCACCTTTAGACACTTTTCTTCTTATCTCTTCACAGTTTTCATCCTGAAGTTGTGCATTCTTCACCTTATCCACCAACGTTGAACTGCTCTCCATTTGGAACAATTTTGCTTCTGATTTTGTCGGATATTTAATTTCTAACTCCACCTTAGCCATTTCTAATACTAGCTTCTCTTGAATAGTCAACATCATTAATTTCTCATGTCCCTTTCTACTTAAGGCATCGGCAACAACATTCGCCTTTCCAGGATGATAAAAAATCTCGCAGTCATAGTCTTTAATCAGCTCCAACCATCTCCTCTGCCGCATATTCAAATCTTTCTGTATAAAGATATACTTCAGACTTTTATGGTCGGTATATATTGTCGACGTCGAGATTTTTATTTGTCCCTTTTCTGTTCTTGTCTTTTGGTGTTCTCATGTTAGGTGAGATTTGTTTAAAAAATAAGTTGTGAAAAGGTCCGACATATATATGTCGATGATTGGACTGTAAGAGTCGCCAGTTGATATTTTTAAATGGTTGTAACAACACAACCGAGAAAAGGTTTGCACATTAACCTAGTGATGTGACACTATTTAACTAGTCTGTGAAACCGAGATTCGTTAAGGTCCGGAAGCTTGATTATGCGGAGCAAAGGTATTAGGCACCCTCCGACATCCGTATTACCACGGTGACCGCCACTTTTAAATTAAACTGTTATATAAATGCGTGTGTATGGGTCAATGTGCAATTGTAAGACCCCGAATTTTATGCAATAAAAGTATTCAATTTTTCTTATAATTACAATTCAGTAAATGGTTAAATTGATAAAAAGTTAAAGGTATGGGTGAAATGTGAAAACTTTTCAAAATACGCAAGTGGTTATAAAATAATCATTGTTGTCGGGGAATATTCGTTGGTCGTGGAATATTCGTACGACGACGCGGCTATTTGTGGGCCCCATAACGGAAAATGGTCGGATGAAGATAACGACAAAAATTGAGTTTTTATAATTAACGGCGTAGTTGTTACCGTTAACACTGTTAGAATACCCGGTGGTTAAAATATAGTAATACGCGTTATTACACAGTAGCACACGGTATTACACATTATTTTTGAAATTATTGATTCTTACGTAAGAAGACATTACTCAATAATTATTACAGTAATTACTGTTCAATATTTTATTTTATTGATTCAATAATTGTTGCGTTGATATTTTATATTATTGTTGTTCAATAATTATCATTGCACAGTATTTCCCATTATCAGATCAATAATTCATATTATTTGAATAATATAATTAGATAGCATTATTGGCAATGTCTAGAAAGTTCTGTCAAGGAGAGGTTTGGTCACCTAATTGCGCGCCAGTAAGGAGAAATCCTTATCGGAAAGCCCCCTCTTTCCTAGGAACTGCCTGATTGTCATTATTGTGATTCTGTAATATTATTTGTGAATAATTAATTATTAATTTATATGATAAGAAAATATTTATTTGATGTGGATATAAATGATGGATTTATTTATGTGGTTATAAATGAAAGAATTAATATTGAGGTATTTTATCAGTATTTTGTCGGATTGGAGGTATTAGAAAATCAAATCGGTGTTGTTACAGCTTTATTGTGTGAGTTATAATATTTAATCTGACCGTTGGATCGTTATAATTTTTGGATATGTTATACATATATAAGTTGAGTATATGTCCACAAATTTTGAACCGTTAAAAATGAGCGTATAATTTGTTATGAATTTTAAGAGGTGACTGATTCGAAAATTAGGTTTATAAATGATTTTGGTATAAAATTCTAGAATTGAGTGGGCTCCACTTATGGTTGGTGAAGAAATGTGCTGAATTTTATTTCAAATGTGGTGGGTGGCAATAGTGGCAGGTAAAGCCATCAGGTTGCAGGTCAAGTCTGTTTCGGTGTGCTAAAATTTTCCTATAAATAGATGGCTAAGTTAGAATTGAAAATCACACCATAAATAAGTTTTCTCTCTTTCTCTCTCTAGATTATTGAGTATATTTTGTGAGTATTTAGATACTTGGTGAGTTTCTATTCATCAGTGCAAGTTTCCTTCAGCGTTATATTCGATATTCGGTCAGAAGTGCTACTCTTTTGAGGTAAGAGATAGTAAGGGATTTTAAGGGTTGTTATGTTTTTCAGTTTCGTAATTTTTTTGACCTTCAGAAAATTCTGGAAAAATTTGAAATGATATTTTGATGAGTTTTATTGATTGTGTCCAAAAATAGTGATTTTTGGAGGTATAGATTAAGAATTATGAATTTTATGAGAAAATGCTATTTTAAAAGTAACCGCTTATAACTCCTTGTGGTTAACTCTAAAATTGGTAAAATTTTTATTGAGAGTACATGTATATGATAGAAGTATACTCTATAAATTTCAGAATTTTTGGATAAAAGTACAATTTTTGATAAATATCTAAATATTCGGCTGTTTTGGCCATATGAAAAACAGTAAATGATTTTTAAAAATTCTGGAAAAAATATATGTTCAATATGGGACTATATTCTGCTAAATCCCAGAAAAAAAATATTTTTGGGACTGATTTGGTATTTTTCATAAAAATAGACTAGTTATGAGTAAATGAATTAAATATGTTATGCGAAGTAAAAAAATTAAAAAATAGGATTTTATGGCTTTAGAATCCTATATAAGGTATGTGCAGATTTTTGATGAGGATTTTTGGTTATTGGTGATGAAATCTTAAGGGTTGACATTTTATGATGATTAAATGCATTAATTAGTAAAGTGTAAACAATTTAAATAAATTGTTTATAAGTTTAAAAAATGTTATTTTAATATCATTATACCGAAATATTGGTATGGATTTTATTGTGGAATTTCTACCTTTTTGTGTCGGGTTTACTATTCATGAATTACTATTCACGAGTTACTATTCACAGAAAAAATTGGTTTCTTTTTCTAACCAAATTATAGTTGATTTATGAATATTACTCTTGAGATTAAATCTATATGTTGATCATATTATTTTTATTATTATATATAATATTTTTATAACCCTGATGTTGAAATTCTCTTTCACTTGAGTGTAAAGATGGGTAGATTATTGGTGTTATCATGACTTTGGGTTCTCTTTGGCCAGTAGTGGAAAGTTGAATTATTGACTAGTATGATCATGACCATTGAATTTATAATATCTTCAGTTTAAGTGCAAAGGTGAAATGATCAACATGATTATAATTATTGTTTATATAAATGATTATATATTTCTTTGAGATATTAATATATTTGGCCTGTAGTGCAAATATGAACAGTTGATGAATATATTTGGCTTGTTGTGTAAATATGAACTGTTGAGGAATATCTTTGGTCTGTAGTGCAAAGATGAATTGTTGATGAATATCTTTGGCCCGTAGTGCAAAGATGACCTGTTGTTGAATATCTTTATCAAGTAGTGTAAAGTTGAATTGGTGACGAATATCTTTGGGCCGTAGTGCAAAGATGAAGTTACTAGTATGATTATGAACAGGAACTGTGATTTGGTATAACCATGATCTTTGATGTTTCAGGTAAAGACATGTGATGAAAATTATCTTCGTCCTAGGTGCGAAGAGGAATTTAGAATCACAATTATGATTATGAGTTATTCATATGTTTGTGGACCAGAACTGTTGATTGATGTTACAGGGATAAAATATTATTGGTGGATTTTTAATATGGAGAAGAAAATAGACTTTATGGTCTATTTGACTCTTCTAATGGATTGCTCGTTCCGCTGCAACTATGGTTGAAATTTTTATCATCTACCATATGTTCTAAATCTCTGATTTATTACTGATGAAGACTATTGATAATTTATTTATCTTTAGTCATGATATTCTTTACTGGGCTAGTTGTGCTCACCCTTTTGTTTCACAATTCCTTTCAGGTAATAAGAGTGTAGCTGGGTCGAGTGGGGGTAACAAGGGAATAGAACGATGGTCATCATTTAGTAGTTATATTTGGTGAATCAAATAGGGTGAGGCGAACCCAACGTTGGAATGGTGTTTTGTCACTATCATACAAGATGTCTAATGACATACAACCTCGTGTCATCATAAAACACGGTTGTGCACATCCACTTGCTGAGTATATTTACGAGCACTACCTATATAATCTTGGTGTTTGTTTGAAATATAATTCTCAATTAGAGACAGTGGAGATAATGATATGTCAAGAGAAGACTCACCATTGGGAAGAATATGATAGTAAACTTCTCGTTTTTCTTTGGGGTCTATTGGGTCAACCAAGGATAATTCTGTGGCCATATGATATCTATCATAACCTAGACGCATGGCCTCCCATGTACGAAGGTTTCCTTGAGCACTTCCCAAAGATTCTAATTTCTAAAACAATCTTTGACTATACCTTTATGTAAGGTGCCATTGTGAGGTGTTGTCCACGGTTGGGATAGGTGTCATATTTGGTATATATTTGTATCCAAACTCACAGCATATGTGTTGTTGTATTTAATACGACAATTGTTGTAATAAGGTTGTAGTTGTTTTCTGTAACATGTATTTGGCGACTCAGAATGGGTTGGATGGAATGGACCTTTTTTGGGGTCGTTACATTTTGGTATCAGAGCTTAGGGATATGATCTCTGGCGGAGATTGGAGAATTGAACTAGGAGGGGAGAGATGAGTAAATCTTTCGCTAGTGTGTCCTACCTAAGCTTATTTGTTGGTCAGTCATAATATCGGGATATTATGTGATATGTTAATTTGTTCAATTAACCCTTGTTTTGAAGCTGTATTCTAGAATTATATCTAAAATACAGGAGATGAGCAATGGAAAAATCATGATGACAGGGAATGTGGAATCTGAAATGAAAGAAAGGTATTCTCAACTCTTTGAAATATCAGGTACGTAAATTTCGGGGACGAAATTTCATAAGGAGGGGAGATTGCAAGACCCCGAATTTTATGAAATAAAAGTATTCAATTTTTTTTATAATTACAATTCAGTAAATGGTTAAATTGATAAAAAAATTAAAGTTATGGGTGAAATGTGAAAACTTTTCAAAATACGCAAGTGGTTATAAAATAATCATTGTTGTCGGGGAATATTCGTTGGTCGTGGAATATTCTTTCTGTCGGGGAATATTCGTACGACGGCGCAGCTATTTGTGGGCCCCATAACGGAAAATGGTCGGATGAAGATAACGACAAAAATTAAGTTTTTATAATTAAAGGCGTAGTTGTTACCGTTAACACTGTTGGAATACCCGGTGGTTAAAATACAGTAATACGCGTTATTGCATAGTAGCACACGGTATTGCACAGTATTTTTGAAATTATTGATTCTTACGTAAGAAGACACTACTCAATAATTATTACAGTAATTACTGTTCAATATTTTATTTTATTGATTCAATAATTGCTGCGTTGATATTTTATATTATTGTTGTTCAATAATTGTCACTGCACAGTATTTCTCATTATCAGATCAATAATTCATATTATTTGAATAATATTATTAGATAACATTATTAGCAATGTCTAGAAAATTCTGCCAAGGAGAGGTTTGGTCATCTAATTGCGCGCCAGCAAGGAGAAATCCTTTTCGGAATGCCCCCTCTTTCCTGGGAGCTGCCTGGTTGTCATTATTGTGATTTTGTAATATTATTTGTGAATAATTAATTATTGATTTATATAATAAGGAAATATTTATTTTATGTGGATATAAATGATGAATTTATTTATGTGGTTATAAATGAAGGAATTAATGTTGATGTATTTTATCAGTATTTTGTCGGATTGGAGGTATTAAAAGATCAAATCGTTGTTCTTACAGCTTTGTTGTGTGAGTTATAATATTTAATCCGACCGTTGGATCGTTGTAATTTTTGGATATGTTATACATATATAAGTTGAGTATATGTCCACAAATTTTGAACCGTTAAAAATAAGCGTATAATTTGTTATGAATTTTAAGAGGTGACTGATTTGAAAATTAGGTTTATAAATGATTTTGGTGGAAAATTCTAGAATTGAGTTGGCCCCACTTGTGGTTGGTGAAGAAATGTGATGAATTTTATTTCAAATGTGGTGGGTGGCAATAGTAGCAGGTAAAGCCATCAGGTTGCAGGTCAAGTCTGCTTCGGCGTGCTAACATTTTCCTATAAATAGAGGGCTAAGTTTGAATTGAAAATCACACCAGAAACAAGTTTTCTCTCTTTCTCTCTCTAGATTATTGAGTATATTTTGTGAGTATTTAGATACTTGGTGAGTTGCTATTCATCAGTGCAAGTTTTTTTCAGCGTTATATCCGATATCCGGTCAGAAGTGCTGCTCTTTTGAGGTAAGAGATATTAAGGGATTTTAAGGGTTGTTATGTTTTTCAATTTCATAATTTTTCTGACCTTCAGAAAATTCTAGAAAAATTTGAAATGATATTTTGATGAGTTTTATTGATTGTATCCAAAAATAGTGATTTTTGGATGTATAGATTAAGAATTGTATATTTTATGAGAAAAGACTATTTTAAAAGTAACCGCTTATAACTCCTTGTGGTTAATTCCAAAATTGGTAAAATTTTTATTGAGAGTACATGTATATGATAGAAGTATTCTCTATAAATTTCGAAATTTTTGGATAAAAGTATAATTTTTGATAAATATCTAAATATTCGGCTGTTTTGGCCATATGAAAAATAGTAAATGATTTTTAAAAATTCTGGAAAAAATATATGTTGAATATGGGACTATATTCTGCTAAATCCCAGAAAAGAAATATTTTTGGGACTGATTTGGTATTTTTCATAAAAATAGACTAGTTATGAGTAAAAGAATTAAATATGTTATGCGAAGTAAAAAAATTGAAAAATAGGATTTTATGGCTTGAAAATCCTAGATAAGGTATATGCAGATTTTTGATGAGGGTTTTTGAATATTGGTGATGAAATCTTAAGGGTTGGCATTTTATGATGATTAAATGCATTAATTAGTAAAGTGTAAATAATTTAAATAAATTATTTATAAGTTTAAGAAATGTTATTTCAATATCATTATACCGAAATATTGGTATGGATTTTAATGTGAAATTTTTACCTTTTTGTGTCGGGTTTACTATTCATGAATTACTATTCACGAGTTACTATTCACAGAAAAAATTAGTTTCTTTTTCTAACCAAATTATAGTTGATTTATGAATATTACTCTTGATATTAAATCTATATGTTGATCATATTATTTTTATTATCATATATAACATTTTTATAACCCTGATGTTGAAATTCTCTTTCACTTGAGTGTAAAGATGGGTAGATTATTGGTATGATCATGACTTTGGGTTCTCTTTGGCCAGTAGTGCAAAGTTGAATTATTGACTAGTATGATCATGACCATTGAATTTATAATATTTTCAGCTTAAGTGTAAAGGTGAAATGATCAATATGGTTATAATTATTGTTTATATAAATGATTATGTATTTCTTTGAGATATTAATATATTTGGCCTGTAGTGCAAATATGAACTGTTGATGTATATATTTGGCTTGTTGTGTAAATATGAACTGTTGAGGAATATCTTTGTCCTGTAGTGCAAAGATAAATTGTTGATGAATATCTTTGGCCCGTAGTGCAAAGATGACCTGTTGTTGAATATCTTTGGCCAATAGTGTAAAGATGAATTGGTGACGAATATCTTTGGGCCGTAGTGCAAAGATGAAGTTACTAGTATGATTATGAACAAGAACTGTGATTTGGTATAACCATGATTTTTGATGTTTCAGGTAAAGACATGTGATGAAAATTATCTTCGTCCTAGGTGCGAAGAAGAATTTAGAATCACAATTATGATTATGAGTTATTCATATGTTTGTGGACTAGAACTGTTGATTGATGTTACAGGGATAAAATATTATTGGTGGATTTTTAACATGGAGAAGATAATAGACTTTATGGTCTATTTGGCTCTTATAATGGATTACTCGTTCCGCTGCAACTATGGTTAAAATTTTTATCATCTACCATATATTCTAAATCTCTGATTTATTACTGATGAAGACTATTGATAATTTATTTATCTTTAATCATGATATTCTTTATTGGGCTAGTTGTGCTCACCCTTTTGTTTCACAATTCCTTTCAAGTAATAAGAGTGTAGCTGGGTCAAGCGGGGTTAACAAGGGAATAGAACGATGGTCATCATTTAGTAGTTATATTTGGTGAATCAAATAGGGTGAGGCGAACCCAACGTTGGAAGGGTGTTTTGTCACTATTATACAAGATGTCCAATGACATACAACCTCGTGTCATCATAAGACACGGTTGTGCACATCCACTTGCTGAGTATATTTACGAGCACTACCTATATAATCTTGGTGTTTGTTTGAAATATAATTCTCAATTAGAGACAGTGGAGATAATGATATGTCAAGAGAAGACTCACAATTGGGAAGAATATGATAGTAAACTTCTCGTTTTTCTTTGGGGTCTATTGGGTCAACCAAGGATAATTCTGTGGCCATATGATATCTATCATAACCTAGACGCATGGCCTCCCATGTACGAAGGTTTCCTTGAGCACTTCCCAAAGATTCTAATTTCTAAAACAGTCTTTGACTATACCTTTATGTAAGGTGCCACTGTGAGGTGTTGTCCACGGTTGGGATAGGTGTCACATTTGGTATATATTTGTATCCAAACTCACATCATATGTGTTGTTGTATTTAATACGACAATTATTGTAATAAGGTTGTAGTTGTTTTCTGTACCATGTATTTGACGACTCAGAATGGGTTGGATGGAATGGACCTATTTTGGGGTCGTTACATTTTGGTATCAGAGCTTAGGGATATGATCTCTGGCGGAGATCGGATAATAGAACTAGGAGGGGAGAGATGAGTAAGTCCTTCGCTAGTGTGTCCTACCTAAGCTTATTTGTTGGTCAGTCATAATATCGGTATATTATGTGATATGTTAATTTGTTCAATTAACCCTTGTTTTGAAGCTGTATTCTAGAATTTTATCTAAAATACAGGAGATGAGCAATGGAGAAATCATGATGACAGGGAAGATGGAATCTGAAATGAAAGCAAAGTATTCTCAACTCTTTAAAATACCAGGTACGTAAATTTCGGGGACGAAATTTCATAAGGAGGGGAGATTGTAAGACCCCGAATTTTATGAACTAAAAGTATTCAATTTTTTTTATAATTACAATTCAGTAAATGGTTAAATTGATAAAAAAGTTAAAGTTATGGGTGAAATGTGAAAACTTTTCAAAATACGCAAGTGGTTATAAAATAATCATTGTTGTCGGGGAATATTCGTTGGTCGTGGAATATTCTTTCTGTCGGGGAATATTCGTACGACGGCGCAGCTATTTGTGGGCCCCATAACGAAAAATGGTCGGATGAAGATAACGACAAAAATTAAGTTTTTATAATTAACGGCGTAGTTGTTACCGTTAACACTGTTGGAATACCCGGTGGTTAAAATACAGTAATACGCGTTATTGCACAGTAGCATACGGTATTGCACAGTATTTTTGAAATTATTAATTCTTACGTAAGAAGACATTACTCAATAATTGTTACAGTAATTACTGTTCAATATTTTATTTTATTGATTCAATAATTACTGCGTTGATATTTTATATTATTGTTGTTCAATAATTATCACTGCACAGTATTTCCCATTATCAGATCAATAATTTATATTATTTTAATAATATTATTAGATAGCATTATTGGCAATGTCTAGAAAATTCTGTCAAGGAGAGGTTTGGTCATCTAATTGCGCGCCACTAAGGAGAAATCCTTATCAGAATGCCCCCTCTTTCCTAAGAACTGCCTGGTTGTCATTATTGTGATTCTGTAATATTATTTGTGAATAATTAATTATTGATTTATATGATAAGGAAATATTTATTTGATGTGGATATAAATGATGGATTTATTTATGTGTTTATAAATGAAGGAATTAATATTGAGGTATTTTATCAGTATTTTGTCGGATTGGAGGTATTAAAAGATCACATCGTTGTTCTTACAACTTTATTGTGTGAGTTATAATATTTAATCCGACCGTTGGATCGTTGTAATTTTTGGATATGTTATACATATATAAGTTGAGTATATGTCCACAAATTTTGAACCGTTAAAAATGAGCGTATAATTTGTTATGAATTTTAAGAGGCGACTGATTCGAAAATTAGGTTTATAAATAATTTTAGTAAAAAATTCTAGAATTGAGTGGGCCCCACTTGTGGTTGGTGAAGAAATATGCTAAATTTTATTTCAAATGTGGTGGGTGGCAATAGTAGCAGGTAAATCCATCAGGTTGCAGGTCAAGTCTGCTTCGGCGTGCTAACATTTTCCTATAAATAGAGGGCTGAGTTAGAATTAAAAATCACACCAGAAATAAGTTTTCTCTCTTTCTCTCTCTAGATTATTGAGTATATTTTGTGAGTATTTAGATACTTGGTGAGTTTCTATTCATCAGTGCAAGTTTTCTTCAGCGTTATATCTGATATCCGGTCAGAAGTGCTGCTCTTTTGAGGTAAGGGATAGTAAGGGATTTTAAAGGTTGTTATGTTTTTCAGTTTCGTAATTTTTCTGACCTTCAAAAAATTCTAGAAAAATTTCAAATGGTATTTTGATGAGTTTTATTGATTGTATCCAAAAATAGTGATTTTTGGATGTATAGATTAAGAATTGTATATTTTATGAGAAAAGACTATTTTAAAAGTAACTGCTTATAACTCCTTGTGGTTAATTCTAAAATTGGTAAAAATTTTATTGAGAGTACATGTATATGATAGAAGTATTCTCTATAAATTTTGAAATTTTTGGATAAAAGTATAATTTTTGATAAATATCTAAATATTCGGCTGTTTTGGCCATATGAAAAATAGTAAATGATTTTTTAAAAATTCTGGAAAAAATATATGTTCAATATGGGACTATATTCTGCTAAATTCCAGAAAAGAAATATTTTTGGGACTGATTTGGTATTTTTCATAAAAATAGACTAGTTATGAGGAAATGAATTAAATATGTTATGCGAAGTAAAAAAATTGAAAAATAAAATTTTATGGCTTTAGAATCCTATATAAGGTATATGCAGATTTTTGATGAGGGTTTTTGGTTATTGTTGATGAAATCTTAAGGGTTGGCATTTTATGATGATTAAATGCATTAATTAGTAAAGTGTAAACAATTTAAATAAATTGTTTATAAGTTTAAGAAATGTTATTTCAATTTCATTATACCGAAATATTGGTATGGATTTTATTGTGGAATTTCTACCTTTTTGTGTCGGGTTTACTATTCATGAATTACTATTCATAAAAAAAATTGGTTTCTTTTTCTAACCAAATTATAGTTGATTTATGAATATTACTCTTGAGATTAAATCTATATGTTGATCATATTATTTTTATTATCATATATAATATTTTTATAACCCTGATGTTGAAATTCTCTTTCATTTGAGTGTAAAGATGGGTAGATTATTGGTATGATCATGACTTTGGGTTCTCTTTGGTTAGTAGTACAAAGTTGAATTATTGACTAGTATGATCATGACCATTGAATTTATAATATCTTCAGCTTAAGTGCAAATGTGAAATGATCAACATGGTTATAATTATTGTTTATATAAATGATTATATATTTCTTTGAGATATTAATATATTTGGCCTGTAGTGCAAATATGAACAGTTGATGAATATATTTGGCTTGTTGTGTAAATATGAACTGTTGAGGAATATCTTTGGCCTGTAGTGTAAAGATGAATTGTTGATGAATATCTTTGGCCTGTAGTGCAAAGATGACCTGTTGTTGAATATCTTTGTCCAGTAGTGTAAAGTTGAATTGGTGACGAATATCTTTGGGCCGTAGTGCAAAGATGAAGTTACTAATATGATTATGAACATGAACTGTGATTTGGTATAACCATGATCTTTGATGTTTCAGGTAAAGACATGTGATGAAAATTATCTTCGTCCTAGGTGCGAAGAGGAATTTAGAATCACAATTATGATTATGAGTTATTCATATGTTTGTGGACCAGAACTGTTGATTGATGTTACAGGGATAAAATATTATTGGTGGATTTTTAATATGGAGAAGAAAATAGACTTTATGGTCTATTTGACTCTTCTAATGGATTGCTCGTTCCGCTGCAACTATGGTTGAAATTTTTATCATCTACCATATGTTCTAAATCTCTGATTTATTACTGATGAAGACTATTGATAATTTATTTATCTTTAGTCATGATATTCTTTACTGGGCTAGTTGTGCTCACCCTTTTGTTTCACAATTCCTTTCAGGTAATAAGAATATAGCTGGGTCGAGCGGGGTAACAAGGGAATAGAACGGTGGTCATCATTTAGTAGTTATATTTGGTGAATCAAATAGAGTGAGGTGAACCCAACGTTGGAAGGGTGTTTTTGTGACGCCCCCAAAATAGGTATACAACACTCATTCTGAGTCGTCAATAACAAGGTACAGAAACAACTACAAGTTTATTAATACAACATAAAAACTGTGAGTGTAAATACAATTATTGTCATCTAGACAATATCCACACTCAAATAAGTCTTCATTACAATTATTGGTACAATACTTTACAAAAAAAAATGGTGAGGACTACTAAAAAAACTTCCTAGAACCCTCATTCCATACCCCGACTAGTACTTGCTACATTCTCGCCTCCTGAGAAGAAAATAGAACAACAAGGAAAAGGGTGAGCTCAACTAGCCCAGTAAAGAATATTATGACTAAGATAATATACAACAAATTATCGTTAGTTTTCAATAGGGAAAAATTTAATAGAATACAATAGACAACAAGTTTTAAATCAATATTCGCAACGGAAAATAATAATTCATAGAAGAGTTACGTAGAGAATGAAATCTACGATTATCTATGAATTTAAAAGCCCATCATCAACATTTTATCCCTGTAATATCAATTAATAAATATCTTGAATCAAATAGTCATCTTTGCACTACAGGCCAAAGATATTCATCAGTTGGTCATGTTCACCTCAATACCTGTTCATCTTTGCACTACGGGCCAAAGATATTCATCAAAAATCATTCATCTTTGCACTACAGGCCAAAGATATTCAGTTATATCATCATTTAAGACTGAGGATGATGAAAAATATTTTAAAGAAAACGAATCCAGTGAAACAAAATAACAAATATTAAGGATTCGTATTTCGATTTATCCATGTCCAAAAATACCTTATAAATAATTATAGTGAAGTAAAATTCAAGAATGATCAAAACATGGATACAATCAAAGCTAGTTTCTAGAATAGATATTTGGACAAAAAGAAGAAAATCTTATTTTTTGGTAAATAGTAACTCGTGAATAGTAACTCGTGAATAGTAACTCATGAATAGTAACTCGTGAATAGTAACCCCGACATGAAAAGTTTCAAATTTGGTAAAAAGTTCAGATCAATACTTCGGCATAATGATATTGAAGAAAATAATATCATTTAAGAAGAAATAACATCCCTTACATCGGAAAGACGGTACTTCTGACTAGAATACTAGATATAGTGCTGAAGGAAACTTGCACCGTATAGCAACATTAAAAGTATCAAATACTCACAAGAATACGCTCGATATAGAGAGAAATAGAGAGAAACTTGTGTTTCTGGTGTGATTTTCAATTCTAACCTAAGCACCCTATTTATAAAAAATGCTTAGAACACCAAAGCAGAAAAAATATATATATATATATATATATATATATATATATATATATATATATATATATATATATATATATATATATATATATATATAAATTTTCAAGCCCACCTTGGAAAATCTGAAATCAGCCACCTTGCACATGTTTATGATGTCCAAAAAAAAAATACAAAAAACGTTTTTCTCAAAATAATTAACTAAAACTCCCAAAAATCAATTATTTCGGAACTTCGAAACTTCAATAATTTATAATAAATAGCCCTTTTGTCAGAAAATTCGAATCTCGCGTGTTTTTATAGAAAATTCAATTCTCTACAACTTTGCAGAAGAAAGTTTTTCCAAATTCTAAACAGAAATTGACCGAAATTCACAAACGGGCGATTTTACCGTCAATAATAAATTTTCGGTCAAGAATTATGTCCACCAACACACAAAACATGTGTTAATCATTTAATGCCACAAAAATACTCTTCCTCCTCATATACTCATATATCCCACATTAATTGTAAAAATACCACCATCAATAGATTATTAAAATAATATATTTAAATGAATTATTTTATCAGAAAAAGATAAAATATTAATTTTCAACAATTGTCACATTAAAATTTTTTTCCATCTATATCCACATAAAATCAATATTTTCCTCATCATATAAATCAATAATTAATTATACACAAATAATATTACAGAATCACAGTACTAGCAACCAGGCCGTTCCCAAGAAAGAGGGGGCTTTTCAATAAGGATTTCTCCTTACTGGCGCGCAATTAGATGACCAAACCTCTCCTTAGACAGAACTTTCTAGACATTGCCAATAATGTTATCTAATAATATTATTCAGATAATATGAATTATTGCTCCGATAATAGAAAATACTGTGTAGTGACAATTATAAAATATCAACGTAGCAAATATTTAATCAATAAAATAAAATATTGAACAGTAATTACTGTAATCATTATTGAGTAGTGCCTTCTTACGTAAGAATCCATAATTAGTACAATACCGTGTGCTACTGTGCAACAACGCGTATTACAGTGCTTTAATCACCGGGTATTCCAACAGTATTAACGGTAACAACTACGCCGTTATTTATAACAACTTATTTTTGTCGTTTTCTTCATCCAATCACTTTCCGTTATGGGAGCCACAAAAGACTGCGCCGTCGTACGAATATTCTCCGACAGTAAGAATATTCCACGACCAAGCGAATATTCCCCGACAACAATGAATATTTTATAACCACTTGCTTATTTAAAATATTTGCGCATTTTACCCATGACTAACCACATTAATTAAATCAACCCTTACTATTTCAGAATAATAAATAGAGGAAATTAAATTTTATTTATTAATAATTTGGGGTCTTACAACCTCCCCTCCTTATGAAATTTCGTCCTCGAAATTGACATACGTACCTGGTGTTTCGAAAAGATGAGGATACCTCGCTTTCATTTCCGTTTCTAACTCCCAGGTCATTTCCTCAATAGCATGGTTTCTCCACAAAATTTTAACTTGTGGTATGACCTTCGTGCGTAGGACATGCTCCTTCCTATCCAGGATCTTGACAGGTACCTCCTCGTACGTTAAGTCTTTGGCTATCTCGTCCAGTTCTAACTCAATAACGTGGTTCTGGTCTTTCACATATTTACGAAGCACAGATATATGCAAAACATTATGAACACGAGACATACTTGGAGGTAACGCGAGTCTATAGGCCACATTTCCTAATCGGTCAAGAATCTGAAATGGACCAATAAATCGTGGATTGAGCTTTCCTCTCTTCCCAAATCTTGTAACTCCTTTCCATGGAGCTACACGTAATAATACATGATCCCCAATGTCAAATTCCACGTCCTTTCGATGAAGATCCACATAACTCTTTTGTCGATCCTGTGCCGTTTGTATACGTTGTCGAATCGTTTGGATCTTCTCTGTAGTCATTCGTACCAACTCTGGTCCCAACAACGTTACTTCTCCCACCTCATCCCAACATACTGGAGAGCGACACTTTCGTCCATACAATGCTTCAAAGGGAGCCACACCTATACTTGCCTGATAACTGTTGTTGTAGGAGAATTCCACCAATGGTAGGTACTTATCCCAACTTCCTTTGAAATCTAGGACACAAAGTCTTAATAGATCTTCAAGAGTTTGAATAGTCCTCTCTGATTGCCCGTCCGTTTGAGGATGGTATGCCGAACTGAACCGTAAATCCGTGCCCATAGCTTTTTGCAAGTTAACCCAAAATCTTGAAGTGAATCTTGGGTCACGATCCGAAACTATGGATACTGACATGCCATGCAACCTTACAATCTCATTCACGTACATACTAGCAAGACGTTCAAGGGAATAAGTCTCTCGTATCGACAAGAAATGAGCAGACTTGGTTAATCTATCAACTATAACCCAAATAGCATTTATGCCTTGAGAAATCGTGGGAAGACCCGTAACGAAATCCATGGTAATGTGTTCCCACTTCCATTTCGGAATCTCAAGTGGTTGCAATGGACCCTTTGGTACTTAATGCTCCGCCTTTACACGTTGACAAGTTAAACACCTCGAGATAAACTTTGCAATCTCTCTCTTCATATTGTTCCACCAAAATGTATGTCGAAGATCACGATACATTTTAGTACTTCCAGGATGGATTGCAAATGGTGTATTGCAAATGGTGTATTGAGTAGAAAGTGGAGACACTACCTGCATTGATCAAATTTCTTCGTCTTGCTGCCGCATGTTGAGTTCCTTTTGGGTGAAGAAATATTTGAGGCTTTTATGATCTGTATAGATCTCCACTTTCTCCCCATACAGGTAGTGTCTCCAGATCTTCAATGCGAAAACGACTGCTGCCAACTCCAAATCATGAGTAGGATAATTTCTCTCATATTCTTTGAGTTGTCGCGAGGCATAGGCTATGACTTTCCCATGTTGCATGAGAACACATCCTAACCCTTTGCCTGAAGCATCACTGTAGATAACAAATCCATCCGAACCAGATGGTATTGTCAGAACAGGTGCCGAAATGAGTCTCCTCTTGAGTTCTTGGAAACTCTTCTCGCATTCCTCACTCCATACAAATTTTGTATCTTTCCAAGTCAGCTGAGTTAACGGAGTAGCGATTCGAGAAAATCCTTCCACAAATCTCCGATAATAACCAGCTAAGCCCAGAAAGCTACGTACTTCGGTTATCGACTTCGGTTGCTCCCAACTTTGTATGGCTTCAATCTTCGCCGGGTCGACAGATACTCCATGTTTTGACACCATGTGCCCAAGGAATGCTACTTCCTTAAGCCAGAACTCACATTTCTTCAGTTTGGCATATAGCTTATTTTCACGAAGCCTTTGCAATATCAGCTTCAAATGGCACTCATGATCTTCACGACTTTTGGAATAGATGAGGATGTCATCAATAAAGACAACAACAAACTGATCCAAATATTCTTTGAATACACGGTTCATCATATCCATGAAGGCAGCAGGAGCATTAGTCAATCCAAAAGACATGACTAAGAATTCGTAATGCCCGTACCGAGTTCTAAAGGCAGTCTTTGGAATATCCTCAGTTTTAATCTTCAGCTGATGATATCCTGAACGAAGATCGATCTTTGAAAAAAATTGTGCTCCTTGCAACTGGTCAAACAGGTCATCAATGCGAGGTAGCGGATACCTATTCTTGATAGTGACATGATTCAATTCTCGATAGTCGATACAAAGTCGCATACTCTCGTCTTTCTTCTTTACGAATAACACAGGAGCACCCCAAGGAGATGTACTAGGACGAATAAAACCGATGTCCAACAACTCCTGTAGTTGGACTTTTAACTCCTGAAGTTCAATAGGAGCCATTCGATATGGGGTTTTAGAAGTAGGCTTTGTACCGGGTTCAAGGTCAATAAAGAATTCAACTTCACGTTTTGGGGGTAGACCAGGAAGTTCGTCAGGAAATACATCGGGAAATTCTCTAACAATAGAAATATTATTCAAATCTGACTTGTCTTTGTTCAAATCCATAACATGGGCTAAGAAAGCTTGACATCCATTTTTCAATAAATGAATAGCTTTGTGGCTTGATATGATAGTGACTGATTTTAGTGGTTTAGTAGTTTGAATTCGTATGACAGGTTGGTTAGGAATATGAAAACTAAAAACCTTACGAAAACAATCAATTTTAGCATGACGAGTGGTTAACCAATCAATTCCTAAAATCACATCAAAAGCAAGTATCTTTAAAGAGATAAGATCAATAGGTAATGTGATAGTGCCAACTTGGATCATGCAAGATTTATAAACTGTAGATGTAACGAAGGTTTCTCCTAACGGAGTTTCAACAGATAAGTCAAAGTCCAATTTCTCCGGAGTCAAGTTTAAACGTTGAGCACAAGCAGGAGAGATAAAAGAATGGGTAGAACCAGTATCTAGTAAAGTATAAACTTCGCAAGAATTCAATATTAGCTTACCCGTGATCACCTCGTTAGGATTTCTCGCGTTTTGGCCAGTCACGACAAACGCTCTTCCAGGAACCGCTGATTTTGACTTATCCTGGACAGCTTTTGGAGTCACCATCCCCGCTGAACTTGGTTTTGCTGCAGAACACTCTCGAGCTATATGACCCTCCTTTCCACAGTTATAACATACCTTGGATTGTTGTGGGCAGTTTGGGCTGATATGTCCCTCTTTCCCACATTTGTAACATACGACCGGTGGTCGTTCTCCTCCCCTAGAAACAGTTGATGTTTGTGCTGACGTATTCACATTTTCATTGTTGTACCTTCTCTTCTTGAAATCTCCTCCCGACTCGCTCCTTTTATTATCACGACCACGATTACCACCAGAGTTGTTACCGCTTTTGTCCGAATGTTTTCCTCCCTGCTGGTTTTCATTGCTTCGATGACTGCCGCCACCGGTATGACCCTAGTTGTGGTCCCTCGGTTGTACATACTCATTATCTCGCTCTAATAATTGAGCCCTATTTACAACATCTGAATATAAAGAAAATTTATGAGAGATAAGATATTGTCGAATCTCGGGTTTTAGACCTCTCAGAAACATCCTTGTCATTCGTTCCTCATTTTCGACCAAATGAGGTGCAAACCTGGATAACTCTGCAAACTTCGCCTCGTACTGGGACACCGTCATGTTGTTTTGTTCCAGTCTGATAAACTCCACCTCCTTCATATGACGAATACTTTCAGGAAAGTACTTGTCATTGAACAGTTTTTGAAATGTTTCCCAGGACATATTGAGTGCGTCAGGCTGGGTACGCTTTACAGACTCCCACCAGTAGTCTGCCTCACCGCGGAACATAAAAGTGGCGAATGGAACCTTCTGTTCCTCCGTGCATCCCAAGACATCGAATATCTTGGTAATTTGCTTGACCCACGTTTCTGCCATGATCGGATCCGGCTTTCCCTTAAATTCTGGTGGTCCCAATTCTTTGAACTGCTTGGCTGTGACAAACCGCGCGTTGTTATCATTTCCAACTATATTTTGCACACGAGTCTCCCTCGTCTGATTTTGCATGAACTGCAAAAAGCTCCTAAACATTCCATCATTCATCGTTTGCTCGGTAACGTTGTTTACAGGAGGAATATTGCCTTCCTGTTGCACGTTCCCCTAGGTAGTGATCAAAGGTGTCTCCACGGTCTGATTTACTCCATTATTAACGTTCTCAGCTGCCATTCTTAAATACTGCCATAAAATAAGGGTTAATAGTCATGTCATATATTATCCCTATATCTGACCCACCAAATAATTACCAAAAAAACTTATTCAGGTCATACTAACGAAGGAATTCCCCGTCTCTCCCCTCCTAGTTCTTGTCTCACATCTCAGCCAGGGATCATATCCCTAAGCTCTGATACCAACTGTGACGCCCCCAAAATAGGTATACAACACCCATTCCGAGTCGCCAAATACATGGTACAGAAAGAAAATTACAACTTCAATAATATAATTGTCGTGAAAAATACGATAACACATACTGTGAGTTTAAATACAAATATTGTCTTCTAGACAATATCCACACTCAAATAAGTCCTCAATACAATTATTCAAACACTATTTTACAGAAATAGTGAGGACTGCTAAAACATCTTTCTAGAACCATCACTCCATACCCCGACTAGATCCTGCTATGTTCTCACCTCCTGAGAAGAAAAATGGAACAAAAAGGAAAAGGGTGAGCTCAAGTAGCCCAGTAAAGAATATTATGACTAAGATAATATACAACAAATTATCATTAGTATTCAACAGGGAAAAATCTGATAGAATATAATCGACAACAAGTTTTAGATCAACAACTGCAGCGAAAATAGCAAACCATTAGAAGAGTCAAGTAGAGAATGAATTCTACTATCTTCTAAGATTTAAAAGTCCATCATCAATATTGTATCCTTATAACATCAATTAATAATCATCTTTATCCAAATATTCATCTTTGCACTACAGGCCAAAGATATTCATCAAGTAATAATACATCTTTGCACTACATGCCAAAGATATTCAGTAATATCATCATTTAGGACTGAGGATGATGAAAAATATCTTAAAGAGAACGAATCCAGTGAGACAGAAGGACAAATAGTAGGTATTCGTATAACAGTTTATCCAAGATCAATAATACTTCATAATAATCAATTGTGAAGCAGAATTCAAAAATTAAGATCAAAACATGGATACAATCAAAGATAGTAACCATAATAGACATCTTGGACAAAAAGGGAAAATTTTATTTTTCGATGAATAGTGTCGTATTCGTGAATAGTGCCGTATACGTGAATAGTAACGTATACATGAATAGTAACCCCGACACAAAAAGTTTCAAATTTGATAAAAACTCATGTTAATATTTCAGCATAATGATATTGAAGAAAATAATATCATTTAAGAAGAAAATAATATCCCTTACCTCAATATATCAGTACTTCTGGTCGGAATACCGGTATAAGGCTGAAAGAAACTTGCTCTGATGAATAGAAACTCTCAAAGTATCTAAATACTCACAAAATACACTCAATAATCTAGAGAGAGAAAGAGAAAAAACTTGTTTCTGGTGTGATTTTCAATTCTAACTTAACCCTCTATTTATAGGAAAATGTTAGCACGCCGAAGCAGACTTAACCTGCAACCTGATGGTTTTACCTGCTACTATTCCCACCCATCACATTTGAATAAAAATCTAAGCACATTTCTTCACCAACCAAGAGTGGGGCCCACCAATTCTAGAATTTTCCACCAAAATGATTAACTCCGAAAATTAAACAATTTCTGAACCAGTCATCTCGTAAAATTCATAATAAATCATACGCTCATTTTTAACGGTTCAAAATTTGTGGACATATACTCAACTTATATATGTATAACATATCCAAAAATTACCACGATCCAACGGTCGGATTAAAAATTATAACCCCCGCAAAATATCTCAAAAACTTTGATTTTTAATACCTCCATTCCGACAAAAATACTGATAAAAATCTCAACATTAACTCCTTCATTTTTTACTACAAAAATATATCCCTCATTTATATCTATATAAAATAAATATTTCCTTATCATATGAATCAATAATTAATTATTCACAAATAATATTACAGAATCACATTTATGACAACCAGACCGTTTCCAGGAAAGAGTGAGCTTTCCAATAAGGATTTTTTCTTACTGGCGCGCAATTAGATGACCAAACCTCTCCTTAGACATAACTTTCTAGACATTACCAATAATGTTATCTAATAATATTATTCAAATAATATGAATTATTGATCTGATAAAGAAAATACTGTGCAGCAATAATTATTGAAACAACAATAATATAAAATATCAACACAGCAATTATTGAATCAATAAAATAAAATATTGAATAATAACTACTGTAACAATTATTGAGTAGTGCCTTCTTACGTAAGAATCAATAATTGGTGCAATACCGTGTGCTACTGTATTTTAACCACCGGGTATTCCAACAGTATTAACGGTAACAACTACGCCGTTATTTATAAACAACTTATACTTGTTGTTTTCTTCATCCAATCGCTTTTCGTTATGGGGCCCACACAAGGCTGCGCCGTCGTACGAATATTCTCCGACAGCAAGAATATTCCACGACCAAACGAATATTCCCCGACAAAATGAATATTTTATAACCACTTGCTTATTTTGCAAAATTTGCACATTTCACCCATAACCAAAGTATTATATCAAATTAACCCCTTATTATTCACAATAATATTTAGAAAAAATTTGATTTTATTCATTAATAAGCTGGGATCTTACATTTTTGGGTATATGAGAGGCTTCCATGTTTGTGTCCTGTGAATGTGTTAGGTTTAGAGACCTATCCATGAGGACGACGATGGCATCACTCCATATTAGCGGAGGTTCCTGTAGTTGAGGGTTTCACCCATTGTCACTTACAGTTGGAATTGTTGACAGCTGATGCCATCACTTGGGTTCCCTACTCTAGGGAACACTTAACCATTGGATTTGAGGATGGATTCCCGACTGGTGTCAAGCACATGATATCCACCCGTAGGATTCCTTTCTTCACAGATGGAGGATAGGAGCTCTATTTAGGAGAACGTGTTATTAGGAGCAACACATGAGAAATTCGTGTATCGATCTTGCCTCCTGCCAGGCGTTATTAGCATGTGTTATAGTCGCCTGTCGATGATATCCCGTTGTTGGGCGTTGACGGCTACATTCTGTTAGAAGGTATTAGAGTTTATGGCCTAGAGGCCAATTATTTGATATAATTGCTTAACATTTTGATATTATATTTGATTGAATAAATAAATAATTTTATTATAGTTTTATTTATTGCGTTATGTAATTGTTAACATAATAAAATTCCTTAGAATAGTGATACAAATTATATAGTTTCAAGTATGTGACTTGAACATGAGATTATATAATTACAATTAGTATCATTGTTCTTAAATATCCCTAGTCGAGTATCATTGTTGATGGGACAACAATGATGCATTGAGACTAGTATGTTGATTGACTGATGACCAAATCTCATTGGTCATAAATATATGAGATATTAAGTCAATGCATAGGCACATGTTAAAGAACGATGTACTGGACAGACCCACCATGAGAATTCTATATGGAGCATTATGCGAAGTGTCATTAGCAATTCTCATAGTGACAATGATGTAATCGTCCTCCGACCTGAAATCACTATATTACTACACGAGAATTTATGTACTTTGATATCATCAAATGTCACCTTTAATAGGGTGGACTATAAAGGTGATTATTGGGTACATCATGAATCGTGTGAGGAATATGAGTGATCTAGATGGAATTTAACCATCCTATATATTAGGGGTGATATCCATAGGCCTCTTGATTGAGTAGGACTATGAAATGCATGACCATGCTCAAATAATGATTTGTTTCATATAGTCCACTCATTGATCAAGAAAAACTCAGATTAAATTATGAAGAGTATGACACATTCCATGACTCGAGTTTAATCTTGGATATTAAGGTTAAAAGGATTAAATTACATTAATACATTGGTCACAAAAAGGTTGCATCGAATCATCGATCTTATTATTACTTGGGTAGCAGTGATGCATTACTAGATGCCGCTCACCGTTTATAACTTTATAATATGATTTTAAGGTTATTGCCAACGTAATAATAACCTATAGGCTCACACACAAAGAACGTAATTAAAAGGAAATTAATTTAAATTATAAAGATTTAAATATGTCAATATGATTGATATAAATTTAAATTACGAATTTAAATTAATACGATAATTTATATATAGGTATATTAATTAAGTAAAACTTAATTAAGATATATATAAATTCGGATTTTAATAACATTAGGTTTTGATTAATTCCTCCTAACTACTATATATATGATGTATATCAGTCACTTTAGGTTTTACGTCAAAACAAAAAAAAACCCTAGCCGCTCTTAGAGAGAGACTAGAGAAAAACAGTTTAAAAATCCTCATCCTTGGTGGCTAGTACCGTGTTTCCTTCTTCTGCAGATCGTAGGACGATTCGTGTGGAGCGTTCGTGTGGATACCGTAGAGACGCAGTTCGTTTGAATTGCGTTGGAGATTCGACCGCATCGATTCTAGCTTTTACAATCGGTATAATTTCTTACAACTGAATTAATTGTTTTTCGCATGGATCCTGTTTTAGGGTTTTAAAATTGCTTTAAATTTTAATTTCCGCTGTGTGTTTCTGTATCAAAACCCCAATAGTGGTATCAGAGCTACTTGCGAAAAGATTAATTCAGATTACGTGTTTTAATTGTATTCGATATATATGATATATGATGATGCATGTTTACCGATATGAAATTGAATATATGATATTATGTTGTATATGTATTCTGGTAATATATATGATGATACTGTTAATCGTATCTTTAATCGGTGGAATAACAATATAACTGTTCTAATCGGATTAGAAGAGTGAAGAATCGTTTTAATATGATTAATCGAAACTGGATATATATGATAAATTCTGGGTGTACTGTTATTCATTTTAATATGATTAAATCGAAACTGGACATATATGATTTGTTATTATGGGTGTTTTGATGGATTTAAATGTATGATTCTGAAACTGTTTCAGAGATTCATATGGAAAAATTCTGCAATACAGATCAGCTGGACCACCGCCAGGGGGAGACCCCCCCTTGGACCCCCCCGTCGTTGCGCACGATGGTCGTGACCCCAATTTGTTATATATTTTTCTTTAATTTTATATAAATTCTTATATGCTTATTGTGATATGCATGGTGCACAGTTATGGCCTTTTGACCCATAGGTTAGTGGTTTTGGTTTTGAAATACGGCTTGCATGTCGTGCCTTTCTATAAATTCTAATGTAATATTCTCTTCTCATCTAAATCCCCTCGAATGTAACTCGAGGTTTCTTTATGTCATGTAATAATCTGTAATCAATGAAGATGTCAAGATGGAGAACACGATGAAAGATGATGATGGAGAGGAGGCACATGCTTGAGGAAGATCCAAGGAAGCTATTTATTTTAAGATCTTTTACCACCTTAGATTGACCTTTAATCTTTCATTAGCTTGAAAAGATTGACAGTGGATTGGGCCATAACTGTGACACATTTAATTTTGCACTTTATTTATGCTTGTATGCGATATGATATGATAAATAATGTGCATGCTTAATAAGATTAAAATTGGTGAGATCTAAATTAATTAATAAAATCCCTCATTAAATTATTAAGTCTAAATCAGATGCCTTCCAATGAATAACACTCATCAAGACCTTGATCAATAGATGTAGGTTTGCCAAAGCAAAGTACCCTATTTATCTAGGTAAGATGCGATAGGATAATTGTGATATCCAAACTGTTAAAATCATTGGGCCCGACTTAACTAAGTTATCTCAATAGGATTGTGGAATTAGAGGCATAGAGTTTGGTAGGTACCATTAGATGGACTAAAAACAATTGTTGTTTGCCAAACTATCCAGGAGTTATATATGATATAATTGACAAAGGGTTGTCTACCTAAATAATTATGTTTTAAGAGATTAGCCAAAGCTAACTTAAGTCATAATGAAATATGGATCTTGGCTCACTAGAAAGATTTAATAGAAAATGCTTTCCGAATTAATGGTGAGGGCTATTAATTTGAATAAAATTGTGAGAGGTATATTTTGAATGTACTATTATCAATTACATAATATCAACTCTGCAATTTGACTTATTATTTTGGCACTTATAAATTGTAGATATCAATGGCAAACAACAACAACACAAGTAGTCTTTCACTACGATCAGTCCTTGAGAAGGACAAGCTGAGTGGGATTAATTTCCTTGACTGGCACAGGAACTTGAGGATTGTCCTCAAACAAAAGCGTAAGCTATATGTCCTTGATGGGCCCATTCCTGCAGCACCGGCTGTCACTGCACCACGTGCGGAGCATAATGCTTACAAGAAGCATCAAGATGATGCTCTGGACGTGAGTTGTCTCATGCTAGCAACCATGAACGCTGAGCTTCAGAAGCAACATGAGTTAATGGATGCTTATGAGATGATCGAGCATCTCAAGAAATTATTCGAAGGGCATGCTCGACAGGAGAGGTATGATACAAGCAAAGCGTTGTATCACTGCAAGATGGATGAACGTGATCCAGTTGGTCCACATGTGCTGAAAATGATTGGGTATATTGAGTACCTTGATAGATTGGGTTTTCCAATCACTCCGGAAGCCCAAACTGATTTTGTTTTACAATCTTTGAACAGCAGCTACTCTCAATTTGTTATGAACTATTTTATGAATGAAATTGAGAAACCCCTTACTGAGTTGTTGAGCATGTTAAGAACTGCCGAGAACAACATGAAAAAGGCAGGACCCGCTCCCATAATGATGGTGCAAAATGGGAATGCTAAGGGAAATTGGAAAGGCAAAAAGAAGATAGGATCTAAGTTTATTGCCAAACCCAATTCCAAAACCAAACAGGCTTTAAAACCTAAAGGAGGGGTGGCTAAAGAAGGTGAATGTCACTTCTGTGGAAAACCTGGACACTGGAAAAGGAACTGTCATGCTTATTTAGAAGAAGTGAAGAAAAGGAAAGGAAGTACGACTTCTGATTCAGGTATATATGTTATAGAAGTCAATTTGTCTACTTCTACATCATGGGTATTGGATACTGGATGTGGTTCTCACATTTGTGTTAATGTGCAGGGACTCCGAAGGAGTAGGACTTTGGTGAAAGGAGAGGTTGACCTACGAGTTGGGAATGGAGCAAAAGTTGCTGCACTGGCCGTAGGAACTTATCATTTATCTTTGCCCACTGGGCTAGTTTTAGAATTAGAAGATTGTTATTTTGTGCCTGCTATAAGGAAAAACATTATTTCTGTTTCTTGTTTAGACAAGAAAGGTTTTTCATTTATAATTAAGAACAATCGTTGTTCGTTTTACTTAAATGATATTTGTTATGGTGTTGCACAATTGTTTAACGGTCTTTATATTCTTGATTTGGAAATGCCTATCTATAACATAAACACAAAACAATTTAAATCAAATGATTCAAATCCGACATATCTCTGGCACTGTCGTTTGGGCCATATAAATGAGAAACGCATATCAAAACTCCATAAAGATGGATTTTTGGATTCATTTGGTTTTGAATCATATGAAAAATGCGAATCTTGTTTATTAGGCAAGATGACTAAAGCCCCTTTCACTGGACACAGTGAACGGGCTAGTGATATATTGTGACTTATACATAGTGATGTATGTGGACCCATGAGTTCGTTAGCAAGAGGTATGTTTTATTACTTCATTACATTTACTGACGACTTCAGTAGATATGGATATGTGTATCTAATGAGACACAAATCCGAATCCTTTGAAAAGTTTAAGGAATTCAAGAATGAAGTTCAAAACCAATTTGGCAAAAGCATAAAAGCCCTTCGATCCGATCGAGGAGGTGAATACTTAAGCCAAGACTTTGATGACCTTTTAAAGGAGTGTGGTATTATATCACAGCTCACTCCACCTGGAACACCACAATGGAATGGTGTGTCTGAGAGGAGGAATCGAACCTTGTTGGACATGGTACGATCAATGATGAGTCATGCAGATCTTCCAATAAGCTTCTGGGGTCATGCCCTAGAGACAGCTGCATTCACACTTAACCATGTTCCTACAAAGACGGTTCAGAAGATACCATATGAGATGTGGACTGGGAAACGTCCTAGTATGTCGTTCATGAAGATTTGGGGATGAGAGGCATTTGTAAAACGTCTGGATTCTGATAAGCTCGGACCCAAATCTGACAAATGTAATTTTGTGGGATACCCAAAAGAAACAAAAGGGTATTATTTCTACAAACCTTTTGAGAATAAAGTGTTTGTTGCTCGAACTGGTATTTTTCTAGAAAGAGAATTTGTCTCTAAAGGAAACAGTGGGAGGAAAGTAGAACTCGAAGAAATTCGAGAACCACAAAATATCATTGAACCTGAGTTGGAACGTGAGCAGGAACCACAAGAAATTGTGGAAAGTGAACCTGCTCAAATTACACAAGGAATTCGTAGATCTGGTAGGACACGCCAAGAGCCCGAGAGATATTATGGATATTTTGTGACTCAAAACGGTGATGTGATGCTCATAGATCAGGATGAGCTTGCTTCCTACCAAGAAGCTATGAATGGACCAGATTCTGAGAGATGGCTTGAAGCCATGAGATATGAAATGGACTCCATGTATACTAACCAAGTATGGACTTTGGTTGATCCACCCGAAGGGGTAAAACCAATCGGGTGGAAGTGGGTTTTCAAGAAGAAAACCGACATGGATGGTAATGTACAAACCTATAAAGGCCGACTGGTAGCAAAAGGTTTCAAACAAATTCAAGGTGTTGACTATGATGAAACCTTTTCTCCAGTGGCAATGGTTAAATCTATCAGGATCTTACTTGCTATTGCAGCTTTTTATGATTACGAAATCTGGCAGATGGATGTCAAAACTGCTTTCCTTAACGGAAATCTACTTGAGGATGTGTATATGACACAACCTGAGGGTTTTGTCACTCCAAAGGATGCTGGAAAGGTATGTAAGCTGCAGCGATCCATTTATGGATTGAAGCAAGCCTCTCGGAGTTGGAATCTTCGATTTGATGAAGCAGTCAAAGAATTTGGCTTTATTAAAAATGAAGATGAACCTTGTGTATATAAGAAGGTTAGTGGGAGTCACATTGTATTCCTAGTATTATATGTTGATGACATATTAATTATTGGGACTGACATTCCTTCCTTACAGGCTGTAAAAACATGGTTAGGAAAATGTTTCTCCATGAAAGATTTGGGCGATGCTGCCTATATTTTAGGTATCAAGATCTATAGAGATAGATCGAGAAAAATGATCGGCCTAAGTCAAAGTACATATATTGATAAAGTGTTGAAACGGTTCAGCATGCAAGAGGCGAAAAGAGGAAATTTACCCGTGACTCATGGTGTAAAGATCTCTAAGGCCCAATGTCCTAAATCACAAGATGATGAGGAGCGTATGAGAAAGATCCCTTATGCTTCGGCAATTAGATCTATCATGTATGCAATGATATGTACTCGTCCGGATGTCTCGTATGCTTTGAGCATGACGAGTAGATACCAGTCGAATCCAGGTGAAGGTCACTGGACATCAGTCAAGAATATCCTCAAGTACCTGAAAAGGACTAAGGATTCATTCTTGGTATATGGATATGAAGACGAACTGGCAGTAAAGGGTTACACAGATGCTAGTTTCCAAACTGACAATGATGACTATAAGTCTCAGTCAGGTTTTGTGTTTTACCTTAATGGTGGTGCTATTAGCTGGAAAAGTTCGAAGCAAGAGACAATAGCTGATTCTACAACGGAGGCTGAGTATATTGCTGCTTCTAGTGCAGCCAAGGAGGCTGTATGGATTAAAAAGTTCATCACTGAACTTGGTGTTGTCCAACCATTGTTGATCTGGTTGCTCTATACTGTGATAATAATGGAGCCATTGCACAGGCTAAGGAACCCAGATCTCACCAACGATCCAAGCATATACTTAGGCGGTACCATCTCATCCGTGAAATCATTAACAGAGGAGATGTACATATAGGAAGAGTGCCAACAGATGATAATATTGCAGATCCACTGACCAAGGCTTTGTCGCAGCAGAAGCACGACGGTCACATTAGTTCCATGGATATTAGATACATGAGTGATTGGCTCTAGTGCAAGTGGGAGACTGTTAGAGTTTATGCCCTAGAGGCCAATTATTTGATATAATTGCTTAACATTTTGGTATTATATTTGATTGAATAAATAAATGATTTTATTATGGTTTTATTTACTGCGTAATATAATTGTTAACATAATAAAATTCCTTAGAATAGTGATACAAATTATATAGTTTCAAGTATGTGACTTGAAGATGAGATTATATAATTACAATTAGTATCATTGTTCTTAAATGTCCCTAGTCGAGTATCATTGTTGATGGGACAACAATGATGCATTGAGACTAGTATGTTGATTGACTGATGACCAAATCTCATTGGTCATAAATATATGAGATATTAAGTCAATGCATAGGTACATGTTAGAGAACGATGTACTGGACAGAACCACCATGAGAATTCTATATGGAGTATTATGCAAAGTGTCATTAGCAATTCTCATAGTGACAATGATGTAATGGTCCTCCGACCTAAAATCACTATATTACTACACGAGAATTTATGTACTTTGATATCATCAAATGCCACCTTTAATAGGGTGGACTATAAAGGTGATTATTGGGTACATCATGAATCGTGTGAGGAATACGAGTGATCTAGATGGAATTTAACCATCCTATATATTAGGGGTGATATCCATAGGCCTCTTGATTGAGTAGGACTATGAAATGCATGGCCATGCTCAAATAATAATTTGTTTCATATAGTCCACTCATTGATCAAGAAAAACTCAGATTAAATTATGAAGAGTATGACACATTCCATGACTCGAGTTTAATCTTGGATATTAAGGTTAAAAGGATTAAATTACATTGAAACGTTGGTCACGAAAAGGTTGTATCGAATCATCGATCTTATTATTACTTGGGTAGCAGTGATGCATTACTAGATGCCGCTCACCGTTTATAACTTTATAATATGATTTTAAGGTTATTGCCAACGTAATAATAACCTATAGGGTCACACACAAAGAACGTAATTAAAAGGAAATTAATTTAAATTGTAAATATTTAAATATGTCAATATGATTGATATAATTTTAAATTACGAATTTAAATTAATACGATAATTTATATATAGGTATATTAATTAAGTAAGACTTAATTAAGATATATATAAATTCAGATTTTAATAACATTAGGTTTTGATTTATTCCTTCTAACTGCTATATATATGATGTATATCAGTCACTTTAGGTTTTATGTCAAAATAAAAAAACCCTAGCCGCTCTTAGAGAGAGACTAGAGAAAAACAGTTTAAAAATCCTCATCCTTGGTGGCTAGTACCGCGTTTCCTTCTTCTGCAGATCGTAGGACAATTCGTGTGGAGCGTTTGTGTGGATACCGTAGAGACGCAGTTCGTTTGAATTGCGTTGGAGATTCGACCGCATCGATTCTAACTTTTACAATCAGTATAATTTCTTACCACTGAATTAATTATTTTTCGCATGGATCCTGTTTTAGGGTTTCGAAATTGCTTTAAATTTTAATTTCTGCTGTGCGTTTCTGTATCGAAATCCCAACAGAAGGTTCATTAACCCAGGAGGCATTATACCGCTGGTGGTCCCCTTATACCATCGGAGCTCAGACCCGTGCCACTTAGTTCATGGGAGATATGGTTCCTAGATCTGAGATGATGACGGATTGGATGGCCTATGTCCGAGATCTGACTCATTTGACACAGATTGATAGTTTGACCCGGCAGTTAGACCGGGCGCATTTTTTCATCCGATATTTGGTCGAGATCCTTCAGAGGTAGATAATTTTGATCCTTCTAGCTCAGGTGTTGGCCCCTCAGGTGACCCATATGGCTTTGCCGGTGCAGATCCTCCCTTGTATAGGCTTGACATCCTCGTTGATGGAGATCCAGTGACTCAGGAGGAGTTACATCAAGTGGACAGGATTGATGATGTAGATATTGCCATATATTATTTTGTCATGCATGTATTGTAAGGCCCCGAATTTTATGAAATAAAAGTATTCAATTTTTCTTATAATTACAATTCAGTAAATGGTTAAATTGATAAAAAGTTAAAGTTATGGGTGAAATGTGAAAACTTTTCAAAATACGCAAGTAGTTATAAAATATTCATTGTTGTCGGGGAATATTCGTTTGGTCGTGGAATATTCTTGCTGCCGGGGAATATTCGTACGACGGCGCAGACATTTGTGGGCCCCATAACAAAATAACTGTCGGATGAAGATAACGACAAAAATTGAGTTTTTATAATTAACGGCGTACTTGTTACCGTTAACACTATTGGAATACCCGGTGGTTAAAATACAGTAATACGCGTTATTGCACAGTAGCACACGGTATTGCACAGTATTTTTGAAATTATTGATTCTTACGTAAGAAGGCACAACTGAATAATTGTCACAGTAATTACTGTTCAATATTTTATTTTATTGATTCAATAATTGCTGCGTTGATATTTTATATTATTGTTGTTTCAATAATTGTTACTGCACAGTATTTCCCATTATCAGATCAATAATTCATATTATTTGAATAATATTATTAGATAGCATTATTGGCAATGTCTAAAAAGTTCTGTCTAAGGAGAGGTTTGGTCATCTAATTGCGCGCCAATAAGGAGAAATCCTTATTGGAAAGCCCCATCTTTCCTGGGAACTGCCTGGTTGTCATTATTGTGATTTTATAATATTATTTGTGAATAATTAATTATTGATTTATATGATAAGGAAATATTTATTTGATGTGGATATAAATGATGAATTTATTTATGTGGTTATAAATGAAGGAATTAATGTTGAGGTATTTTATCAGTATTTTGTCAGATTGGAGGTATTAAAAGATTAAATCGGTGTTTTTACAGCTTTATTGTGTGAGTTATAATATTTAATCCGACCGTTGGATCGTTATAATTTTTTGGATATGTTATACATATATAAGTTGAGTATATGTCCATAAATTTTGAACCGCTAAAAATGAGCGTATAATTTGTTATGAATTTTAAGAGGTGACTGATTCGAAAATTAGGCTTATAAATAATTTTTGTGAAAAATTCTAGAATTGAGTGGGCCCCACTTGTGGTTGGTGAAGAAATGTGCTGAATTTTATTTAAAATGTGGTGGGTGGCAATAGTATCAGGTAAAGCCATCAGGTTACAGGTTAAGTCTGCTTCGGCGTGCTAACAATTTCCTATAAATAGAGGGCTAAGTTAGAATTGAAAATCACACCAGAAATAACTTTTCTCTCTTTCTGTCTCTAGATTATTGAGTATATTTTGTGAGTATTTAGATACTTGGTGAGTTGCTATTCATCAGTGCAATTTTCCTTCAGCGTTATATCCGATATCCGGTCAGAAGTGCTGCTCTTTTGAGGTAAGGGACAGTAAGGGGTAGTAAGGGATGCTATATTCTTCATAATGATGTTATTCTTTCAATATCATTATACTGAAATATTAGTATGGATTTTATTGTAGAATTTTTACCTTTTCGAGTCGGAATTACTATTCACGTATACGGCACTATTCACGTATACGGTACTATTCATGCATGTGGCACTATTTACGTATATGACATTATTTACGTATACGGTACCATGTACGAATACGGAGTACTATTAACGAGTTACTATTCACGAGTTACTATTCATGAGTTACTATTCACGAGTTACTATTCATGAGTTACTATTCACGGGTACTATTCACGACAAAAATTGGTTTCTTTTTCTGACCAAATTATCGTTGATTTATGATTGTTGCTCTTAAAAATAAATGCAGTTGTTGATCATATTGTTTTTATTATCATATATAACATTTTTATAACCCTGATGTTGAATTTCTCTTTCACTTGAGTGTAAAGATGGGTAAATTATTGGTATGATCGTGACTGAGGAATATCTTTGGCCTGTAGTGCAAAGATGAATTGTTAACTGATATGATCATGACCATTGAATTTATAATTGAATATCTTTAGCTTAAGTGTAAAGATGAATTGATTAACATGATTATAATTATTGTTTATATAAATTCTGAAATGATTATATATTTTTTTGAGATATGAATATATTTGGCCTGTAGTGCAAATATGAACTGTTGAGGAATATCTTTGGCCTGTAGTGTAAAGATGAATTGTTGATGAATATCTTTGGCCCGTAGTGCAAAGATGACCTGTTGTTGAATATCTTTGACCAGTAGTGCAAAGATGAACTATTGATGAATATCTTTGGCCTGTAGTGTGAAGATGAACTGTTGTTGAATATCTTTGGCCCGTAGTGCAAAGATGGTTTATTGATGAATATCTTTGGCCGTAGTGCGAAGATGGATTTATTAGCATGATTATGAACAGGAACTGTGATTTGGTGTAACCATGATCTTTGATGTTTCAGGTAAAGACATGTGATGAAAATATTCTTCGTCCTGGGTACGAAGAAAAATTTAGAATCACAATTATGATTATGAGTTATTCATATGATTGTGGAAAGGAACTGTTGAGTGATGTTACAGGGATAAAACATTGTTGGTAGATTTTTAACATGGAGAATATAATAGACTTTATAGTCTATTTGACTCTTCTAATGGATTGCTCGTTCCGCTGCAACTATGGTTGAGAAGTTTTATCATCTACCATATGTTCTAAATCTCTGATTTATTAATGATGAAGACTATTGATAATTTAATTATCTTTAGTCATGATATTTTGTACTGGGCTAGACCCTTTTGTTTCACAATTCCTTTCATGTAATAAGAGTGTAGCTGGGTCGAGCCGGGGTAACAAGGAATAGAACGGTGGTCATCATTTAGTAGTTATATTTGGTGAATCAAATAGGGTGAGACGAACCCAACGTTGGAAGGGTATTTTGTCACGATCATACAAGATGTCTAATGACATACAACCTCGTGTCATCATAAGACACGGTTGTGCACATCCACTTGCTGAGTATATTTATGAGCACTACCTATATAATCTTGGTGTTTGTTTGAAATATAATTCTCAATTAGAGACAGTGGAGATAATGATATGTCAAGAGAAGACTCACCATTGGGAAGAATATGATAGTAAACTTCTCATTTTTCTTTGGGGTCTATTGGGTCAACCAAGGATAATTCTGTGGCCATATGATATCTATCATAACCTAGACGCATGGCCTCCCATGTACGAAGGTTTCCTTGAGCACTTCCCAAAGATTCTAATTTCTAAAACAGTCTTTGACTATACCTTTATGTAAGGTGCCACTGTGAGATGTTGTCCACGGTTGGGATATGTGTCACATTTGGTATATATTTGTATCCAAACTCATAGCATATATGTTGTTGTATTTAATACGACAATTGTTGTAATAAGGTTGTAGTTATTTTCTGTACCATGTATTTGGCGACTCAGAATGGGTTGGATGGGATGGACCTATTTTGGGGTCGTTACATTTTGGTTTCAGAGCTTAGGGATATGATCTCTAGCGGAGATCGAGAAATAGAACTAGGAGGGGAAAGATGAGTAAATCCTTCGCTAGTATGTCCTACCTAAGCTTATTTGTTGGTCAGTCATAATATCGGGATATTATGTGATATGGTAATTTGTTCAATTAACCCTTGTTTTGAAGCTGTATTCTAGAATTATATCTAAAAACAGGAGATGAGAAATAGAGAAATCATGATGACAGGGAAGATGGAATCTGAAATGAAAGCAAGGTATTCTCAACTCTTTGAAATACCAGGTACATAAATTTCGGGGATGAAATTTCATAAGGAGGGGAGATTGTAAGACCCCAAATTTTATGAAATAAAAGTATTCAATTTTTTTTATAATTACAATTCAGTAAATGGTTAAATTGATAAAAAGTTAAAGTTATGGGTGAAATGTGAAAACTTTTCGAAATACGCAAGTGGTTATAAAATATTCATTGTTGTCGGGGAATATTCGTTTGGTCGTGAAATATTCTTGCTGTCGGGGAATATTCGTACGACGGCACAGACATTTGTGGGCCCCATAACAGAATAACTGTCGGATGAAGATAACGACAAAAATTGAGTTTTTATAATTAACGGCGTAGTTGTTACCGTTAACACTGTTAGAATACCCGGTGGTTAAAATACAGTAATACATGTTATTGCACAGTAGCACATGGTATTGCACAGTATTTTTGAAATTATTGATTCTTACGTAAGAAGGCACAACTGAATAATTGTCACAGTAATTACTGTTCAATATTTTATTTTATTGATTCAATAATTGCTGCGTTGATATTTTATATTATTGTTGTTTCAATAATTGTTACTGCACAGTATTTCCCATTATCAGATCAATAATTCATATTATTTGAATAATATTATTAGATAGCATTATTGGCAATGTCTAGAAAGTTCTGTCTAAGGAGAGGTTTGGTCATCTAATTGTGCGCCAATAAGGAGAAATCCTTATTGGAAAGCCCCTTCTTTCCTGGGAACTGCCTGGTTGTCATTATTGTGATTCTGTAATATTATTTGTGAATAATTAATTATTGATTTATATGATAAGAAAATATTTATTTGATGTGGATATAAATGATGAATTTATTTATGTGGTTATAAATGAAAGAATTAATGTTGAGGTATTTTATCAGTATTTTGTCGGATTGGAGGTATTAAAAGATTAAATCGGTGTTCTAATAGCTTTATTGTGTGAGTTATAATATTTAATCCGACCGTTGGATCGTTGTAATTTTTTGGATATGTTATACATATATAAGTTGAGTATATATCCATAAATTTTGAACCGTTAAAAATGAGCGTATAATTTGTTATGAATTTTAAGAGGTGACTGATTCGAAAATTAAGTTTATAAATGATTTTGGTGGAAAATTCTAGAATTGAGTGGGCCCCACTTGTGGTTGGTGAAGAAATATGCTGAATTTTATTTCAAATGTGGTGGGTGGCAATAGTAGCAGGTAAAGCCATCAGGTTACAGGTTAAGTCTGCTTCGGCGTGCTAACAATTTCCTATAAATAGAGGGCTAAGTTAGAATTGAAAATCACACCAGAAACAAGTTTTCTCTCTTTCTCTCTCTTGATTATTGAGTATATTTTGTGAGTATTTAGATAATTGGTGAGTTTCTATTCATCAGTGCAAGTTTCCTTCAGCGTTATATCGATATCCGGTCAGAAGTGCTGCTCTTTTGAGGTAAGGGATAGTAAGGGATATTAAGGGATGCTATATTATTTATAATGATGTTATTCTTTCAATATCATTATACTGAAATATTAGTATGGATTTTATTGTAGAATTTTTACCTTTTTGAGTCGAGATTACTATTCACGTATACGGCACTATTCACGTATACGGTACTATTCATGTATATGACACTATTTACGTATATGATATTATTTACGTATACGGTATCATGTACAAATACGGAGTACTATTCACGAGTTACTATTCATGAGTTACTATTCACGAGTTACTATTCATGAGTTACTATTCACGGGTACTATTCACGATAAAAATTAGTTTCTTTTTCTGACCAAATTATCGTTGATTTATGATTGTTGCTCTTGAAAATAAATGCAGTTGTTGATCATATTATTTTTATTATCATATATATCATTTTTATAACTCTGATGTTGAATTTCTCTTTCACTTGAGTGTAAAGATGGGTAAATTATTGGTATGATCGTGACTGAGGAATATCTTTGGCCTGTAGTGCAAAGATGAATTGTTAACTGATATGATCATGACCATTGAATTTATAATTGAATATTCTTAGCTTAAGTGTAAAGATGAATTTATTAACATGGTTATAATTATTGTTTATATAAATTCTGAAATGATTATATATTTCTTTGAGATATGAATATATTTGGCCTGTAGTACAAATATGAACTGTTGAGGAATATCTTTGGCCTGTAGTGCAAAAATGAATTGTTGATGAATATCTTTGGCCCGTAGAGCAAAGATAACCTGTTGTTGAATATCTTTGGCCAGTAGTGCAAAGATGAACTATTGATGAATATCTTTGGCATGTAGTGCGAAGATGAACTGTTGTTGAATATCTTTGGCCCGTAGTGCAAAGATGGTTTGTTGATGAATATCTTTGGCCGTAGTGCGAAGATGGATTTATTAGCATGATTATGAACAGGAACTGTGATTTGGTGTAACCATGATCTTTGATGTTTCAGGTAAAGACAGGTGATGAAAATATTCTTCGTCCGGGGTGCGAAGAAAAATTTAGAATCACAATTATGATTATGAGTTATTCATATGATTGTGGAAAGGAACTGTTGAGTGATGTTACAGGGATAAAACATTGTTGGTGGATTTTTAACATGGAGAAGATAATAGACTTTATAGTCTATTTGACTCTTCTAATGGATTGCTCGTTCCGCTGCAACTATGGTTGAGAAGTTTTATCACCTACCATATGTTCTAAATCTCTGATTTATTAATGATGAAGACTATTGATAATTTAATTATATTTAATCATGATATTCTTTACTGGGCTAGTTGTGCTCACCCATTTGTTTCACAATTCCTTTCAGGTAATAAGAGTGTAGCTGGGTCGAGCGGGGGTAACAAGGGAATAGAACGGTGATCATCATTTAGTAGTTATATTTGGTGAATCAAATAGGGTGAGGCGAACCCAACGTTGGAAGGGTGTTTTGTCACTATCATACAAGATGTCTAATGACATACAACCTCGTGTCATCATAAGACACGGTTGTGCACATCCACTTGCTGAGTATATTTACGAGCACTACCTATATAATTTTGGTGTTTGTTTGAAATATAATTCTCAATTAGAGACAGTGGAGATAATGATATGTCAAGAGAAGACTCGCCATTGGGAAGAATATGATAGTAAACTTCTCGTTTTTCTTTGGGGTCTATTGGGTCAACTAAGGATAATTCTGTGGCCATATGATATCTATCATAACCTAGACGCATAGCCTCCCATGTACGAAGGTTTCCTTGAGCACTTCCCAAAGATTCTAATTTCTAAAACAGTCTTTGACTATACCTTTATGTAAGGTGCCACTGTAAGGTGTTGTCCACGATTGGCATAAGTGTCACATTTGGTATATATTTGTATCCAAACTCACAGCATATGTGTTGTTGTATTTAATACGACAATTGTTGTAATAAGGTTGTAGTTGTTTTCTGTACCATGTATTTGGCGACTCAGAATGGGTTGGATGGAATGGACCTATTTTGGGGTCGTTACATGTATTATGTTATGCATATGTATGCCTAGAGATATTCAACATTGACCCTTGGATAGTCTTATGTTACAGCCTACACAGATGTCTTCTTCGACAGTCAGCCGTATTGATCACACCCCACCAATATTGGTGGCTTCTCGCTTGAGATCTTGGTATGATAGTGTTTCCCCTTCAAATAGATGATTGTAGATCAGCTATTACAACATTCCATGACCCTCCTGACATTCCAGGTTCCATTGGGCTTCGTAGATGGCATGCTAGAGCATTGGGTATCAGAGAGGCAGGTTTTCTGATTTGGGAACCATGAGTTGACTCCTACCTTGGAGGAGTGTGAGTGGTTGACGACCTTTCCCTTAGACAGACTTTACACTCGGATGGTTATCGGAGATATGCGTTGGCAGTTCATGACCCTCACCGGGTTGCGGCGTAGAGTAGTAGAGGATGAGATTACATCCGGCCATGTATTATTCTAGCATTTTCTGATTGATAGATTTGACTTAGTGGACAGCTATGCGTGGCACTCCAGGGATTTCACCACATCAGAGGATCAATGGCATGTGGCCAGAGTGGATGCACTCGTGATGTGCATAGTGGCGTATGTATACATGCCACGATATATGGATGAGCTGGACATCGGTGTTATCATGGCAGTGAGAGCTCTCAGGGAGGGTCATACCATTATCCCGATGATTGTGGCGGAGACGTTGAGATCAGCCACGTTTTGCCATACCTACCCTATATGGGTATTTTCAAGCAGTTCGATCTTGTTGTACGTGTGGTTCATGTCACACTTGAGACCGATTGGCACGTTTCGAAGGCATAGGTATTGTTTTTTCCATGAGATAGCCAGGTCTTACTCCTTTCAGCCATCGAAGTATGTAGACGCTGTATCCTGGTCGGTGTTCTTGGCAGGGATTAGAGATCCATTTGGTATTCTACCGTGTATAGGGCTCAGCTCACCCTACAACTTTATTACTTATGCCTCTGGCATGGATTATCTCCCTCTGGCTGGTTTGAGGGGCATGACGACCTACCACCCACTGGTTGTGATGTCACAGTTTGACCAGTTCCAGGATTTCCATCCTTTTAAGTGGGCATTAGGTCAGCGTGTGGCTTCTCGCCATCTATTAGCAGAGGACCGATCCCGGGTGTATGCCTGTTGGGATCAGCGTGAGAGAGCTAATTTTTTTGTTAGCCATCCGGGCTGTTCGTCAGAGTATTCTGCGTGGATGTGGACAGAGACTTCATCGGTTGCGGTAGTATCCACAGTACCGGGGATTGAATATGTCAGTGAGGAGCCCATGGAGGCTGTTGATTTTCCCACCGAGGAGGAGGAGCTATTTGTTGGTTCGACATCAGCTCTTGTTGACTCTCCCAGTACTTCTGCAACTGTGACTCCCCCTTCAGAGTATTTAGTGCAGAGTTTTTATTTGATGACCTTCGAGAGAGATCAGGCTAGGGCATTGATGTTGACAACTCTTGATGGGAAAGGTGCCGCTCTATTAGAGAGAGATGATGCCTTAGCTCGTATAGATACCGCTATTATTGAGCGAGATGCGGCCATATCAGCCAGAGATGCAGTGATAGTTGAGCGGGATAGCACTATATCTGTCCGAGATGTAACCGTTACAGACAACATCACAGTGAGGTCCCTTACTACTGGCATCATTGCAGAGATGAGTACGTATATTGATGAGCATAGTGTCACTATGCAGATGGTTGTAGATCTGTTAGCTCATGTAGAGATCCTTGTACAGGAGATCACAACGCTACCTCCATCTTTTGAGAGGGATGCTATATTAACTTGATAGCTCGCATATACACCGACTTGTAGATGGGCTTGTATTCTCCTGCACAGACTAGGTTATCCATTTTGTCATGTACAGTTCATATTGTATATATCAAACAACATTATATATAGCAGGGAAATATATTTTGATCACTTCCCTTTTAGTTATGCCTTGCTACTTGCTTGATATTTACCTGTTTCTTCAGGGCTTGTGATCTCGATGTATTCTGAACTCCTCCTTGATGGATGGTCATTGAGATGTCTCAGGATCTTTCAGAATGGATCGTTGATTTGTGTGTATTCCCTACCATCTTTGTTGTCTTGGGACTGGTTTCTGTATGTAGATGTGGAGAGGAGTGTGAAACCCAGATTTTATGAATAAATATTTAATTTTTCTCGAAATAATTTTTTTTTTATTATTGTGTGGATTTGATATAATAGTTATGGGTAGTATTTATAAATTTTGTAAAGTATGCAAGTTGTCATATTATATTCGATTGGTCGAAGAATATTCTTTTTGTCGGGGAATATCTGTACGACGGTACAATTATTGGTGGACCCCACAATGGAATTATTGTCGGATTGAGAAAACGACAAAAATACTTTATGAAAATAACGGCGGAAGTTTTACCGTTGATACTGTTGAACTACTCGGTAGTAAAAGTACAGTAATACGTGTGGTTGCATAGTAGCACACGGTATTAATTATTAATGCTTATGTGAGAAGTCACTCAGTTTGATTCAATTATTTCAGTTAATAATATGAATTATTTAGCGATAATGACGTTTTGTTTTATTCGTATTATTAACGTAATAAAACAGAAACATCTTTTTATATAAAACAGAATACTTTATTGAAGTTATTCTATAAATAGAATATATTATATTTTATTTAAAAGATTTTTCTTTAAATATGGACCGTCAGATTAAAGTAATCAATCTGGACCGTTCATGGATTAGTTACTATGCATTCTATTTTTCTATAAATAGCAGCTCATTCCTTCATTATTTTTTACGAATTCACTGAACTCTATAGAGAGAAACTATAGAGAGAAACTATAGAGAGAGAGAAGAAGAGTATTCTGCTACTTAACTACTTCCTTACTTCAGCTCTTCTTTAAAACGGTAAGGGGTGTTATTCTTTCTTATTCATGAAGAGAACTGTTGTTACTCCATTTATTATTATTCTGTTGGAATAACCTGTATACGCGGTCTACCCTATACTTGGTGACATTCTTCTATTATTCTGTTGGAACATCCTGTCTATGTGTTTTACACCGGACCTGGTTCCGTTTTTATTATTATTCTGTTGGAACATCCTGTCTGCGTGTTTTACACCGGACCTGGTTCCGTTTTTATTATTATTCTGTTGGAACATCCTGTCTGTGTGTTTTACACCGGACCTGGTTCCGTTTTTATTATTATTCTGTCGGAATATCCTGTCTGTGCGTTTACGCCGGACCTGGTTCCATTATTTATTATTCTGTCGGAATATCCTGTCTGTGCGTTTACGCCGGACCTGGTTCCATTATTTATTATTATGTTGGAATAACCTGTCTGTGCGGTCTATCGCATGCATGGTGATTTCTTTTGTTATTCCATTCTTTATTATACTCAGTTGGTTAAGTTTTGACTTCTATACTCCATGAAATTTGTGGAATATCCTTGATAATTGCGTTTCATCCAGTATCTTTTCATGAAAATATTCTTCTAAGCATTCTTGAATTTTACTCCACAAAGCAGTATCATGTTGACAATTTGGACGTTATTAATTCTTGGATAAATTAATTCTTGAACTTGTTTTATTGAATTCTTATATCATTGTCATCATCCTCATGTTTATATTCTGTTGAAAGTCATCTGTGGCCTGTAGTGCATAGATGGACTTGGTATGATTATGACCAGGGATTATTCGGTGTAATCATGACCGTAATGTTACGAATGATGTGGTAAAAGTCCTCATTGGCCCGTAGTGCATTGATGGACAGTTATTGGCATGATCATGACCATTGATGAATACACAAATATCCTTGGCCCGTAGTGCATGGAATTTGTGGTCGTGACCCTAACGAATATCCTTGGCCGTAGTGCAGGGATGATGTGAATTATTTATTAAGCTGAGTCTCAGCGATAGCAGTGTTGAAAAACCTTTTAAATCATAAAAGATAGTAGAGTTTATTTTCTACTTGACTCTTTTAATGGATTGCTTGTTCCGCTGCAGTTAAACTTGATGTCTATTATATTTTATCAGTTTAACATTGTTGAAGGCTAATGATAATTTATTCTGCATTATCTTAGTCATAATATTTCTTACTGGGCTAGTTGAGCTCACCCTTTCTTTCACTGTTCTTTTCAGGAAATGAGAACGTAGCTGGGGCAAGTCGGGAAACGGAGTGATGGTTCGAATGATAGTATTAGTTAGTAGTCCTCACTATTCTATGTAATAGTGTGTTAATAAATGTAAT
The DNA here is from genome assembly GCA_016801055.1 of Panax notoginseng. Lineage (NCBI taxonomy): Eukaryota > Viridiplantae > Streptophyta > Magnoliopsida > Apiales > Araliaceae > Panax > Panax notoginseng. The sequence continues at coordinate 122,589,318 of CM029012.1, forward strand.
GAGGACTCCTTTTGAGTATGAATACTCTCTAGAAGATAATATTTGTATTCAAACTCACAGTTTATGTTTTGTCGTATTGTACACGACAGTTGTATTAGTAAGTTGTATTTGTATTCTGTACTTTACATCTGACGACCCAAGATGGGTGATGTATACCTAATTTTGGGGGTGACACAGTTGGTATCAGAGCTTAGGGATATGATCCCTGGCTAGGATGTGAGAATAGAACTAGGAGGGGAGAGACGGGAAATTCCTTTGCTAGTATGACCTACCTAAGTTTATTTGGTATTTAATTGGTCGGTCAAAGTATATGGATAATATGTTATATGTTAATTAACCCTTGTTTTGTTGCAGTATTTGCAAATGGCATCCGAAAATGTTGAGATAATCAATGAAGCACATGAGACCATTGAATCACCAACGATCAATGCTCAGGGTAATGTGCAACCAGAGGACAATAATCCTCATGAAAACAATAACACCGATGAAATGGTGAATGATGAGATGGTCAGAGGCTTTATGCAATTCATGCAACAACAAAACAACTTCTCGGACGGTCACCGCTAAGCAGTTCAAGGAGCAATTCATGCAACAACGGGCGAGAGCGGTTCCTATCCAAAATGAAGGAGGAAACAATGACAACCCACGGTTGGTCACCGCTAAGCAATTCAAGGAGCTAGGACCACCGGAGTTTTTGGGAAAGCCAGAACCACTTAAGGCGGAGACGTGGTTAAAGCAGATCACCAAGATATTTGATGTCTTGGGATGCTCCGAGGAGCAAAAAGTTCCCTTTGCCACTTTTATGTTGCGTGAAGAGGCAGATTACTGGTGGGAATCTGTAAAACGTACCCAGCCTGACGCACTCAAGATGTCTTGGGAGAAGTTCCAAGAACTGTTCAATGACAAGTACTTTCCCGAAAGTATTCGTCACATGAAGGAGGTGGAATTTATCAAGTTGGAGCAAAACAACATGACCGTGTCGCAGTACGAAGCCAAGTTTGCCGAATTGTCCCGGTTTGCGTCCCACTTGGTGGATAATGAAGAGAGAATGACGCGGATGTTTTTAAGAGGTTTGAAACCGGAGATACGTCAATATCTTATTTCTCATAAACTGTGTTTATATTCAGATATTGTGAATAGGGCTCAGTTAGTGGAGCGCGATAACGAGTCAACGCAACCAAAAGAGAGCAGCCGGAAAAATGATAATACTGGTGATAACAGTTATCAAAGCGGTGACAATAAGCATGGAGGGAATCAACATGCCATAAATGGTAACCACTTCAATGGTAATCATGGTCAAAATAATAAGAATGGACATTTCAAGAAGAGGAAATTCAACAATGATGGAAAGACGTCAGCACCAGCACCCGTTGTTAAGGAAGGAGAACGACCACCTATCATATGCTTCAAATGCGGAGGGGAGGGACACATCAGTCCAAACTGCGCGATGCCATCCAAAGCATGCTATAATTGTGGAAGAGAAGGTCACTTAGCCCGATTTTGTCGTTCACAGAAGACAAGTTCAGATAGGATGGAGGCACCAAAGACCGTCCCAGAAAAGCCAAAGCCAGTAGTTTAAGAGAGAGCGTTTTTTTCGTGACGAGGAACCTGAATAAAATTATCACGGGTATGTTAGTCATAAACTCTTGCGAAGTCTATACCGTGTTAGATACCGGTTCTACTCACTCTTTTATTTCACCTAGTTGTATTCAATATTTGAACTTAACTCCGGAGAAATTAGACTTTGATTTCTCTGTTGAAATTCCGTTGGGAGAAACCTTTGTTACCTCCACTATTTATAAATCTTGTTCAAATCAACACTTTCACGTTACCTGTTGATCTTATCTCTTTGAAAATACTTGCATTGATGTGATTTTTGGAAACGATTGGTTAACTGCTCATCATGCTTTTCGTAAAGTTGTTAGCTTTCATATTCCTAACCAATCTGTTATGCAAATTCAAAGTAACCAAATCACTAAAGTCAATCATTGTCATATCAAGCCATAAGTAAAAATCCCCGTTCCTTTCGCTGTTGACTTCCTGGTGTGGAATGCACCGAAGCTAGACTTTCCGTAGGAGACGTTGTAAATGACGATGGCAAGTTGATAGGTATCAATGTGACGTGTTATCCAAGTCTTGGATGAGGGTCACAGTTTTGAACGATATTTCTATTATTAATAAATTTCTTGACGTATTCTTGAAGACTTCTTAGCCTACCCCAGAGCGTAAAATTGAATTTTGTATTGACCCCAGTACAAAACCCATTTCTTAAACCCTCAAATATTTCTTCAACTAAAACGAACGTATTATGCGCCAAAGACGTTGGCTCGAGCTGTTGAAGATTACGATCGTACCATTCAATAACATCGTGGAAAAGTGAACGTGGTAGCTGACGCGTTGTGTAGAAGATCGTATACGGTTACAAGTACGAATATTCGAACCCACGTGAAGATAACGAATATACGATTAAAATCGACTTTAATCGATAAAGTTAAAGCCGCTCAAGCTACATACTAAGAGCTGATAAATGTGAAGAAGAAGGTTCAAGAGGGCGTTATTCTAGAAGCAAGAATCGACGAAGAGAGGAAATCTCAACTCTCGATTTAATTGGCCCATTTGAAATCCTCGATGAAGTAGGAACTGTGGCCTATAGACTCGTTTTACCGCCAAGTATGTTGCGTGTTCAGAACATTTTTTTTTTCGTATCGATGTTACGTAAATATGTGGACGACCCGAACCGCATTATTAATTTAGAACCGGACGAAATAGCGAAAGATTTAACGTATGAGGAGATACGTGTTAACATCTTGGATAAGAAGGATCATATTCGATGCTTAAAGGTTATACCTCAAGAGTTAGAATTTGAAGTGAAGTCAAGGTATCCTCACATGTTCGGCATACCAAGTACGTACGTAAATTTCGATGTTCGGCATACCAAGTACGTACGTAAATTTCGAGGGCGAAATTCCATAAGGAGGGGAGATTGTGAAACCCCAGATTTTATGAATCAATATTTAATTTTCTCAAAATAATTTTTTTTTATTATTGTGTGGATTTGATATAATAGTTATGGGTAGTATTTATAAATTTTGCAAAGTATGCAAGTTGTCATATTATATTCGATTGGTCGAAGAATATTCTTTTTGTCGGGGAATATCTGTACGACGGTACAATTATTGGTGGACCCCACAATAGAATTATTGTCGGATTGAGAAAACGACAAAAATACTTTATGAAAATAACGGCGGAAGTTTTACCGTTGATACTGTTGAACTACTCGGTAGTAAAAGTACAGTAATACGTGTGGTTGCATAGTAGCACACGGTATTAATTATTAATGCTTATGTGAGAAGTCACTCAGTTTGATTCAATTATTTTCAGTTAATAATATGAATTATTTAGCGATAATGACGTTTTGTTTTATTCGTATTATTAACGTAATAAAACAGAAACATCTTTTTATATAAAACAGAATACTTTATTGAAGTTATTCTATAAATAGAATATATTATATTTTATTTAAAAGATTTTTCTTTAAATATGGACCGTCAGATTAAAGTAATCAATCTGGACCGTTCATGGATTAGTTACTATGCATTCTATTTTTCTATAAATAGCAGCTCATTCCTTCATTATTTTTTACGAATTCACTGAACTCTATAGAGAGAAACTATAGAGAGAAACTATAGAGAGAGAGAAGAAGAGTATTCTGCTACTTAACTACTTCCTTACTTCAGCTCTTCTTTAAAACAGTAAGGGGTGTTATTCTTTCTTATTCATGAAGAGAACTGTTGTTACTCCATTTATTATTATTCTGTTGGAATAACCTGTATACGCGGTCTACCCTATACTTGGTGACATTCTTCTATTATTCTGTTGGAACATCCTGTCTGTGTGTTTTACACCGGACCTGGTTCCGTTTTTATTATTATTCTATTGGAACATCCTGTCTGCGTGTTTTACACCGGACCTGGTTCCGTTTTTATTATTATTCTGTTGGAACATCCTGTCTGTGTGTTTTACACCGGACCTGGTTCCGTTTTTATTATTATTCTGTCGGAATATCCTGTCTGTGCGTTTACGCCGGACCTGGTTCCATTATTTATTATTCTGTCGGAATATCCTGTCTGTGCGTTTACGCCGGACCTGGTTCCATTATTTATTATTCTGTTGGAATAACCTGTCTGTGCGGTCTATCGCATGCATGGTGATTTCTTTTGTTATTCCATTCTTTATTATACTCAGTTGGTTAAGTTTTGACTTCTATACTCCATGAAATTTGTGGAATATCCTTGATAATTGCGTTTCATCCAGTATCTTTTCATGAAAATATTCTTCTAAGCATTCTTGAATTTTACTCCACAAAGCAGTATCATGTTGACAATTTGGACGTTATTAATTCTTGGATAAATTAATTCTTGAACTTGTTTTATTGAATTCTTATATCATTGTCATCATCCTCATGTTTATATTCTGTTGAAAGTCATCTGTGGCCTGTAGTGCATAGATGGACTTGGTATGATTATGACCAGGGATTATTCGGTGTAATCATGACCGTAATGTTACGAATGATGTGGTAAAAGTCCTCATTGGCCCGTAGTGCATTGATGGACAGTTATTGGCATGATCATGACCATTGATGAATACACAAATATCCTTGGCCCGTAGTGCATGGAATTTGTGGTCGTGACCCTAACGAATATCCTTGGCCGTAGTGCAGGGATGATGTGAATTATTTATTAAGCTGAGTCTCAGCGATAGCAGTGTTGAAAAACCTTTTAAATCATGAAAGATAGTAGAGTTTATTTTCTACTTGACTCTTTTAATGGATTGCTTGTTCCGCTGCAGTTAAACTTGGTGTCTATTATATTTTATCAGTTTAACATTGTTGAAGGCTAATGATAATTTATTCTGCATTATCTTAGTCATAATATTTTTTACTGGGCTAGTTGAGCTCACCCTTTCTTTCACTGTTCTCTTCAGGAAATGAGAACGTAGCTGGGGCAAGTCGGGAAACGGAGTGATGGTTCGAATGATAGTATTAGTTAGTAGTCCTCACTATTCTATGTAATAGTGTGTTAATAAATGTAATGAGGACTCCTTTTGAGTATGAATACTCTCTAGAAGATAATATTTGTATTCAAACTCACAGTTTATGTTTTGTCATATTGTACATGATAGTTGTATTAGTAAGTTGTATTTGTATTCTGTACTTTGCATCTGACGACCCAAGATGGGTGATGTATACCTAATTTTGGGGGCGTCACAAGGAGTGTGGCTTTCCTCTCTGAGGTTGACCGCACCACAGATGGTTGCTAGTACTCCTTTGTATGGGGAGCCCAGTTAGTTCCATCTCCTATGGATTGGTGTTTCTCTTTGAGGATTCAACCGCAGCTTAGATGGTCGCCGATTCTCTCATTTACGTGAGGAGGTCGGGTAGTTCCATCCCTTTGGTCTGAAGCCAATGAAATGTGGTGGATTGAAGGTTGATCCCAGTATCGTTGATAAGTGTTTGTGTTTTGGTAGGGGGTGAGACCGAACCATGAATGGCTGCATATGTACTCCTATTGAAGAGGAGATCAGATTCGTGTAGTTCGAACCTGGTGTGAAGGTTCAACGCTGTATATGGCAAAGGGGTGTAGAGATATTTTTATTTTTTGTTTTTTGTAGTGAGAAGGGTATAAAAATGTTTTTTGTTATTTTTGTTTTATTGCGACCGGACCATATAAAATGGCTGCCTACGTACTCCTGTGTATCAAGGAGATCAGGTCGGCGTAGTTCGCCCCTTGTTCAGGGCGGTTTGTAGCCAATGAAAAGTTTGATCCCATGTTCAGGACAAACTGCGGGGGATAAAGTTTGATCTTATGTACAGGATTCAAACTCAAAATAAGCTGCGAGTTTAAATACAACACTTTCTTCTAAACAGGATTCAAACTCAAAATAAGTTTTCAATACATTTATTTTTACACTATTTCATAGAATAGTGAGGACTACTAATGCTATCCTCTGAATCGTTACTCCGTTCCCCGATTAGTCCCCGCTACGTTCTAATTTCCTGAACAGAACAATGAAAGCAAAAGGGTGAGCTCAACTAGCCCAGTAAGAAATATTATGACTAAGATAATGTAGAATAAATTATCGTTAGCCTTCAACAGTGTTAAACTGATAAAATATAACAAACATCAAGTTTAACTGCAGCGGAACAAGTAATCCATTAAAAGAGTCAAGTAGAGAATAAAATCTACTATCTTTTATGATTTAAAAGGTTTTTCATCACTTTTATCACCGAGACTCAGCTTAATAAATAATCCACATCATCCCTGCACTACTGCCAAGGATATTCATTAGTATCACAACCACAAATTATCCATGCATCACAGCCAAGGATATTCGTGTATTCATCAATGGTCATGATCATGCCAACAACTGTCCATCAATGCACTACGGGCCAATGAGGACTTTTACCACATCATTTGTAATATTACGGTCATGATTATACCGAATAATCCCTGGTTATAATCATACCAAGTCCATCTATGCACTACATGCCATAGATGACTTTCAACAAAATATAAACATGAGGATGATGACAATGATATAAGAATTCAATAAAACAAGTTCAAGAATTAATTAATCCAAGAACCAATAACGTCCAAATTGTCAACATGATACTGCTTTGTGCAGTAAAATTCAAGAATGCTCAGATGAATATTTCTATGAAAAATATACTGGATGAAGCGCAAATATCAAGGATATTCCACTAATTTCATGGAGTATAAAAGCCAAAACTTTAACCAACTGAGTATAATAAAGAATGAAATAATAAAAGAAATCACCAGGCATGCGATGGACCGCACAGACAGGTTATTCCAACAGAATAATAAATAACGGAATCGGGTCATGCATAAACGCACAGATAGGATATTCCGATAGAATAATAGATAATGGAACCAGGTCCGGCGTAAACGCACAGACAGGATATTTCGACAGAATAATAGATAATGGAACCAGGTCCGGCGTAAACGCACAGACAGGATATTCTGACATAATAATAAATAATGGAACCAGGTCCGGCGTAAACGCACAGACAGGATGTTCTAACAGAATAATAAAGAATGGAATAACAGAAGAATTTCACCAAGTATAGGGTAGCCCGCGTATACAGGTTATTCCAACAGAATAATAAATAATGGAATAACAGAAGTTCTCTTCATGAATATAAAAGAAACAATACCCCTTACCTTAAGAAGAAGAATACTGGATATATGACTAGTGCAGTAGCAGAATACTTTTCTTCTTTCTCTCTATAACTTCTCTCGATAAGAGTTTCAGTGAATTTGTAAGAAATAATGAAGGAATGAGCTTCTATTTCTAGAAGAATGGACTGCATAGTAACTAATTCATGAACGGTCCAGATTGATTTACTTTAATCTGACGGTCCATATTTAAAGCAAAATCTTTTAAATAAAATATAATATATTCTATTTATAATTTAATAAAACGAATAACTTTATAAAAGATTTTACTATGCAGACACTATGCAGACACTATGCAAACACTATATATAATAAAATATAATATATTCTAATTATTGTCTAATAAAACAGACAACTTTATAAAAGTATTTTGTTTTATATAAAAAGATTTTACTATTAGCCTAATAAAACGAATAACTTTATAAAAGTATTATGTTTTATATAAAAAGCTTTTCTGTTTTATTACATTAATAATACAAATAAAACAAAACTGAGTGACTTATCACATAAGCATAAATAATCAATACCGTATGTTACTATGCAACCATGCGTATTACTGTACTTTTACTACCGAGTAGTTCAACAGTATTAATGGTAAAACTTCCGCCGTTATTTTCATAAAGTATTTTTGTCGTTTTCTCAATCCGACAATAATTCTGTTGTGGAGTCCACCAATGATTGTGTCGTCGTACGAATATTCCCTGTTAAAATGAATATTCCTCGACCAATCGAATATTATATAGCAACTTGCGTACTTTATAAAATTTATAAATATTACCCACAACTATAACATTATATCAATTTCACTCCATAATATTTAAAAATAATATTTATAGAAAATTCATCTTTATTTATAAAAGTTGGGGTCTTACAACCTCCCCTTCTTATGAAATTTTGCCCTTGTAATTAGGGTACGTACCTGGTATATCGAAGAGGTAAGGATACCTTGACTTCATTTCAAATTCTAACTCCCAGGTCATTTCCTCAACATCGTGGTTTCTCCACAAAACTTTGACTTGAGGTATAACCTTGGAGCGTAGAATATGTTACTTCTTATGCAAGATTTAAACAGGAACCTCTTCATACGTTAAATCTTCCGCTATTTCGTCCGGTTCTAACTCAATAATGTGGTTCGGGTCTTCCACATATTTACGTAACATGGATATGTGAAAAACATTATGAACACGAGACATACTTGGCGGTAAAGCGAGTCTATAGGCCACAGTTCCTACTCGATCGAGGATTAAAAATGGGCCAATGAATCGAGGATTGAGCTTTCCTCTATTTCCAAATCTCGTAACTCCTTTCCACGGAGCAACTCGTAACAACACATGATCTCCTATATCAAATTTCACGTCCTTTCGATGAAGATCAGCATAACTCTTTTGTCGATCTTGTGAGGTTTTTATATGTTACCGGATCGTTTGAATCTTTTCCATAGTCATACGTACCAACTCCGGTCCCAACAACGTTACTTCACCCACCTCATCTCAGCATACTGGAGAATGACACTTTCTTCCATACAACGCCTCGAATGAAGCCATGCCAATACTTGCTTGATAACTATTGTTGTAGGAAAACTCTACCAATGGTAAGAACTTATCCCAACTTCCCTTGAAGTCAAGGACACAGAGTCTTAATAAATCTTCAAGAGTTTGAATAGTCCTCTCTGATTGTCCATCCGTCTGGGGATGATATGCTGAACAAAATCGTAAATTCGTGCCCATAGCTTTTTGCAAACTAACCCAAAATCGTGAAGTGAATCTTGTGTCTCGATCAGAAACTATGGATACTGGCATACCATGCAGTCTTACAATCTCGTTTATGTACATACGAGCAAGACGTTCAAGTGTATAAGTTTCTCGTATTGGTAAGAATTGAGCAGACTTGGTCAATCTATCAACAATGACCCAAATTGCATCAATGTCTTGAGAAACCTTGAGAAGAATAGTAACGAAATCCATGGTAATGTGCTCCCACTTCCATTCTGGAATTTCAAGTGGTTGCAATGGACCTTTTCGTACTTGATGCTCTGCTTTGACTCGTTGACAAGTTAGACACCTTGAGATAAACAACGCTATCTCTCTCTTCATATTGCTCCACCAAAATGTATGACGAAGATCACGATACATTTTGGTACTCCCAGGATGGATTGCAAATAGTGTGTTGTGCGGCTCCATCATGATTTTATACTTTAAATCAAGGTCGTTAGGAACACAAAGTTTGGAGTTAACTTGAAGTATTCCTTCTTCATCGATTCTTGCTTCCGGCATAGCACCTTCTTGCACTTTCTTCCTCATACGCATTAGCTCCAGGTCTGTAGCTTGAGTAGCCTTAACTTTATCAATTAAAGTTGGTTCGACTCGTATATTTACCATCATCACATGGGTCCCTGGAGTCTTTAACTCTATCTCCATTCTTTGTAAGTCACACAAAATGGGTCTTTGCGTTGACCATATCGCACTCGTACTTGCATATGATCTTCTACTCAATGCATCAGCTACCACGTTCGCTTTTCCAGGATGGTATGATCATAATCTTTCAATAGTTCCAGCCAACGTCGTTGTCGCATGTTGAGTTCCTTTTGAGTGAAGAAATATTTGAGACTTTTATGATCCGTAAAGATCTCCACTGTCTCCCCATACAAGTAATGCATCCAAATTTTAAGTACGAAGACAACCGCTGCCAACTCTGAATCATGAGTAGGATAATTTCTCTCATATTATTTGAGTTGTCTTGAGGCATAGGCTATGACTTTTCCATGTTGCATGAGAACATATCCCAGTCCTTTTCCCGAAGCATCACTGTGAAACCCCAGATTTTATAAATAAAGATTTAATTTTTCGAAATATTTTTTTAAATATTATGGTGTGAATTTGAGATAATGTTATAGTTGTTGGTAGTATTTATAAATTTTACAAAGTACGAAAGTTATTGTATTATATTCGATTGGTCGGAGAATATTATTTTTGTCGGGAATATTCGTACAACGGCACAATTATTGGTGGACCCCACAACGGAATTATTGTCGGATTGAGAAAACGACAAAAATATTTTATTAAAAATAACGGCGGAAGTTTTACCGTTGATACTGTTGAACTACTCGGTAGTAAAAGTACAGTAATACGTGTGGTTGCATAGTAGCACACGGTATTGATTATTAATGCTTATGTGAGAAGTCATTTAGTTTGATTCAATTATTGTCAATTAATAATATTAATTATTTAGCGATAATGAAGTTTTGTTTTATTCGTATTATTAACGTAATAAAACAGAAACATATTTTTATATAAAACAGAATACTTTATTAAAGTTATTCTATAAATAGAATAGATTATATTTTATTTAAAAGATTTTTCTTTAAATATGGACCGTCAGATTAAAGTAAATCAATCTGGACCATTCATGGATTAGTTACTATGCATTTCATTTTTCTATAAATAGAAGCTCATTCCTTCATTATTTTTTTACGAATTTATTGAAACTCTAGAGAGAGAGAAACTATAGAGAGAGTTCTTCTTCTATAATCTTGAGCGTATTTATTTAGAGTTTAAGAAAGCTTTGAGCGTAGTGCAAGTTTTCTTCGAGTATATCATTGCCCTACCAGTCGGAATACTCTTCTTTCAAGGGTAAGGGAAATTATTTGTTGTACCTGTAAGGGGTATTATTTCTTTTTATTCATGAAGAGAACTTCTGTTATTCCATTCTTTATTATTCTGTTAAAATAACCTATATACGCGGACTACCCTATACTTGGTGAAATTCTTCTGTTATTATATTCTTTATTATTATGTTGGAATAACCTGTTTATTCGAAGTACCACATACATGGTGAAATTCTTCTATTATTCCGTTCTTTATTATTCTGTCGGAATATCCTGTCTGTGCGTTTACGCCGGACCTGATTCTATTATTTATTATTCTGTCGGAATATCCTGTATGTGCGTTTACGTCGGACCTGGTTCCATTATTTATTATTCTGTCGGAATATTCTGTCTGTGCGTTTTACGCCGGACCTGGTTCCGTCTTTATTATTCTGTTGGAACATTCTGTCGGTGTGAATTTCACCTGACCTGGTTTCGTTATTATTATTCTGTTAGAATAACCTGCCTGTGCGAAGTACCGCATGCATGGTGATTTCTTTTGTTATTCCATTCTTTATTATACTCAGTTGGTTAAAACTTTGACTTCTATACTCCATGAAATTAGTGGAATATCCTTGATATTTGCGCTTCATCCAGTATCTTTTCATGGAAATATTCTTCTGAGCATTCTTGAATTTTACTCTACAAAGCAGTATCATGTTGACAATTTAGACGTTGTTGGTCCCTGGATAAATTAATTCTTGAACTTGTTTTATTGAATTCTTATATCATTGTCATCATCCTCATGTTTATATTATGTTGAAAGTCATTTGTGGCCTGTAGTGCATAGATAGACTTGGTATGATTATGACCAGGGATTATTTGGTGTAATCATGACCGTAATGTTACAAATGATGTGGAAAAAGTCCTCATTGGCCCGTAGTGCATTGATGGACAGTTTTTTGTATGATTATGGCTATGTATTCTCTTTAGCCTTGGTGCAAAGATGAATTGTTTTATAGCATGATCAGGACCGTTGATGAAAACACGATTATCTTTGGCCCGTAGTGCATAGATAATTCGTGGTCGTGATACTAAAGAATATCCTTGGCCGTAGTGCGAGGCTGATTCGATGATGTGGATTATTTTTTTAGCCGAGTCTCAGCGATAAAAGTCATGTAAAACCTTTTAAATCATAAAAGATAGTAGATTTTATTCTCTACTTGACTTTTTTAATGGATTGCTTGGCCCGCTGCAGTTAAACTTGATGTCTATTGTATTTTATCAGTTTAACATTGTTGAAGACTAATGATAATTTATTTTGCATTATCTTAGTCATAATATTTCTTACTGGGCTAGTTGAGCTCACCCTTTCTTTCACTGTTCTCTTCAGGAAATGAGAACGTAGCTGGGACTAGTCGGGGAACAGAGTGATGGTCCTAGATGATAGCATTAGAAGTCCTCACTATTCTATGTAATAGTGTGATAATAATTATAATGAGGACTCCTTTTGAGTATGGATACTCTTTAGAAGTCAATATTTATATTCAAACTGATAGTTTATGTTCTGTCATATTGTACATGATAGTTGTATTATTAAGTTATATTTGAATTCTGTACCATGTATCTGGCGACTCAAGATGGGTGATGTATACCTAATTTTGGGGGCGTCACAATCACTGTAGATGACAAATCCCTCCGAGCCAAATGGTATTGTCAGAACAGGTGCTGAAATGAGTCTCCTCTTGAGTTCTTGAAAACTCTTCTCACATTCTTCGCTCCAACAGAACTTTGTATCATTTTGAGTCAGCTGAGTTAATGGAGTAGCGATTCGAGAAAATCCTTCCACGAATCTCCGATAATAACCAACTAAACCGAGAAAGCTACGTACTTCGGTCACTGATTTAGGTTGCTCCCAACTTTGAATTGCTTCAATCTTTGCCGGGTCAACAGATATTCCATGACTTGATACTACGTGCCCAAGGAATGCTACTTCCTCAAGCCAGAACTCACATTTCTTCAACTTGGCATAAAGCTTGTATTCACGAAGCTTTTGGAGTGTCAACCTCAAGTGTTGCTCATGATCTTCACGGCTTTTGGAATAAATAAGGATGTCATCAATAAAGACGACCACAAACTGATCCAAATATTCATTGAATACTCGGTTTATCAAATCCATGAAGGCAGCAGGAGCATTAGTCAATCCAAAAGACATGACTAAGAATTCATAATGCCCATACCGAGTTCTGAAGGCAGTCTTTGGAATATCCTCAGTTCTAACCTTCAGCTGATGATATCCAGAACGAAGATCGATTTTTAAAAAGAATTGTGCTCCTTGCAACTGGTCAAACAGGTCATCAATGCGTGGCAATGGGTACCTATTTTTGATGGTGACATGATTCAACTCCAGATAATCAATATAAAGTCACATACTCCCATCTTTTTTCTTCACGAATAGAACATGAGCACCCCAAGGAGAAGTACTAGGACGAATAAAGCCAATGTCTAACAATTCCTGCAGTTAGGTCTTTAACTCCTGAAGTTCAATAGGAGCCATTCGATATAGGGCTTTGGAAATGGGTTTTGTACCGGGTTCAAGGTCGATACAAAATTCAATTTCACACTCTGGGGGTAGGTCAGGAAGTTCTTCAGGGAATACGTCAGGAAATTCATTAACAATAGAAATATCATTCAAAACTGAAGTATTTTTGTTTAAAGCCATGACATGAGCTAAGAAAACTTGACATCCATTTTTTAATAAACGAATAGCTTTATGGCTTGAGATGACAGTGATTGATTTTTATGGTTTGGTTGTTTGAATTCGCATAATAGGTTGATTAGGAATATGAAAGCTAACAACCTTACGAAAATAATCAATTTTTGCATGATGAGTAGTTAACCAATCAATCCCTAGAATTACATCAAATGCAAGTATTTTCAATGAAATAAGATCGACGGTTAATGTGAGGGTACCGATTTGAACCAAACAAGACCTATAAACAGTGGATGTAATGAAGGTTTCTCCCAACGGAGTTTTCACAGATAAGTCAAAGTCTAATTTCTCCGGAGTCAAATTTAATCGTTGAGCGCCAATAGGAGAAATAAAAGAATAGGTAGAACTGGTATCAAATAAGGTATAGACTTTGCTAGAGTTTATGATAAGCTTACCCGTGATGACCTCATTCGGGTTCCTTGCTTTCTGGGAGGTCACAACAAACGCTCTCCCTTGCACTACCGGTTTTGACTTTTCTGGGACGTCCTTTGGTGCCTCCATCCTAGCTGAACTTGTTTTCGGTGAATGACAAAATCGGGCTATGTGACCTTCTCTTCCACAATTATAACATGCTTTGGATGGCATCGCGTAGTTTGGACTAATGTGTCCCTCCCCTCTGCATTTGAAGCATATGATCGGTGGTCATTCTCCTTCCTTAACCACGGGTGCTGGTGCTGACGTCTTTCCATCATTATTAAATCTCCTCTTCTTGAAATGTCCATTCTTATTGTTTTGGCCATGATTACCACCGAAGTGGTTACCATTTCTGGCCTGTTGATTCCCTCCACGCTTGTTGTCACCGCTTCGATGACTGCTTTCACTGGTATTATCATTTTTTCTGTTGCTCTCTTTAGGTTGCGTTGACTCGTTATCGCGCTCCACTAACTGAGCCCTATTTACAACATTTGAATACAAACACAGTTTATGAGAAATAAGATGTTGACATATCTCCGGCTTCAAACCTCTTAAAAACATCCGCGTCATTCTCTCTTCATTATCCACCAAATGGGACGCAAACCGGGACAGCTCAGCAAACTTAGCTTCGTACTGCGACACGGTCATATTATTCTGCTCCAACTTGATGAACTCTATCTCCTTCATGTGACGAATACTTTCGGAAAAGTACTTGTAATTGAACAGTTCTTGGAACTTCTCCCAAGACATCTTCAGTGCAACAGGTTGAGTATGCTTTACCGATTCCCACCACTAATCTGCCTCTCCTCGCAACATAAAGGTGGCAAAGGGAACCTTTTGCTCCTCGGCACATCCCAAGACATCAAATATCTTGGTTATCTGCTTTATCCACGTTTATGCCTTAAGTGGTTTTGGTTCTCTAATAAACTCGGGTGGTCCCAGCTCCTTGAACTGTTTAGCGGTGACAGTCCGTGAGTTTTCAGTGTTTCCACCTACATTTTGGACAGGAGCCGCTCTCGCCTGCTGTTGCATAAATTGCATAAAACCTCTGAACATTCCGTCATTCATCATTTGGTCAGTGTTGTTGTTTGCATGAGGATTATCGCCTTCCTGATGCACATTATCCTGATTATTGATATGTGGTGAATTAACGGTCACCTGTGCTCCATTGCTATTCTCAACATTCTCGGATGTCATTTTCAAATACTGCCACAAAATAAGGGTTAATTAACATATCACATATTATCTCTATACTCTGACCGACCAATTAAATAACAAGTAAACTTAGGTAGGTCATACTAGCGAAGGAATTTCCCGTCTCTCCCCTCCTAGTTCTTATCTCACATCTCAGCCAGGGATAATATCCCTAAGCTTTGATACCAACTGTGACGCCCCCAAAATAGGTATACATCACCTATTCTGAGTCGTCAACTACATGGTATAAAATACAAATAAAACTTAATTATACAACGGTCGTGTAAAATACGACAAAACATAAGCTGTGAGTTTAAATACAACACTTTCTTCTAAACAGGATTCAAACTCAAAATAAGTTCTCAATACATTTATTTTTATACTATTTCATAGAATAGTGAGGACTACTAATGCTATCCTCTGAATCGTCACCCCGTTCCCCGACTAGTCCCCGCTACGTTCTCATTTCCTAGAGAGAACAATGAAAGCAAAAGGGTGAGCTCAACTAGCCCAGTAAGAAATATTATGACTAAGATAATGCAGAATAAATTATTGTTAGCCTTCAACAGTGTTAAACTGATAAAATATAACAAACATCAAGTTTAACTACAGCGGAACAAGCAATCCAGTAAAAGAGTCAAAAAGAGAATAAAATCTACTATCTTTTATGATTTAAAAGGTTTTTCATCACTTTTATCGCTGAGACTCAGCTTAATAAATAATCCACATCATCCCTGCACTACTGCCAAGGATATTCATTAGTATCACAACCACAAATTATCCATGCATCACAGCCAAGGATATTCGTGTATTCATCAATGGTCATGATCATGCCAACAACTGTCCATCAATGCACTACGGGCCAATGAGGACTTTTACCACATCATTTGTAATATTACGGTCATGATTATACCGAATAATCCCTGGTTATAATCATACCAAGTCCATCTATGCACTACATGCCATAGATGACTTTCAACAAAATATAAACATGAGGATGATGACAATGATATAAGAATTCAATAAAACAAGTTCAAGAATTAATTAATCCAAGAACCAATAACGTCCAAATTGTCAACATGATACTGCTTTGTGCAGTAAAATTCAAGAATGCTCAGATGAATATTTCTATAAAAATATACTGGATGTAGCGCAAATATCAAGGATATTCCACTAATTTCATGGAGTATAAAAGCCAAAACTTTAACCAACTTAGTATAATAAAGAATGAAATAATAAAAGAAATCATTAGGCATGCGATGGACCGCACAGACAGGTTATTCCAACAGAATAATAAATAACGAAACCAGGTCATGCGTAAATGCACTGACAGGATATTCTGACAGAATAATAAATAATGGAACCATGTCCGGCGTAAACGCACAGACAGGATATTTCGATAGAATAATAGATAATGGAACCAGGTCCGGCGTAAACGCACAGACAGGATATTCCGACATAATAATAAATAATGGAACCAGGTCCGGCGTAAACGCACAGACAGGATGTTCTAACAGAATAATAAAGAATGGAATAACAGAAAAATTTCACCAAGTATAGGGTAGCCCGCGTATACAGGTTATTCCAACAGAATAATAAATAATGAAATAACAGAAGTTCTCTTCATGAATACAAAAGAAATAATACCCCTTACCCTAAGAAGAAGAATACTGGATATATGACTAGTGCAATAGCAGAATATTTTTCTTCTTTCTCTCTATAACTTCTCTTTCAAGAGTTTCAGTGAATTCGTAAGAAATAATGAAGGAATGAGCTTCTATTTCTAGAAGAATGGACTGCATAGTAACTAATTTATGAACGGTCCAGATTGATTTACTTTAATCTGACGGTCCATATTTAAAGCAAAATCTTTTAAATAAAATATAATATATTCTATTTATAATTTAATAAAACGAATAACTTTATAAAAGATTTTACTATGCAAAAACTATACAGGCACTATGCAAACACTATGCATAATAAAATATAATATATTCTAATTATTATCTAATAAAACAGATAACTTTATAAAAGTATTCTGTTTTTTATAAAAAGATTTTACTATTAGCCTAATAAAACGAATAACTTTATAAAAGTATTCTGTTTTATATAAAAATCTTTTCTGTTTTATTACATTAATAATACAAATAAAACAAAACTGAGTGACTTATCACGTAAGCATAAATAATCAATACCGTGTGCTACTATGCAACCATGCGTATTACTGTACTTTTACTACCGAGTAGTTCAACAGTATTAATGGTAAAACTTCCGCAGTTATTTTCATAAAGTATTTTTGTCATTTTTTCAATCCGACAATAATTCCGTTGTGGGGTCCACCAATGATTGTGTCGTCGTACGAATATTCCCTGTTAAAATGAATATTCTCCGACCAATCGAATATTATATAGCAACTTGCGTACTTTGCAAAATTTATAAATATTACCCACAACTATAACATTATATCAATTTCACTCCATAATATTTAAAAATGATGTTTATAGAAAATTAAACTTTATTTATAAAAGTTGGGGTCTTACAGTGCGACAACCAGTTGATCCGCAATTTCTTGACCTTTAATGAACTTTTGCGTCACGTAGACGAATGTCAAATTGTTATAGGATCAACTGCCATCTGGACAGTCTATAATTCAGCATGGGTTTACTGAGCACGTACTTGAGAGGATCCATGCGGGATATAAGATGGGTTGTGTGACAATGGAGGTAATGCTATAACCTCATGAAAGCCCATGCTAAAGCACGACAAATTTTCTCAATCAGAGTGTACTTGTGTTCACTACTACTGAATCTTTTGCTGAGGTAGTAGATAGCTCGCTCTTGGCCTCTATCATCTTTCTGTCCCAGCATGCAGCCCATGTCATTGTCATTGACGGACAGGTACATGAACAGGGGAACATCATCCCTGGGTGGTACCAAAATAGGAGCTCTGACTAGCTACTCTTTGATTGTAAGGATGGCCTTTTGGCACTCATCATTCCATTTCATGGAAGAATTCTTCCTTAACAACTTAAAAATAGGCTCACAGGTTGCTGTGAGTTGGGAGATGAATCTGCTAATACAGTTTTTTCTACCCAAAAATCCCCGTATTTCATTCTTTGTCTGAGGAATGGGCATTTTCGTAATGACCTGGATTTTGGTGGGATTCAGATCAATCCCCTTGTGGCTGATTAGGAAACCTAGTAACTTAACTGATCTAACGCCAAAGGCACACTTAGCTGGATTCAACTTCAAGTTATACTTACGCAACCTGTTGAAGAGCTTTTTGAGGTGGTCTAAGTGGTCTTCCTCCCTTCGGGATTTGACAATAATGTCATCCACGTAGATCTCTATCTCCTTGTGCATTAAATCGTGGAAAAGAGCCATTATGGCTCGCTGGTAGGTAGCTCCGGCATTGATGAGGCCGAATGACAACCGTCTATAGCAAAAGGTTCCCCAAGGCGTGATGAATGCAGTTTTCTCACGTTCTTCTTCAGTAACCATGATTTGATGGTACCCCGCAAAGCAATCAGCAAAAGAGTACATGCCATATTGAGCAGTATTGTCAATGAGAATGTGGATAAATGGCACAGGAAAGCTATCTTTAAGTCAAGCTTTATTCAAATCCCGGTAAACCATGCAAATTCGCACCTTTTCTCCTGGTTTAGGCACGGGGACTATGTTAGATATCCATTTAGGGTATGTGGACACCATGATGATGCCTGCTTGAAATTGTTTCACAATTTCTTCTTTAACCTTTAAACTCCACTCAGGTTTTAATCGCCTGAGCTTCTGCCTGATTGGCTTGAATCTCTCTTTGATGGGAAGGTGATGAATGGCTATGTCAGTGGACAAACCCACTATGTCTTCATGAGACCATGCAAACACATCCTGGAATTGGGTAAATAGTGTAACCATGTCATTCCTTTGGTTTGAAGTGAGGTCCGTACCAATCTGGATTAGTTTAGAGCTTTTTAAGGTTCCGAGATTGAATGAGGTGGTTTGATCAAGATTTGGTTTGGGTTTGTCTTTAACCCATTTTTTGATCTCGTGAGGTATCTCAATGTCCTCTTGTATTTCCATATAGTCTGAGTCCAACTTTTCATCGAAGGTACAGTCCTTGTGGAGAAAAGGCACCTTATCAGCAAGCACATGCACATTTAACTTTAGAGTCCTGAAATAAAATACTTTCATTTAATATATATGAAGTTGTTCAATCATACAAAGTGTTAGCATGTAATGCCAAAATAACTGCTCATATTATACAGAAAGTAAGCAGTTATTGTTATCTATAGGGCAGAGGGAGTTTCTGCCCGTTTTACCCTTGTCGACAAATGGAAGGAGTACTGCTTCAGTTGTCAAGGGTGAAGTCCTGGTGGACAACTGTGATGAAGGGGCTGTTATCATCCTCCTTCTTTCGAATGATGACCATGATATTTAGGCAATCATCGTCTGGGGTGATTCTGTTTGTACTGTCCGTATGGACGATGATACGTATGTTTGATAAGCGCCTTACAATGTCTTGCTTACGCCTCTGGTCCTCTTCCTCTGCCTCCAAATCTGGTATCAAGACTTCTTCTCCTTTGACCGGTATCGGCTTAGGAAATAACAGAGTCATTACATGTGCAGGAACCTTTACTAAAGTCTGTATAGGTTCAGCATCTGCAGGTTTAAGCAATCGCCGTATGGCTGAAGATGAAGGAACATGTTTGTGCTTATGAGGATTCCTATGACTGGAGCTAGCAGAATAGCCTAGTCCAGCTGTTCCTATTTGACTGGGAACTTGAATGGGGCTCTTAATGCCCTGATGATCTTTGCCCAACCCTTGTCCAGGTTGATAGCCAAAGATAACATTTCTTGGCTTGCCGACATTACTTCGGCAGAAATTTTGGGTATCAAAGGTGGCGCCCCAATAGGATGGTAGTGAGTATTGCTCACCTTTAGGTCATGAAAGCTGACAGGCTCAACTTCGTTGAAACTGATCAGCAGGATGTCACCTTGTACAGGACATGATGGCTCTCATTAACAGTGACTAGGCTGTTGTTAATGATGTATTTAAGTTACTGATGTAGGGTGGACGGGACGGCCCCAGCCATGTGAATCCACGGTCTCCCTAAGAGAAAGTTGTATCCTGTAGCTATTCTGAGCACATGAAAGGATACGCTGAATGTATGTGGACCAATCTCCATAGGTAGTTCAATCTCTCCGACAACATTTCGTCGGGATCCGTCAAAAGCTTTGATAACTGTATGGCTGCTTCGAATTCTCTTGAGATTGATATTCATCTTCTCCAAAGTAGCATAAGGGCAGATATTCAAGGATGATCCTCCATCTATCAATAATCCTGCGACCATGTATCCGGAGGACATTACCACTATGTGTAACGGCTTACAATGGCCCGTCCCTTCGGAGGTATATCATCGTCAGTGAAAGATATCACATTGCTGTTAAAAATGTGATCCACCAGATGCTGGAATTTTTCAACATCTACTGACTTAGGCAATTGGGCTTCTTCCAGAACCCTGAGCAAAACCTTCTTGTGATCTTCGAAAGAGAAAACTGAGTCCAATATGGAAATTTTTTATGGAGCTTCTCTTAAGCTTGAAACCACCTTGGCTTCATTATGTCCCATAGTACAGAGGAATTCTTCAATTTTTTCCATGGGCACTTTCCCCTTTGACTTGATGGTAGGCCTCATCACCCGTTGGGGAAGATACAGTGGATTCGCCTTCAACACTACATCAGTTATATGGGATGTGGATCCTTTAACCTCTCCATAATTCCATGGAACTTTCTGTAAACTGACAACAGGATATTGTGGCCTGAATGGCAAGATAATTGGTCTTAGTGCAGCCACTTGCAAGGGATTTTCAACATCTTTAAGTTGAATTGCTTGTATTGTGAGTGGTCTGGCAGCTGAATCGTCCTCAACGGATATAACTGCTATAACCTCCTTCCATTTGGTAGGAAATATGTTCCCACTCTCGAGCAATACAGTGTCATTGTTCGCCAGTTGCAAGACACCGCTGTCAATTAAGTTCTGAATAAGGTGGCGGACTGCCCAGCATTCTTCTGTGCTTTGACCGTGAGAATGGGAGTGGTATTGGCACACTCTATTAGAATTGAACCATTTTGAACGAGGGTTGATGGGAGGTAACAGAGCTGTGATTCTTCCTTCATTGATCAACATCTGAAAAATATCCTCCATCGGTTGGCCTAGGTACGTAAATTCCCTTTGATTGGCAAAATCCCGACGGGCTTTGGCATTTGCTCTTTTTACAATTTTATCCTCCAATAATTCACCTTCTGATGTCGATGATGGAGTAGTTGTAACAAAAAGAAGGAGGCTAGCATGCTCCTGACTGAATTATTGGCATGTGACTTGGTGCTGATGGACCACCAGTTCTGCCAATTGGTCAACTTGCTCACAGAGAGTCTTCATTTTCTATTCCATTGTAAACTGAAATTGTGCAAAGTCCCATTTGTCAGCACTACCCTTGCTAGTTTGGGAGGATCCACCACTGTAATGGGAAGTTTGACCCTTACTCAAATTAATTATGTTAACCTCCTCTTCTTTGTGTCAAGGAAGAGGGTTGTCTTGAACATGGGGTTAGTCAGGTTTAGTCACCGCGATCTCACCATTATCAATCAAATCTTGGATCTTGTGTTTCAAGGACCAGTAATCCTAAGTATCATGACCTGGAGCTCCAGCATGATAAGAGCATTTTCGGCTAGCATTGAAACCCTTCCCATTCGGGTTGGTTGGTGGAATAAGATGGGTAATTTTCTTCTGAGTTGTCAGAAGATTGAGAATGTTCTCGAGCGAGTCCCCTAAGGGTGTGAACACTCGAGTGCGTCTGACTTCTCCACCTTTTGGCAATGGAGGGTTTGAAGACTATGCTTAAAATGGGGAGTAATTTCTCCTCTGGATAGGCATATTCTGACTGCCTTTCTGACCTTGTAGTATCAAGGAAACATCCTCCTCTTTTTTTTTATGGACCCTCCGGGGGTTGTTTTCATAATTTTCGGACTGGATGTGCTCAGCAATAGCTTTTAGAGCGGCTAGGTCTTGAATCTATCTTGATTTTAAACTCATTTCAGCCATTTCCCCATGTTTGATCATTTCGGAGAATGGCTTGCCAATGCCGGCTAAAACTCTCTCATAGAAAGGAGCTTCTTGTATATGTTTATGAAGGTCATCACCATCTAAGACTCAGTCATAGAGTGAACAACTTGAGCAGCAAGGCACCTCCACCTTTGAGCATACTCTCTGAAAGATTCATTGGTTTGTTTCCTGACTTTAGTAATTTGGTACCAGTCAGGAGCCATCTGAGTTTGGAAACTATACTGGCTGAGAAAAGCATGTACTAGCTCTTCCCAGCTATGAATCTGAAATTGTCCAATCTGGTATACCATGATCTAGCTTCACCAGTTAGACTCTTTCGAAATAGTTACATTCTAAGCTTTTCATCCTCGGCATAAGATCCAAGTTCTCCAATGAAGACTTTTAAATGCGTGTAAGGATCTCCCAACCCGTCGTATTTTTCAAAGTCGGGAGTCTTGAATTTCTCTGGATAATGCACACTAGGGAATATACAAAGGTCTGTATATGAAACACTCCCACGTTCCCCAATCCCTTTGATAGACCGAATGGTCTCTTCCATCTGTAGGACTTTTTTCCTGATATCACCGGTGTCTAGATCTTCTTTGAGATGAGGGATGTTAGGGATTTTGTTGGTTTTGTCCAACTGAGATTCAGGTATAGGAACTTCTTTGTTTGTTCCCTGAGTTCCTCCATGTGCAGAGGATTCTGTATGTATGGGCATTCGGGTACCCTGAGTAGACTGATGTAGTTCTTTCAGCAGAATAACCAACTCTGTAATTTGGTGGCTCAATCCTTAAAACTCCTCACGGGAGACAGGAGTAGGATTAGACTGGTCAGATGAAGTCATGCTTGGCTGTAGGCTTGTTGCCTTTTTGGACTTTGATCGGGTAATAGGTCCAATTGTTTCCCTACAAAAAGACTTATGTAGTTTAGTCTTAGGGAATGTGGAAATGTTTACATGCTATGTGATGTATCCATTTTAGGAGTATTATCCTACAAAACGGATGTTAGCTGTTTGTATGACAAGATAGCATGTCAGGTTTTGATATAAAAGGGAATGTATATGCACATGTTCCTTCATATTTTCTATTACATTGATTTTGATATGGAAATGAAATTACAAGTAATTGAATTTACTAGTAATTTGAAATGTGAAAGTATGAAGAGACTTTCCTCCGCGTTTGGTTAATCAGAGGCTGACCTATCTTAGGCTACTCTCGCGGCTTTTTGGCGTGAAGGTTCCCAAATCATCGCAATTTACTCGACGGGAAGTTAATCCGGTCTTTCAACTGGAGCGAATTTGGGTGGTGCCTTTCCTGAGCCTCGTTGGAATTAGTCTCCTTACGAGTCCAGTAATCAAACACCGGCAGGATAACCTCCTGGTGGAGGAACCACACAACATACATTTACATACAATGTGTCTCACCGTTTATGAAAATGATGACATGTGTGAAGCACTAATATCACAAGCAAATATAGTGCGAAGAACTAAGTGCAATAAGTAAATGCATTCGTACACATTCATTCAAATGTAAATACAACATTCACACGCAAGCATATAACAGTTTTTGAAAAGATTGTAGTAGCGGCTTAAGCCCTCTTACTGAATGTCCCCAGTAGAGTCCCCACCTGTCGACGTCGGGATTTTTATTTATCCCTTTTCTGTTCTTGTCTTTTGGTGTTCTCATGTTAGGTGAGAATTATTTAAAAAACAAGTTGTGAAAAGGTCCGACATGTATATATCTACGATTAGTGTGACAAACAAGATTTTTGTAGCTTTATTTGAATATTTATTGAATTAAATAAATATTTTTCGATGATTTAATTATTAGATTAAATAATTAATTGATGAAGTTGTGATAGATTAATTTAATTAAATGTGTTATATTTATTAAATTAATGTGGATAATTTTATTATTCAAAGTATGTAATTATGTGAGTTAATTGAATTAAAAGAAATATTTAATAAGCTTAATATTATTTTATTTAAATTAATAATTAATGAGAAAATTAATAATTTAACATAATTAATAAATGAGAAAATTAATTATGTGACTATGTGAATTAATGAGAAATTATCATATTTTATTTAAATTAAATAAGATATTTGATTTATTGTGTAAATGGGTGTGACATTATTAAACTATAGTATAAAGGATTAATGAAATTAAATGGGAATGAGTTTATTAGGATTAGCCAAACGGAGCCCTATTGGGAGTTGGGAGCAATTAACCCATTATTAAGTAACTGACCACCATCACGCCAGTTCCTATACGCATCAGACTTACTATTATTTCACGTATGTTATATTTTAAAAACAAAAAAAAAACTTGAGAACTCAGAGAGAATTCAGAGGAATTTTGTGAGAAACCCTATGACTGAAGAAGTATTTGAAAAAGGGTTTTCATCTCTACTCATCTACACTTTGGGTAATCTCTTCAACCCAATTCCTATTTTACGTTATTAAAGTTTTCATGAAAATGGCTTTCAAGTTAATTGTTAAAATCTCTGTAGTTGGAAAGGGTAACGATTATGTGAATATATGTGTTAATATAACATCATAGCATGTTTTGCTATATATTTTATGGTTCCATAACATCAGTTTCATAAAAATATGTCGTAGATAGTTTATTCAAAATTACAGAGTATAGAAATATGGTCATATGGCCCTTACACGCAAATTTAATATGTCAATCATATGTTGTCTCATAAATTTATACTTGCATATGATTATGTATGTTAAAATGAAGAAATCAAACTTCGAATGGACAGATTTGGTGTTATAACGAAACCATAGTGTTAATTTTTATGTTTTATTTTCAAAACTTTCAAGAACACCAAGAACAGTGAAATTATGTGTTTTGATTCAAGTAATTATAAGAATTAAGTTGTTAAAATCATGTTAGAAAGGTTGGGTAATGATCATATATGAATTATAGTATCTGAGTATGTTTAAATTAATGTATGGACAAGGAAATTGAAAGTTATGGCCATGTTCTGTATTCTTCAAGAGAACATATGAACTTGTGAGAGATTTTTTTTTTTGGCTTAATTTGGCCTTGTTATGCAGAAACTGAGTCTAGGTAACCCCGCCCCCGGCAGGCATTACCAAACTAAATTACCACGCCCCGGCGGCAAAAAAAATAAAATAAAATAAAATAATTAAAATACTTATCAAATAAAATAAATATTTTTTTAAGTGAGATATTTATGGAATAAAATATATATTTGATGAAAATTATAATTAAAATATTTATCGAATAAAATAAATATTTTAGTTGAAATATTTATGGAATAAAATAAATATTAGATGAAAATTATTATTAAAATATTTATAAAATAAAATAAATATTTTAATTGAGATATTTATAGAATAAAATAAATATTCGATGGAAATTATTATTAAAATATTTATAAAATAAAATAAATATTTTAATTGAAATATTTATAGAATAGAATAAATATTCGATGGCAATTATTATTAAAATATTTATAAAATAAAATAAATATTTTAATTGAGATATTTATAGAATAAAATAAATATTCGATGTAAATTATTATTAAAATATTTATAAAATAAAATAAATATTTTAATTGAGATATTATAGAATAAAATAAATATTCGATGTAAATTATTATTAAAATATTTATAAAATAAAATAAATATTTTATTGAGATATTTATGGAATGAAATAAATATTCGATGAAAATTATTATTAAAATATTTATAAAATAAAATAAATATTTTAATTGAGATATTTATGAATAAAATAAATATTCAATGAAAATTATTATGAGATAATTTATTCGAGTGTAATAATAATAAAGGAATGAAAATATTCTAATTTAATTATGTAATTAAATTAGAAGGGTAACGATTTGTTAAATAAAGTGGAGTTATAATAGAGCACAAGCGACTGTTGATTCACCACATATCAATAATCAGGATAATGTGCATCAGGAAGGTGACAATCCTCATGCAAACAACAACACTGACCAGATGATAAATGATGGAATGTTCAGAAACTTTATGCAGTTCATACAACAGCAGGCGAGAGCGGCTCCTGTCCAAAATATAGGTGGAAACACTGAAAACTCTCGGACGGTCACCGCTAAACAGTTCAAGGAGCTGGGACCACCAGAGTTTAAGGGAGAGCCAAAACCACTTATAGCGGAAATATGGATAAAGCAGATTACCAAGATATTTGATGTCTTGGGATGCTCCGAGGAGCAAAAGGTTCCCTTTTGCCGCCTTAATGTTGCGAGGAGAGGCAGATTACTGGTGGGAATCGATTAAGCGTACTCAACCTGCCGCACTGAAGATGTCTTGGGAGAAGTTCCAAGAGCTGTTCAATGACAAATACTTTCCCAAAAGTGTTCGTCACATGAAGGAGGTGGAGTTCATCAAATTGTAGCAGAATAATATGACCGTGTCGCAGTATGAGGCTAAATTTGTTGAGTTGTCCCGGTTTGCGTCCCACTTGGTGGATAATGAAGAGCGAATGACGCGAATATTTTTGCGAGGTTTAAAACCTGAGATACGTCAACATCTTATTCTCTTAAACTGTGTTTGTATTCAGATGTTGTGAATAGGGCTCAGTTAGTGGAGCGCGATAACGAGTCAACGCAACAAAAAGAGAGCAGTCGGCAAAATGATAATACTAGTGAGAGCAGTCATCGAAGCGGTGACAACAAGCGTGGAGGGAATCAACAGGCCAGAAATGGTAACCACTTCGGTGGTAATCACGGCTAAAACAATAAGAATGGTCATTTCAAGAAGAGGAGATTCAACAATGATGGAAAGACGTCAGCACCAGCACCCGTTGTTAAGGAAGGAGAACGACCACCTATCATATGTTTCAAATGCGGAGGGGAGGGGCACATCAGTTCAAACTGCGCGATGCCGTCTAAAGCATGTTATAATTGTGGAAGAGAAGGTTATTTAGCTCGATTTTGTCGTTTACCAAAAACAAGTTCAGCCAAGATGGAGACACCAAAGGCCGTCCCAGAAAAGTCAAAATCGGTAGTGCAAGGGAGAGCGTTTGTTGTGACCTCCTAAAAAGCAAGGAACCCGAATGAGGTCATCACGGGTAAGCTTATCATAAACTCTAACGAAGTCTATACTTTATTTGATACCGGTTCTACCCATTCTTTTATTTCTCCTACTTGCGCTCATCGATTAAATTTGATTCCGGAGAAATTAGTCTTTGACTTATCTGTTGAAACTCCATTGGGAGAAACCTTCATTACATCCACGGTTTATAAGTCTTATTTGGTTCAAGTTGGTACCCACACATTACCTGTCGATCTTATTTCATTAAAAATACTTGCATTTGATGTGATTCTAGGGATTGATTGGTTAACTACTCATCATGCAAAAATTGATTATTTTCGTAAGGTTGTTAG
This sequence comes from Panax notoginseng, assembly GCA_016801055.1. Taxonomy (NCBI): domain Eukaryota; kingdom Viridiplantae; phylum Streptophyta; class Magnoliopsida; order Apiales; family Araliaceae; genus Panax; species Panax notoginseng. Next base: position 122,617,045 of record CM029012.1, read on the forward strand.
CTTTTATATTCCTAATCGACCTATTATGTGAATTCAAGCAACCAAACCATTAAAATCAATCGCTGTCATCTCAAGCCATAAAGCTATTCGTTTATTGAAAAACGGATGTCAAGCTTTCTTAGCTCATGTCACGGATCTAAACAAAAATACGTCAGTTTTGAATGATATTTCTATTGTTAATAAATTCCCTGACGTATTCCCTAAAGAAATTCCTGGCCTACCCCCAGAGTGTGAAATTGAATTTTGTATCGACCTTGAACCCGGTACAAAACCCATTTCCAAAGTCCCATATCGAATGGCTCATATTGAACTTCAGGAGTTAAAGATCCAACTGCAGGAATTGTTAGACATTGGCTTTATTCATCCTAGTACTTCTCCTTGGGGTGCTCATGTGCTATTCGTGAAGAAGAAAGATGGAAGTATGCGGCTTTGTATTGATTATCGGGAGTTGAATCATGTCACCATCAAAAACAGGTACCCATTGCCACGTATTGATGACCTGTTTGACCAGTTGCAAGGAGCACAATTCTTATCAAAGATCGATCTTCGTTCTGGATATCATCAGCTGAAGGTTAGAACTGAGGATATTCCAAGGACGGCTTTCAGAACTCGGTACGGGTATTATGAATTCCTAGTCATGTCCTTTGGATTGACTAATGCTCCTGCTGCCTTCATGGATATGATGAACCGGGTATTCAAGAATTATTTGGATCACTTTGTGGTCATCTTTATTGATGACATCCTTATTTATTCCAAAAGCCGTGAAGATCATGAGCAACACTTGAGGCTGGTACTCCAAAAGCTTCGTGAATACAAGCTTTATGCCAAGTTAAAGAAATGCGAGTTCTGGTTGGAGGAGGTAGCATTTCTTGGGCACGTAGTATCAAGTCGTAGAATATCGGTTGACCCGGCAAAGATTGAAGCTATTCAAAGCTGGGAGCAACCTAAATCAGTGACCGAAGTACGTAGCTTTCTTGGTTTAGCTGGTTATTATCGGAGATTCGTGGAAGGATTTTCTCGAATCGCTACTCCATTAACTCAGCTGACTCGGAAAGATATAAAGTTCGGTTAGAGCAAAGAATGTGAGAAGAGTTTTCAAGAACTCAAGAGGAGACTCATTTCAGCACCTGTTCTAACAATACCATCTGGCTCAGAGGGATTTGTCATCTACAGTGATGCTTCGAGCAAAGGGTTGGGATGCGTTCTCATGCAACATGGAAAAGCCATAGCCTATGCATCAAGACAACTCAAGGAATATGAGAGGAATTATCCTACTCATGATCTAGAGTTGGTAGCTGTTGTCTTTGCACTTAAAATTTGGAGGCATTACTTGTATAGGGAGAAGGTGGAGATCTTTACGGATCATAAAAGCCTCAAATATTTCTTCACTCAAAAGGAACTCAACATGCGACAACGACGTTAGCTTGAACTGTTGAAAGATTATGATCATACCATTCAATACCATCCTGAAAAAGCGAACGTGGTAGCTGACGCATTGAGTAGAAGATCATATGCAAGTACGAGTGCGATATTGTCAACACAAAGGCCCATTTTGTGTGACTTGGAAAGGACGGAGATAGAGTTAAAGACTCCAGGGACCCATATGATGATGGCAAATATACGAGTAGAACCAACTTTAATCGATAGAGTTAAAGTTGCTCAAGCTACAGACCTGGAGCTGATGCGTATGGGGAAGAAAGTGCAAGAAGGTGCTATGCCGGAAGCAAGAATCGATGAAGAAGGAATACTTCGAGTCAACTCCAGACTTTGTGTTCCTAACAACCCTGATTTAAAGTATGAAATCATGATGGAGGCGCACAACACACCATTTGTAATCCATCCTGGAAGTACCAAAATGTATCATGATCTTCGTCATACATTTTGGTGGAGCAATATGAAGAGAGAGATAGCGCTGTTTATCTCGAGGTGTTTAACTTGTCAACGAGTCAAAGCGGAGCATCAAGTACCAAAAGGTCCATTGCAACCACTTGAAATTCCAAAATGGAAGTGGGAGCACATTACCATGGATTTCGTTACCGGTCTTCCTAGGGTTTCTCAAGGTATTGATGCGATTTGAGTCATTGTTGATAGATTGACCAAGTCTGCTCATTTCTTACCGATACGAGAAACTTATACACTTGAACGTCTTGCTCGTATGTATATAAACGAGATTGTAAGACTGCATGGTATGCTAGTATCCATTGTTTCTGATCGAGACCCAAGATTCACATCACGATTTTGGGTTAGTTTACAAAAAGCTATGGGCACAGATTTACGATTTAGTTCGGCATATCATCCTCAGAAGGACGGACAATCAGAGAGGACTATTCAAACTCTAGAAGATTTATTAAGACTCTATGTCCTTGACTTTAAGGGAAGTTGGGATAAGTTCTTACCATTGGTGGAGTTTTCCTACAACAACAGTTATCAAGCAAGTATTGGCATGGCTCCATTCGAAGCATTGTATGGAAGAAAATGTCGTTCTCCAGTATGCTGGGATGAGGTGGGTGAAGCAACGTTGTTGGGACCGGAGTTGGTACGTATGACTATAGAAAAGATTCAAACGATCCGACAACGTATAAAAACCTCACAAGATCGACAAAAGAGTTATGCTGATCTTCATCGAAAGGACGTGGAATTTGATGTAGGAGATCATGTGTTCTTACGTGTTGCTCCATGGAAAGGAGTTACGAGATTTGAAAAGAGAGGAAAGCTCAATCCTCGATTCATCGGTCCATTTTTAATCCTCGATCGAGTAGGAACTGTGGCTTATAGACTCGCTTTACAGCCAAGTATGTCTCGTGTTCATAACGTTTTTCACATATCCATGTTACGCAAATATGTGGAAGACCCAAACCACATTATTGAGTCAGAACCGGATGAAATAACGGAGAATTTGACGTATGTAGAAGTTCCTGTTCAAATCTTGGATAAGAAGGAACATATTCTACGCTCCAAGGTTATACCTCAAGTCAAAGTTTTGTGGAGAAACCACGATGTTGAGGAAATGACTTGGGAGTTAGAATCTGAAATGAAATCGAGGTATCCTTACCTCTTCGACATACCAGGTACGTACTCTAATTTTGAGGGCGAAATTTCATAAGAAGGGGAGGTTGTAAGACCCTAACTTTTATAAATAAAGTGAATTTTCTATAAATATCATTTTTGAATATTATGGAGTTAATTTGATATAATGTTATAGTTGTGGGTAATATTTATAAATTTTGTAAAGTACGCAAGTTGTTATATAATATTCGATTGGTCGGGGAATATTCGTTTTAACAGGGAATATTCGTACAATGGCACAATCATTGGTGGACCCCATAACGGAATTATTGTCGGATTGAGAAAACGATAAAAATATTTTATTAAAAATAATGGCAGAAGTTTTACCATTGATATTGTTGAACTACTCGGTAGTAAAAGTACAGTAATACGTGTGGTTGCATAGTAGCACACGGTATTGATTATTAATGCTTATGTGAGAAGTCACTCAGTTTGATTCAATTATTGTCAGTTAATAATATGAATTATTTAACGATAATGACGTTTTATTTTATTCTTATTATTAACGTAATAAAATAAAAACATCTTTTTATATAAAACAGAATACTTTATTAAAGTTATTCTATAAATAGAATATATTATATTTTATTTAAAAGATTTTTTTTAAAATATGGACCGTCAGATTAAAGTAATCACTCTGGACCGTTCATGGATTAGTTACTATGCATTCTATTTTTCTATAAATAGCAGCTCATTCCTTCATTATTTCTTACGAATTCACTGAACTCTAGAGAGAGAAACTATAGAGAGAAACTATAGAGAGAGAGAAGAAGAGTATTCTGCTACTTAACTACTTCCTTATTTCAGCTCTTCTTTAAAACGGTAAGGGGTGTTATTCTTTCTTATTCATGAAGAGAACTGTTGTTATTCCATTTCTTATTATTCTGTTGGAATAACCTGTATACGCGGTCTACCCTATACTTGGTGATATTCTTCTGTTATTCTGTTGGAAAATCATGTCTGTGTGTTTTACACCGGACCTGGTTCCGTCTTGTTATTATTTTGTTGGAACATCCTGTCTGTGTGTTTTACACCGGACCTGGTTCCGTCTTGTTATTATTTTGTTGGAACATCCTGTCTGTGTGTTTTACATTGGACCTGGTTCCATTATTTATTATTATTATGTTAGAATATCATGTCTGTACGTTTACGCCGGACCTGGTTCCATTGTTTATTATTCTGTCGGAATATCCTGTCTGTACGTTTTCGCCGGACCTGGTTCCATTATTTATTATTCTGTTAGAATAACCTGTCTGTGCGGTCTATCGCATGCATGGTGGTTTCTTTTGTTATTCCATTCGTTATTATACTCAGTTGGTTAAGTTTTAACTTCTATACTCCATGAAATTAGTGAAATATCCTTGATAATTACGGTTCATCCAGTATCTTTTCATGAAAATATTCTTCTAAGTATTCTTAAATTTTACTCCACAAAGTAGTATCATGTTGACAATTTGGACGTTGTTAATTCTTGGATAAATTAATTCTTGAACTTATTTTATTAAATTCTTATATCATTGTCATCATCCTCATGTTTATAAAATGTTAAAAGTCATCTGTGGCCTGTAGTGCATAGATGGACTTGGTATGATTATGACTAGGGATTATTCAGTATAATCATGACCGTAATGTTACAAATGATGTGGTAAAAGTCCTCATTGGTCGTAGTGCATTGATGGACAGTTGTTGGCATGATCATGATCATTAATGAATACACGAATATCCTTGGCCGTAGTGTAGGGGTGATTCTATGATGTGGATTATTTTATTAAGCTGAGTCCCAGCGATCACAGTGTTGAAAAACCTTTTAAATCATAAAAGATAGTAGAGTTTATTTTCTACTTAACTCTTTTAATGGATTGCTTGTTCCGCTGCAGTTAAACTTGATGTCTATTATATTTTATCAGTGTAACACTGTTGAAGGCTAATGATAATTTATTCTGCATTATCTTAGTCATAATATTTCTTACTGGGCTAGTTGAGCTCACCCTTTCTTTCAATGTTCTCTTCAGGAAATGAGAACGTAGCTGGGGCAAGTCGGGAAACGGAGTGATGGTCCGAATGATAGTATTAGTTAGTAGTCCTCACTATTCTATGTAATAGTGTGTCAATAAAAGTAATGAGGACTCGTTTTGAGTATGAATACTCTCTAGAAGATAATATTTGTATTCAAACTCACAGTTTATGTTTTGTCGTATTTTACACGACAGTTGTATTTGTATTCTGTACTATGTATCTGACGACCCAAGATGGGTGATGTATACCTAATTTTGGGGGAGTCACATATTTTATAAGGAGTGTGACATTTTCAAACTATATGATAAAAGGTTTTATTAAAATAATGATCTTTGAACTTAATTGCTAGCCAAACATGGCCTTAGAGGAGTTATGGCCATTTAACCCATGATGGGCAACTGACCATGATGCGCGTCAGTTCTTTTCTCCTTTATACGTACTCTCCTTCCCTTTTCTTTTATAATTTTTTTGGCTAAGTCTAGATATACAAAGAGAGTTCAGAGAGAAAATTGGGAAGTTTTGAGAGAAATTGAAAGTGTGTAATCAACAGGTACTTGTGAAAAGAATTTTATTGATCATCTTCTAATCTACACTCTGGGTAATTTTCTCCCAAACTCAATTTCTACTTTTACGTATTTAAGTTTTTATACATATGGTTTTCAAGTACTGTAAAGTTTTATGATGGGAATTAATTTGTAAGGCTTATGTGAATATATGTGAATATATGTGTTTTATATATATATATATATATATATATATATATATATATATATATTGCATGATTCCATATCATCAATTCATAATTTTACGTCGTATATGACTGCTGCAAAATTACAAAGTTTAGGTTTTGGCCATATGGCCTTATACGTGATATTTTATGTATTGATCATATAGTATCCCTAAATTTTACACTTGTATGTTTTTATGCATGTTAATACGAAGAGACAAAGCTTTAAATGAACGGATTTGGCTTTATAACGAATCTGTGGCGTTGAATTTTAGGAATTTATGTTCAATACTTCAAGAACATCAAGAACAGTGGAAATTTTTATGTTTTAATTCTGTGATTATGTGTTTTAATGGGTTAAAATTACTTTACAGATGTTGGGTAATGATTATATGTGAATATTAACATGTGGGTATGTTAAATTACTGAAATTAATGATTATTTAGTGTCCTTTTCGCTGAACTCTGTGTTCTTCGTGAACTGGGAATCAAATTCTTGAGTCTCGCACCGCAACGCCAACTCCATAACTGAAGCCCCGTGCCACAGCGCCACCGCGCCACAGCGCCAAGTATCAGACCGCAGCGCCACGGCGCCGCAGCGCCAAGAGCCAGTACAAACGTGGCGCCGCAGCGCTACTCCCCAGAAAATTTAGAAATGAGATTTTTTTTAAATATTAAAGTCTAACAAGTGTTAGTGAATTGATGTAATGAACATGCAAATATGATAGAAGAATAATGTGATGATAAAAATAGTTGTTTAAACATGTAAATAACATAATTACATGTGATTTAAATTATTGAATTCCTAACTAGATTATTATTCATGAAGTACAAATTATGTGATAATGAGATAAATTGACTAAGTATAGTCGATAATTAAAGTAGACAACGAGAATGAGTTTACGTTGATTAATTAATTTATAATTTACTAGTATTGTGTATATGTATGGTATGTATGATTTAATTCAAAGAACGTGCTTAGTTAAAGTATAATCTACGCGCGAGGCAAGTTTCTTAAACTTAAACTCTTAAATTTGAGCAAGTTTCCTAACCTTACTTGTCATTATTATTCAAGTTTATTATTTATCTCGAGTAAATTATCATTGCCAATATTCAAGTTCAAATGTTATATTAAAGATTGATTATCTTTTCAAAGTATGATTTAGTTATACAATAATTGTTTTATTGTATACTTCTTGAGATTATTATTCAAATTGAATATCATTGTTGTTGAACCTTATTAGACTAGTGAACCCTTAATGATTCAACTAGTCCATAGTTGATGAGCGTTCTAAATTTCAGAACCCTTGATGAATTATCCAAACCAAACTTCCTTTGGTGCGGACTCGGATGTCAAACTTGTTAGGTTTGTAATATTCTTGAACGCAATCAAATTGCACAAAATAAGCGGAAACGTGTAAAAATCAGAGTTTAAAATTTTACAAACCATATACCCGGATCATCCTTTATGCACAATTATTAATTAAACGAAAAATAAAGGACGAGAATCATACCCTTGAAGATCTGAGCTTCCTCAGGTACAAGTTCACCTCTAAATCCTTTTCGTGTCCAACTTGAATCCACCGGGTTTGGTTCCTTCCTTTGATCAACGTTAGCCACCCAAGTGTTTGGCCTCTAGAGGTGATCCACCAAGGAAGAAGAAAGATTCAAGAAGATGGGTGTTTGGCTAAACCCTAGTTTTCTATCTCTATAGAAAAAGAACGTACTCTCCAACTCTTGAAATTGTATTCACGTGTTGTGAAAGTGTCAACCACCTCACACAGAATAAGACTCCTCTTATTTATAGATGTAGGCAGCCCTCCTTAACAATTAAGAAATTGGGTTTTATTTAATTAATTAAATTCTTTTAATTAATTAAGCTCCTTAATCTTATTAGGGATAATTAATTAAACTCTTTTAATTAATTTGCTTCCTAATCTTATTAGGATATTTGAGAGTACTTTTATTAATTAATTCCTAAACTCCTTTAGAAATTAAATAATAATAATAATAATAATAATAATAATAATAATAATAATAATAATAATAATAAGACTCCTCTTATTAATTTATATTTAATATTTCTAAAATATTAAATAATAAATATTAAGCTATTTAATTTATTCTATCACCATAAATTAAATTAACTATACTTAACTTATTATTACGATTATGCCATTAACTTCTTAAATAATTATTCTTCCTTTTATGGTGTGACCCTTTAGGTTCTCCATATTAAACCGGTTGTGAATAAATCAATTAGAACAATTCTAATCTTATTTAAATAAATAAATTAAACTAATAATTTATTTAAATAAATAATATTTATTCTACAATAGGGATAAGCCTCCCTAGCGATCAACGACTTTCCAGATAATAGAGATTTCAACATTAATCATAAAAGAACCTTTGAGTTAATAGTTACCGTATAATTCAATCCTTCTACCATACAATGTCCCAATTAAATATAAGACATGGAATTACTGTCAAGTCTTATTTTATTTAATTATATGTATTTTGACTCTTAAATGCACAACTCCAAATAATATAAATTAGAAACTCCTTTCTAATTTCATTCTACCTTGGCCAAGGACTACTGGGTTGTCATTTATCGAATCACATAGGACATTTCTCTTCTTTTACTAGAAGTGATAGATTCTTTATTGATCATACATTATCTCCATGTACAACTTATTATACCCAAGCATATCCTTTGATATACCCTAAGGGTCTTAAGGAATAAGTCAAAGTATAACTCATCATACACAAGATACTATGATGATCTCAAGTCCAAGGATCACTTGTACTACTATCACTACAGGAATTCCTATTGACAGGCAAGTAAAACTCCATTAGGTATTCCTTAGCGAGCCACGTTCAGTGAACTTATTCTCTAATAAGCACTTACATACTTGCTTTAGTGTCTCCACACAAATGATCATGAGATCAATCATTCTCATCTAATGAGCAAGCAACGTATGTACCAATCAATCCGGATTCACTAATCCCCAATTTAGTAATCCAATGATTGGGAACTATTTTAGTTTTAAGCTTTCTAAGAATTTAGATCTCATTAGAATGATCATCATCATTATTCTAAAAGTATTGCTTAAAACTATGGGTTTATCACATATTATAAAACAGCATCATGTAGATAATTAAAAGCCTTTAATAAATAAATACTTTTTATTAATAAATGAATAAGATTGTTACAAAGTATATGCTTTATCATCATATATGATTGGCTTGTGTGCATATTACTTTCAATCTCCCACTTGCACTAAAGCCAATCGTCATGGTATCTCATACTCTTCTTCTCTAAGTGACGATTATCCTGCTGTTGGATAAGCTTTAGTTAATGGATATGTAATGTTGTTCCTGAGAGTCCACTATCTCTATAGTGATTTCCATCTTTCAATGATTCTTTAATCAAATGAAAGTGCTGCAACACATGTTTCGATCCAAGATGAGACTTAGGAACTATTCCTAGTTCTGTAATGAACTTTTCATCCAAACAATCAACTTGCAGCTTCATTTACAGCTATGTACTTTGTCTTTATCACTAAACTAACAACTCTTTGCTGTTCGGAACCTTTCCAATTCACTTCACCACTGCTCAAGGTAACGCTTTATCTTAAAGTGGATTTTCTATTGTCTTGGTCTGTCTGAAAAAACTTGAGTCTGTTAACCCTCTAGTTTTAATTCAGACCCACCATGTATTATCACATCTTTAGTGCCGATTAAGTACTTTAAGATGTTTTCCACTGTCTCACAGTGAACTTCTCCAGAATATGATTGATCAACATCAGGTCTCGTACATTTCATTGCATACATGATAGTTACTCATGCGATCTTTCTTTTGGAGTCTATGGGGACTATTAAGAGAGATACACTCCATGTCTCAACAACATGAGACATCTGATGGAGTTTGCCATGCTAAACAACTTTAGCATCAAATGAATATACGTTCCATGGGTTAAGTCGAGCATCCTTTTAAATCTATATATATAGATTTGTATCCCCAATTAAGATACTCTTCCCAAATCATTCATGGAGGAATGTTTAGACAACTTTATCTTTACTGATTGTAGCATTGGTATATCATTCCTTATCCGTAGTATATCAACATATAATACTAGGAATGTCACATCGCTCCCACTGACCCTTTTGTACACACTAGAACTCTTACCTCATCGTATGTAACTCTGGATCAACATCTTCTATGATGCGTACCTCATCATCATCATCCATGATGAATCCATACCTCCTAGGTATCTTCGGTACTATTCCAGATTTACGATTCGGTTATGGTACAATAGGTCTATCTACAGGTTCCTCTTATTTGACTTATTGTATTTTGTGGTTCTTGAACTCTTCAAGATCTATTATCCTCCCACTAGCCCCTTCAATGATAAACACATTTATCTTAGAAGGTTGTGTGTTTCGCAACAAACACCTTTTGCTAAGTAGGATTATAGAACATATACCCTAAACTTACTTTAGGACGTCCCATAAATCTACACTTGTCAAATATTGTCCCAAGCTTATCCTTTGAAACCTTTTCACATAAGTTGGACAACCCCTTATCTTAACATACTTAAGATTAGGAATCCTCCCTATCCATAACTTTTATGGAGTCTTGGGGCCGGATTTTGAGGTTACATTTTTGTAGATATGTAGCCATTTCTAGGACATGACCCTAGAGGGATACTGAAATATCGGTAAAATCATTATGAACCGCACCATGTCCAACAAGGTACGATTTTTCATTCAAATACATCAATCAATTATTGCGTATCAGGAGGCGTCCATTATGAGAAAACCATTTGAGATGATCTAGAAACTTATTGCAAAAGTATTTATTCCTTGATCTAATCAAAGAATCTTAATACTTTGTCAATTTGTTTCACTTCTGAATTCTTTGAACCTTTTAAATAATTTATACTTGTATTTCAGCAAATACACACATTCAACTCTTTGAATGATCATCTCCTTTTCTTATACTAATTTGTTCAATATGCAAAATTATTTTCATGTAAGTCAAGTATACAAAATTTATTAAGTAATATTCCAGTTCTATACAAAATATTATTAGTATAAATAGAACAACAATTGTTCTTAATTATAATACCAAAGATTTCATTGTCCAACAATAAAATTGAAATAATATTTTTAACAAGAACTTGAATACAATAACAACTTATTGGCTTAATAGATTTGCCTGTAGGCATTGCTAAACTATAAGTTTCTATGACTAATGTGGCAACCTTTGCTACATTTCCCGTACATAGGATTACTTATATTTGTTTAGCTTTCCACTTCTACTTGGTCCCTTCATAAATCTATATTTATGATAACCAAAGTCGGTATCCAATACCCAAGTAGAACCTTGACTTAAAGCAAAATTTATTTCAATCATGAACAAATTTATATTTATAACCGAAACTTCAATAAGCTTCTTTGGTTAGCCTCTGCAAGATTCTTCTCGCAGTTTCTTTCCAGTGTCCAGGCTTATTGCAGTGGAAGCAAACTCCTTTGCTATCCGTATCAGTTTTGTTCTTATTATCCTTTGTTTTTGCCTTTCTATTTACCTTCTTTGAATCGTTCTTCTTTTCAGAAGATCCTTTGGCTCCTACCAGTAAGACAAGGTCTTTCTTGGTTGGAAAGTGACTCTTAACATTTTTTAACATGTTAAGCAAATCAGCGAGGCTGATATCTAGCTTGTTCATATGAAAAATTCACAACAATTGTGAAAGGAGTCCGGGAGTGAGTGTAAGATCAAATCTTGGCTCAACTCTCCAACCATGACAAAACCCATTGTCCTAATTGTTCAATCATATTGATCATGTTTAGGACATGTGTCTATACTGTAGTGTCATTGGTCATTCTAGATCGAAAGAGCTCCTTAGATATCTGATATTTATCAGTCCTACTTTCCTCACCATCAACTACTTGATGTGCAGGAATATAGTAGGAGCATCCATAGTTTCATGCTGACGCTGAAGCTCGTTACTCATGAATGCGAGCATGATGCATTGAGCCAACTATGCATCATCTTGTCACTTTCTAAAAGTAGCAATATCTTCCTCAGAGGCATTGTCTGCAACCATTGTAGGGATAGGCGTATTAAGGACATAAGATAGCTTTTCAGCCATGAGAACTATTCTCAAATTCCTTAACCAATCCGTTTAATACGGTCCAGTTAAATAACATCTAATATGTTTTGCAGTGATAGTAATTTAGACATTGTAAAATTCTGTAAATGAATTTGTAATTAACAACATTTTAACATACATTCTTTTATTAATTACCAAAATAAATTAGGTCTTGTTTTAAATTGGTATCTCCCACTATTTTCTTCAAACTATATTACCCTCAATATATATTTCGACAAAATCTAATTAAAGATTTGCTAGTGAGAATAAAGATCCTATTTCAAATATATATAGCCTTGTGGTGACACAACAAATTATATATAAATAAATAGGTAGACAACTCTTGTCAATTACATCAACTATGTAACTCCTTGTATTTTGCCTCTTAGATTATTTTGATCAAGTGGTGGCACATCCGAATCAAAATTATCTAAGTTAAGTCCAACCTAGCACTCCATATATTCAAAAAAGAAAAATATTATCCTTGTGGTGACACAACAAAATAATATTGTTCAATTTTCTTTATAAGCATCAAATGTGATAAATTAACATCTTAAATACTTAATACTTGCCTTGTGGTGACACAACAAACTTATATTAAATATTTAATACTCTATTAATTTTTATCATGCTAGAAGGCGACGTTCAATATTCCAAATATCTTTGAACGCTTAGGACTTAATATAAAAAAAAATATTTGAGGGGTTTGTTATTAAGTTGTCTCATCTTGTTTAACGCGCATGCACACACACACACACACACACACACACACACACACACACACACACATATATATATATATATATATAAAATACGCGTCATATTAATTAACATGCGAAGCATGTTTGCATAATATATAATATATATAGTATAAGCATGCACATATAGAATACTATATTCTACCCGGATTGATTATGGACTTTTATTCTAGCTTGGTTCACTAGAGCCACCAAGTGAACCAAAAGGTCAAACCCTAGGGGTGCAAGAATTAATATTTAAATATAACTATTACATTTAAACCCGGGCTCCATTACAAATGGATCTTCACGCGCTCCTTGCTCCTTGATCTCCAATTCTTCAAAATTTAATTCTAACTATTCCTATTACAGAACTTATTTAAAATAAATAGAAACCTTGATCAGCAGTCAAGGGGAAGTACATAGGAGGGAGATAGAATTTACATTAAGAAAAAATTAGAGAAGACGAGGTACGCAGACCCCATTTAATAAAACCCATACATTCATGCATCCAACTAAAATAAAAATTCAATCACATTGGTCAATAGTCCATAATCAATCCCATTTATTATCATACATATCACCATATGCATCAATAAATTATATTCATCTCACGGATAATAAACATTCAATATATATATTGATATCATTTAATGGGCAAATTTAGTTAGTATAAAATTTAATTTTTGAATCAAAATAAACTCCTTTATTTTAATCTAAATTTAAATCAAAATAAAACAATTTTATTTTAATTTATCCAATTTTGAATAAAATAAACTATTTTATTTTAATCAAAATCTTTAATCAAAATAAACTCCTTTATTTCAATTAATTATGGAATCCAATTCCATGTAAAAAAAAAACTTTTTTATTAAAGGAAACACATATTCTCTTTCCTATTCACAAATAAACTCTTTTATTTTGAATAATATGAAATCTTATTTCATATCTAAATAAACTCCTTTATTTAAGGAAATATGGATTCTCTTTCCTATCCACAAATAAACTCCTTTATTTTGAATAATATAAAATCTTATTTCATATATATAAATAAACTCTTTTATTTAAAGAAACATGGAATCCAATTTTAACTCTAATTAGTTATCATGGAATCCAATTCCAACTCTAATTAGTTAGCATGAAATTTAATTTTAAAATTAAAATAAACTCTTTTATTTTAATATTAAAATAAACCTTTTATTTTAAGATTAAAATAAATTTTTATTTTAATTATAAAATAATTAAGAATATTATATATATATATATATATATATATATATATATATATATATATATATATATATATATATATATATATATATATAACGAACTTACTGTGCAAGAAAAAGTAACATGCTTCTTATAATCTAATTCGTGTATGCTACTGATATGTATACTTGCAGGAAACAAAATATATATATAATTAGATTATATAAAATATAATATTCTAGCATGAATAACCTGTAATAACAAGTAACCAGGAAAAGGTTCAACCTTTTAATATTCTAGCATGAATATCCTGTAACAAGAAGTAATCAGTAACCATGTTATCCTAGGATAACCCACACGAATCAGGATAACCCACGCGAACCAGTAGCCTTGTTTTTTTTAAAAAACGTTGTACTGTGATTTCGCGACAATTATTTATTTATTTATTTGAATAAATTTTACACAATAAATTATGCCCAATTAAATTATTCTAAACACATATCAATATACATATCAAATGAAAATAATTAATAATTTGCATAAAGGTTTGGCTCTGATGCCACTGTTAGGTTTGTAATATTCTTGAACGCAATCAAATTGCACAAAATAAGCGAAAACGTGTAAAAATCAGAGTTTAAAATTTTACAAACCATATACCCGGAACATCCTTTATGCACAATTATTAATTAAACGAAAAATAAAGGACGAGAATCATACCCTTGAAGATCTGAGCTTCCTCAGGTACAAGTTCACCTCCAAATCCTTTTCGTGTCCAACTTGAATCCACCGGGTTTGGTTCCTTCCTTTGATCAACGTTAGCCACCCAAGTGTTTGGCCTCTAGAGGTGATCCACCAAGGAAGAAGAAAGATCCAAGAAGATGGGTGTTTGGCTAAACCCTAGTTTTCTATCTCTATAGAAAAAAAACGTACTCTCCAACTCTTGGAATTGTATTCACGTGTTGTGAAAGTGTCAACCACCTCACACAGAATAAGACTCCTCTTATTTATAGATATAGGCAACCCTCCTTAACAATTAAGAAATTGGGTTTTATTTAATTAATTAAATTCTTTTAATTAATTAAGCTTCTTAATCTTATTAGAGATAATTAATTAAACTCTTTTAATTAATTTGCTTCCTAATCTTATTAGGATATTTGAGAGTACTTTTATTAATTAATTCCTAAACTCCTTTAGGAATTAAATAATAATAATAATAATAATAATAATAATAATAATAATAATAATAATAATAATAATAATAATAATAATAATAATAATAATAATAATAATAATAAGACTCCTCTTATTAATTTATATTTAATATTTCTAAAATATTAAATAATAAATATTAAGCTATTTAATTTATTCTATCACCATAGATTAAATTAAATATACTTAACTTATTATTACGATTATGCCATTAACTTCTTAAATAATTATTCTTCCTTTTATGGTGTGACCCTTTAGGTTCTCCATATTAAACCGGTTGTGAATAAATCAATTAGAACAATTCTAATCTTATTTAAATAAATAAATTAAACTAATAATTTATTTAAATAAATAATATTTATTCTACAATAGGGATAAGCCTCCCTAGCGATCAACGACTTTCCAGATAATATAGATTTCAACATTAATCATAAAAGAACCTTTGAGTTAATAGTTACCGTACAATTCAATCCATCTACCATACAATGTCCCAATTAAATATAAGACATGTAATTACTGTCAAGTCTTATTTTATTTAATTATATGTATTTCGACTCTTAAATGCACAACTCCAAATAATATAAATTAGAAACTCCTTTCTAATTTCATTCTGCCTTGGCCAAGGACTACTGGGTTGTCATTTATCGAATCACATAGGACATTTCTCTTCTTTTACTAGAAGTGGTAGATTCTTTATTGATCATATATTATCTCCATGTACAACTTATTATACCCAAGCATACCCTTTGATATACCCTAAGGGTCTTAAGGAATAAGTCAAAGTATAACTCATCATACACAAGATACTATGATGATCTCAAGTCCAAGGATCACTTGTACTACTATCACTACAGGAATTCCTATTGACAGGCAAGTAAAACTCCATTAGGTATTCCTTAGCGAGCCACGTTCAGTGAACTTATTCTCTAATAAGCACTTACATACTTGCTTTAGTGTCTCCACACAAATGATCATGAGATCAATCATTCTCATCTAATGAGCAAGCAACGTATGTACCAATCTATCCGGATTCACTAATCCCCAATTTAGTAATCCAATGATTGGAAACTATTTTAGTTTTAAGCTTTCTAAGAATTTAGATCTCATTAGAATGATCATCATCATTATTCTAAAAGCATTGCTTAAAACTATGGGTTTATCACATATTATAAAACAGCATCATGTAGATAATTAAAAGCCTTTAATAAATAAATACTTTTTATTAATAAATGAATAAGATTGTTACAAAGTATATGCTTTATCATCATATATGATTGGCTTGTGTGCATATTACTTTCTGAGATGAATAACCATGTATAGGGGATTATTTACGCTTTAGCGTTAAGATATTGTGCACGGTATGGTATTAAGGGCTGATCCCCCCTAAGTACGAGAAGAAGGTCCATAGTCTTATGACTGTTAAAGGTTTCAAGTATAACCCTTGTTAACCTAGGACATAGTTCAAGGTCGTATGACCCTCAGAATTCTTTTGATTCTTGTTATTCATTCTTGATTCAAAAGTTGAGCTTTTATTCAGATGTCTTTGATTTATTCGCATGTTATTATACTGTCATTTCATTTTTATACTTGCGGGCATTTGTGCTTACTCTTGCTTAATAATAACATTGCAGTTAAGAACGAAAGAGCTGACGAACCTTCCACTAGTAAGGGCAAGGGCAAAGTTAGCAAATGATGGAGACTTGTTATTTGATATGACTTGTTATTTTATATGATGTATTTGTTTAAGACTTAAGTTAAAGATGTTGTTTAAGACTTATTGTTAGAATTCCGCACAGATGTTTTAAGGTTAGTTTAACCTGGGATTGTATTTATTATTCGAATGATGTAATCCTTTTAAGGAAAAGATTTTAATTCTATCTATTGTATGGTTTACGCTTTTATGGGTAGATAGATAGATGTTATTTGTATCGTGAACACCAAATCCTGTGGAACTGGAAGTACAGGATTTAGGGGTGTCATAGTTCTGAATGCTATTTTCGGTACATCCTCCGGCCTCACCTTTAACTGATGATAACCACTCCTCAAGTCTATCTTTGAGAAATATCTCGCACCCTTCAGTTGGTAGAACAAGTCATCGATTCTTGGTAATGGATACTTATTTTTAATAGTGACCATATTCAATTCCCGGTAATTAATGCAGAGCCGCATCGATCCATCTATCTTCTTAGCAAACAACACCGGCGCTCCCCATGGAGATACACTCGGCTGGATATATTTCTTGCCGAGTAATTCTTGTAACTGCACCATCAACTCTTTCATCTCTACTGGGGCCATTCTGTATAGGGCTTTAGATATTGGGGTTGTTCCTGGCATCAAATCAATCACGAACTTGATTTCTCAATCTGGCGAAAGTCCAGGAAAATCGTCTGGAAATACGTCTGCAAAATCTTTAATGACCGATATTTCTTCTAACTTCGCACTCTTTTTATGTGTATCAACTATGTAGGCTAAGTATCGTACACATCCTTGTCTTAGTAACTTCTTGGCTTGCATCACCGTCATACAACTTACTTGTCGAGGCGACTTGCTTCCATAAAACACCACCTTTGACGGAGTCATAAGGTTAACAAATTTCTTTTGGCAATCAATTATTGCTCCGTAATTGAATAACCAATCCATTCCCAGTATAACATCAAATTCCCCAAGTTTAATTGGTATCAAATCCACTATCATCTCGTGACCCTTTATAACCACTCTACAATTCTTGTATATAAACCTAACAGGAATCACTTCCCTATTCGCAATCACTATGCTTAAAGGGAAATCTAATTCTTCGTGAGGCAAATCTAAGTTCTGGGCAAATTCATCAGATATAAATGAATAAGTAGCACCCAATTCAAATAGCACATAAGTATTAATACCATTAATCGAAATGATTCCTGACACCACATCCTTTGACTGCACAACATCTTGCATGGTCATATTGAAAGTCCTAGCAGTGGGTCGACTTGATTGCATTGGTCCAGTGATAGTTAAAGTACCATCACTGTTGTTTTCTTTTCCTCTATTTGCGCTTCCCGCTGTCTTTTTAGGGCAATCACGAGCCATGTGATCCTTCGACCCGCAAGTGAAACAAGCTCCCTTCCTTGGGCTAAAATAGTTTGGTTTAATGTGACCCTCTTGGCCACAATTAAAACACAATTGTTTTCCTTTCAAACATACACTAGTGTGGTTCTTCTCGCAAGTAGCACAAGCTTCAAACTTCTTCTTTTGTTGACTTCCTTGTTGTCCTCCCGTATTCGAATTCTCACTCCACTTCCTCTTCTGGCTGTTACCTCCATTATTGCTTCCATCAACCTTGTTTTCATTATCATTAGTTATCTTCTTTTGTTCTTGGTTATACTTGGTTAAGGCATCGCTTCTACCTTCTGCAATAATTACCTTTTCCAGTACTGCTGCAAACGTTTTTAACTGGAACATTGAAACCTTTCTGTAAAGCCAGGGCTTCAACCCTTGTTCAAACCTTCTCACCTTACGCTCATCGGTATTAACTTGATAAGTAGCAAACCTTTCTAGCTCATTAAACTTCGCAGCATACTCTGGCACGGACATAGTTCCTTGCTTTAGCTCCAAAAATTGGACTTCCAACTGGTTTCGAGAACTCGTTGGAAAGTACATTTTGAAAAATATTTCTTTAAATCTATCCCACGCTATTATTCCTCTTCCCCCCCCCCCCCCACGAACCTTATTCGCTTGCCACCAATAGCTAGCTTCAGACTTCAACATAAATATTGCGAAAGCGGTCTTCTGATCCTCGTTGACTCTGGCAACGTCAAACACATTCTCTATTTTCATGATCCAGGTTTAGGCTTCAACCGGATTCATGGACCCTTGAAACTCTGGCGGTCCAACCGCTTTAAAGTCGTTGAAAGTTGTGACTTGAGCTTGCGGCTAATTCTTAAGTGCTCCCGTTAACAAAGTCACCAACTACTGAACCGGGTTAGCGTTGGCCTCATTATTGTTATTGTTAGTAGACCCCTCAGGAGGTGGTTGTTGGCATGGTTGTCTTCTTCTAGGAGGCATTTTCTGTTAAAATATACGCTTATTAGATCATTATTCAATTCCTTGAATATTTTAAAGTTTAACATAAACATTCTAGGATTAAAGCTTTAACACATAACATTCCAATAAACTTTAGTACTTTTATTTGTTCATAGCTTTCCAAAACATAATAAGGATAGCATCTCTGCTATTAACATCCATTTTCCTGAACTAAACAAGTTTCAGGATTACATACTCATACTACGCCTTTATTTATCTCAGAATAAGGGATTTACAATTTATTTATAAACATACTTAATCTCATATTATTATTATTATTATTCCTATCTTGGCATATTAAGACGTCGAGAGGCTTCCCTACGTTCTTCCACCATAATACGATACGCCGTCCTATGGTCCATCATAAACCATGACAAGTCTTCAAATTGAGGTGGGTAATAAAAGACTCGATCCTGGGCCCTATCAATCGCAAAATGAAAGGCATTATCCATTTCGTTCATCCTAGCCTTCTTCGTTTGAACCTTATCTTCAGGATGATCTACACGCTGAGTAGCCTTCATCCAAGCATCTTCTGCTCTCTCACGCTTAGCTGACTCCTCTTTCAAGTCATCTTTCAGCTTTCCAACTTCAGTCTTCATCTTCTCGTTCTCAGCCAACAACTCCTCTTGATGTCCCTCGGTGTGAACTAGGTTCCACTCCGTGTTTCCAAGTCATGAGTCGAGTTCCTGAATATCTGCATCCTTCTGCTCTATAGTAGCTTGAGGCATCTCAGCTAACTCTTTCAGTTCCTCAATCTTATCTTGTAATTCTATGTTTCGGTCATACAATACATCATACATCTCAGCTGATATGGAGTTTGGTGGAAACTCCACATGATCATCTTCCTCATCCTCCACCTCTATCTCCTCAGAGTTTCCCTCCTCAGGATCAAAAATAGGCTCATCCTCCTATTCTTCCTCAGCAACCATCAGAGAAGGCTCCCTCTGAATCAACTATTTTCAAACCACATGAACATCTCGAGGCTCATCATCCCTAGGTACATGAGGTATCACTTCCCTAGCTTGACTGGATCCTTCAACGTTAGACATCATGTCAACAAAATACTTTTATGTTTTACTTATCATGTGAAACTCTTCGATACTCGTGAGTACATAAGTTATTAACACGTAGCACATAGAGTCTTTTATTACTTATGTTTAATGAATTTCCTCAATTCATTCCTTAGAACTCGATAAGAGTTTATCACCACTATGTTTTCTGTCTCCTTAAAGGTTACTTCCTAAGGTTTAATTCCCACCTAAGGTTCATAACCTAAAGCTTTGATACCAACCTGTGACACCCCCAAATCTGGGTACTTCATTCCCACGGGATTTGGTGCTAACTATCGAAAAATAATTATATCTAACTACCCACAATAAAGGATAAAGACATAACTTAAATAACCTAAACAATAATCTTCCCATTAAAGGGTTACATCAACTTAAAACAATCTCAGATAATCTAACCTTAAACTATTACATAAGTCTACAGAATACATCACAAAATAACATAAGTCTTATAACATAATTTCAGTTAAGTAATTAAGTCTTCATCACTTGAACATCTCGCCCTTTCCTTTGCTAGAAAATGGCTCATCGACTTTCTCAACTTTAGTTGCAGTGTTAATTGCAAGAGTGAGCAAACAATTGCTCACTAATATAAAGAATAGTAATGGCAATAACATGAGATTAGATAACAAAAACACCGAATAATGGAGAACTTATTCTATGAATCAAGAATAGAAAAAAAGTTCAAGATTATATATGAGGGTCTTAAGACCACGAACTATGTCCCCGGTAATTAGGTATTATTACCTCAACCTTAACAGTTGTTTAGACTATACAGACCCTTTTCTTACATACTTAGGGGGATCAGCCCTTTGTACCATGTATTGTGCACAAACATCTAAATGCTAACGCATATAAAATCCCCTATATTAGGGTTGTTCATCTCAGTTTGACTTTAGAATTTTCGTACTAACGAAAGTTTAGTTTGGAACTAGCTTATCAGTGGTTCTAGAATTTTGGAACACTATTCAATTACAGATTAGTCCAATCAATAAGAGCTTGCTTGCTATTTAAAGGTTCAACACAATAATATAGAATTGAATAATGATACTTAAGTCAAAGATCGAATAATGACAATATACAATTGAATAGACATGGTATATATATATATATATATATATATATATATATATATATATATATATATATATATATATATATATATATATGCAAAGTGTTATATCCAAAAGAGTTAGGAAATCTCATTTGGAACAATGAAGTTAAACAGTATATGCTTTGAATAGCAAGAACGAGAGTTAGGATTGTGAAACTCGTTCAATGTAAAGAACTAGAATACAAGAGCTTGTATTATCATAAACAAGATGGAATCAATAAGCTTGCTCAACTTTAATATACGATTTAGGAACTTACATATTGATAAATTAGGGTAAGAAAGCTTGCTTGACAATTAAAGGTAAACATAGTTATGAAACTTGCATTCATTATAAAGAGAATGAAGTTAGTGAACTTGCCTCGTGTGTAAGCTACACAATTATAATAATGTTCGCCGATTACCCTACACAAACCATTGAAATCGCAATACCAATTAGTTATACTATCGTTAGCTTTATAGGTTCAATCCACCATATAAGTCATAACCTTTAACTTAATGTCTAACCATGTTGGTTAACCACTCACACAAATCTGAAAACTCACTATCACCTAACATAAAGCTTTGTCATTCACCTCCAACTCTTACAACATCAAATTCCATTCATTATATGACTTGTTAAGTGATTATTTAAAATCTTCACTTTTTGGTATTACCATACATTACAATCTGTTATTATATCTTTTGATAGGATTTAACATATTTATCATGCATACTAAACTAGATTAGGTCTTCATATTATAGTCTGCAATTAATTAAAACATTCCGTCTCTGCTCAAGGCACGGCGCAGTTGCGTTGCCCCAAGCCTTGGCACCGGCGCAGCTGCGCTGGTGCACAACCTCAGAAAGCTAATAGGCGTTGCTGCGCCGTATCTGCCTGTGGTACTGGCGTAGCTGCGCCAGTACGCAGACAGAAACTATAGCAACTTCCCCTGTTACAACCCAAACTCCAATTTTTTTTAACTACTACCGAAATTCACAAACCCCAGCAACTAGAATGTGGTAACAACATCACCAAGCATGCATTTCATAATTCTACCAATATAAACATTATATATAAAATCAATCTTTAAGGATAAAAATCACGTTTTTATCAATTTCTTCATATTTCAACACTTTTAGCGAATCCAATTGAGAGCTGTCGTTTACACTCCTAAATTAACCTCACTTTCACTTTACAAATTTAAACAATTAGCACAGTAGTAAGCAAGGGTCGATCCCACAGAGAGTGATTTGTTTTATATTTATCCTATGATTTCTAATGAAAAGGGGATTTTTAATTAATTAACTAAATTAACAAGAATAAACTAATAAGAATAAACAATGAATAAAAAGTTTCAATTCTTCAGTTCAGTATCATCTTTTTACAATAATAGATTAATCAAGTGTAACATTGTTTACCCTTCAACGAAACTAATAGTCCTAGGTAACAACAAGCTCTGCTACCCAAAACTCCCTTTAGATTGTCACTCAATGAAACAAGCTCTTCATAAGATTCTAACAATTATATAACCTAGAATAAGCTCTCTATATTTAATATAATAGCAGCATTAAGAACTAGGGAATTAGACTATTCCAAGTAACAAACACATAAGCTCAGATTGTTTAACTTGTCTTCTGATAATCATAGCAATACTCAAAAGCTTGTCCACAATCAGATATTACTAATTACTACTTATGATTAGAAATAATATCAATTACACGTAATATTATTCCTTGATCTAGCATATGATATTTGTTAACCAACTCAATCCTGCAGAAATCAAATCAGTTAAGCCAAATAGCATTCAGAAATTAAATCAGATTGTCAAGAATGAATTTTATGTGAGAAGAATAAATAATGAATACTCAATTAATCATTAATTATAAATAAGGTTCAACATCCTTTAGAACTGAATAAAAAGAACTTAGCTCATATCTTCAATCCTCTAATGTTGTAGATGAGAGAATGTAGTAGATGATTGAATAAATAAAACCCTGACTCTCATCCTCTATTTATAGTGTTAGACAAAGTCCTAAATCCTATAGGAAGTAGAAATCCAAATCCTAAAACGAATTACAAATCATAACTAATTTCCATATAGAAATAGAATCTAATTTGGAAATAAATCTAAGTATAAAGTAAATCCTAAAGCTAATAGAAATAATAATCCCATTCCATGTTGAAATCTGCCAAAATCTGCATTTAGAAACTTTCCAAAAATCCAAGATTTTCCAATTTTCGCGCTGAAATTCACTGGGGCGAATTTTCATTTTCTGTTGCGACGTCCTTTGGTAAAACAACCATAACTTTTGATCTGGAAGGAGTTAAGGGGCCTCCTACCTATTAAAACGAAGAAATCGACGAGATCTACAACTTTCATTCTTTGAGATTTGACATAATATGGCTGTAGCAAGGTCGAAATCAGGCTCCAAATGTCTACTACGCAAATTACAACTTCCAAACTTTGAGGTTCAATTTCCGTCTGGTAAAAATATCATAACTTCTTCATACGAACTCCGATTGGGACGATTCAAGATGTTCTGAAAAGCTAAGGAAGAGCTCTACAATAAAATCTAAGTCCCAAGCCAAGACCATGCATCCAACTTAATGCTAAAAACCCTGTAATTTTCTCTTTTTTCTCATTTCAGCTTCAATTCTTCTTGAAATCATTAAACACATTAATAAGCTCATATACACATGAAACATGGAATAAAACTAAACATAAAGGAATTAAAATAAATAAATAATATGCACTCATCAAATTCCCCCTCACTTAGCCTTTACACGTCCTCGTGTAAACCAAAAGTTTGATTTTCAGAAAAATTCTATTCAACCATTATGTCAAAAGATTTCAAGATACAAATCATGACCTTTAACACTAAACTCACAGAAATCTAATCAATACCTCATCAGTTAACTCACATTGAACAACCTTACCATTTCACCAACGAACATCATTAAACCAACATGTAACCATAAAAGAAACTTTCATACAGCCCACATACTTACTCAACTTGGTTATTATGGAACAAAAACCGCGCACACTGACTCACAACTAAGAACAAATTTTTCTTGCTTTTTAATTTTTTTCATACAACCTTTTCTTTAGCAAAAATGAATGTATTTTCATACGTTTCTCGTATATTTTTTTTCTTGACATGTGCAATGCCTCCTTTTCTTAGGCTTTTCAGAGTTACCCATTAGTGAACTTTCCACCAACGACTCCCAAACCAGATGATCTTAGGGCGCTAGGTGTAGAGACACCCATAAGGCTTACTTATTCAAGTAACAAAGGCCACAAAAGTCAACTAGTCAAGCTGCTTTTATCCATCACACTTTTCAGCGTGAATACCAATGCTTCTCGAGGCTTAGATTTCGCACAATGGACATTGAAGCAGATTTTTAATTTTTTAATTTTTCCTTCTTTTTTTTCTTTCGTTTTTCATTCATCATTTTTTCACATAGTTCTGCAACAACATAAGCAAGTTAAATAGTTCTAAGTTATGAAATCAGTGCACATAGACAACTCCACAAATAACTTAGCCAAATAAACATGCTTCTCATATTCAAGTACTCATGTATCATAAATTTAATTTAAATCAATTAATATGGATCATGGCTTAGTCTTCATCATTCATTAACTAATTAAGCATTAAATAGATTCTAAAATTTAGTATTAATTTTCAATTTTTGACTTTAACCTTTTAACACATAGCCAAATAGAATCATGAAACTAAAATTTTTAAAAATTTTCAAAAGCATTAATTTTTTTCAAATTCCCCATCAAAATCGGATCAATCCTAAATAAAGTAAAAACCTAAATCTTCCCCCCACACTCAAACCTTACATTGTCCCCAATGTAAGAAAATCATGCAAAGAAGAAAATACTACTAGCTAACATGCAATAAAAAACTAAAAAGTGAATGGATAGAAAAATTAAATCTGAGATCTTGGGTTACCTCCCAAGCAGCTGCCCTTATTTATTGTCATTGGCTTGACATCATCATTCTCATCCTATGTAATTGGACTTGTGTACTTCAAGTGGACTGGTAACAAATTTAATTCTTCATTAGGAGCATCCTTCAAATCCTGATTTTGCTCCATTCCAGCCCTCAAATCCTCCTTGTATATTTGCTCAAGAGATTCCTGCACTATAGAGTCAACAACATCAATAGCAAAAATAGAATTAACATTACCAAGAT
Organism: Panax notoginseng; assembly: GCA_016801055.1. Classification (NCBI taxonomy): domain Eukaryota; kingdom Viridiplantae; phylum Streptophyta; class Magnoliopsida; order Apiales; family Araliaceae; genus Panax; species Panax notoginseng. The sequence continues at coordinate 122,642,588 of CM029012.1, forward strand.
ACCTCTTAACTTTATATATGCTGAACTGGACATGTGCCTCACACTACAAGAAAAGGGTTTATCTCCGACGAAAATAACTCCGACGGAATACATTCAGTCGATCTTATAGTGTTACCGACAGAATATTCTGTCGAACCTAATTCGGTCAGAAATAATATAAATACGACCGAATTCGGTCGAAAATATGTCTGAGTAAAGGCGCCAAAAAAGCCCGCCAGCGCGAATTGTTATCTCGACAGAATGTTAGTAACTTCGACAAAATGTTCGTCGACTTTAACTTATCCTCGACCAATATAATGTCGACGGAATTCCGTCGAAATTGTTAAATAAAAACAGATCTGCATATTCATTTCAGTCGCTACTCTCTGTCTCTCTATCGCTACTCTCTGTCTCTCTATCTCTCTCTCTCTCAGACGACTTCTCGCCTTCTCAGCCGACCCATCTCTACCTTGCCACCACACATTAGCTGGCGAACACCACACCCCAACACATCGCACCACTCTCTCATCTCTCGTCACTCTGGTCGACCACCACCTGAGCCACCTCCGACCTCCACCTGCGCCACCTCAGACCACCACCGGTACCTGCGCCACCTCCATTCCAGAACCTGCGACCACCACCTCCGAGCACCAGCCTTTTACATTTCAGAACGATTTCTCATTAAGGTTGGGTTTAATTTATATTTTAATTTTTGAATTTTGATTGTGTTGTATATGTGTAATTTTAGCTACTGAGTTGGGAAATTAATGGAAATTAGTATAAATGCTTCGTAAATTAGCTACTGATTGTGATGTATTGTGGCTACTGATTTATGTTTTCATGTATTCATGTATTAATAAAATTGACTACTAATCATTTGGGTAATGAAAAAATTGTGTACTGATTTTAGGTTTTGGAAATTTTGGGTACTGATATGCTTAATTGACTCAATAAGACTGATTTTGGGTATTCATGAAATTGGCTACTCATTCATATGCTTAATTGACTCAATTAGGACTGATTTTGGGACTGCCTTTGGTATATTTTTTATTCTCGACGGAATTCTTATCAGAATTCTTCAATTACAATATATGTGGGCCTTGCTTTATTTTCTTTATGGATTTTAATTAGTTTCTAATATTAAAATATACTAAGTAACATTTACTTAAAATAAAATAAAATAAAAAATATGATATAGTATAATACAAATTAAATTTAAATTAATTAAATTTAATTAATTTAAGATAATAAAATTTAAATAAATTAAATATTATAATATAATACAAAAATACAAATAAATTAAATTAAATAATTTAAAATAAAATAAAATAAAAATATGATTTAATTTAAGATAATAGAAATTAAATTAAATTAAATTTAAAAAAATTGACTTAATTTAATTTAAAATAATATAATACAAAATAAATATAATTAAACTGAGTAGTACTTACTTAGTTAAATAAAATTAAATAAAATAAAATACAATAAAATAAAATAAAAATATGATTTAATTTAAGATAATACAAATTAAAGTAAATTAAATTTAATTCAAAAAAATTGACTTAATTTAATTTAATATAATATAATATAAAATAAATATAATTAAATTGAGTAGCACTTACTTAGTTAAATAAAATCAAAATTAAATAAAATACAATAAAATAAAATAAAATACAATTAAATACAATTAGAAATCCGTTCGACATTCACTCATTAGGAGTGAATGTCGAATAGTTCCCAGTTTGGGACTGTTACTGGATGTTATGTCTCTCACTTAGGTCGGTGCCAATGCACAGGGTGCGTTTTTATAAGTTTTGAGGAACTTTTAGCTGGTGTCTCTACATGTTCTCCGAGTGCATACTTAGACTAAGTTTTCTTGGTCTATTTCGTGTACTTGGAGACCATGGGGAGGTACTGTTGAAAATTTCTGAAAATAGTAGGAACGTGCTTAAGATTGGCACTAGTGAGGAGACGCATCCAGGAACAGGATAGAAGCCTAACCCCTATGGAGTGGAGATATAAACTAGGTAAACTAAATTTCATACTTGGACCACATTCATGATTATTCTTGATCTAATTGGGTATTTTCTTCAATTAAAGATGGATGCCGATCGGAGTTGGATGTATCGTAGGATAAAGATTGATGGGATGGGATTAGTTAATGCGTACCGTGACGAGGTGTCTAATTTTATGAACAAAGCAATAGAACATGCTGATGATCTGAACGGAAAGATGAGATGCCCGTGTCTCAAGTGTAAGAACATGATATGGAAGACTGCCGATGAAGTGAAATTTGACTTGTATTCACGTGGGTTTGTGGATGGGTATTCGGTATGGATTCATCACGGGGAATCAGTTGAGTTTAGAGAACTGTCAGACAGTACTATAGACCAGTCAGATAACTATGACGTCGTGGAGAAGTTGGTAGATGCGTATGGCCCTACGAATATTAACTGGGCTGAAATTGAGCATGCGTCAAGCAGTGCTGATCAAAAAAAGCCAAATGATTCAGCAGCTGCCTTCTACAAGATGCTATCTGAATCAGGGATCCCATTGTATCCTGAACACGACAAGCACACCAGGCTTTCTGCAGTGACGAAGCTTTTACACTACAAAAATGAGCATGACTGCAGTGAGAGAGGATTCAATGATTTGCTTGCTATTTTCAGGGAATTCTTACCTAAGGATAATACCTTGCCCGCGAGTTACTATGAAGTTAAGAAGATGGTTAAGGGGTTGAATCTTGGGTATGAGAAGATCGATGCTTGTGAGCAGGACTGTATGTTATACTATGGGGAGGACAAAGATAAGGTGCAGTGTGATATATGCAATTTGCCTCGGTGCAAAATCACAAAACGTGGGGGGAAGGAGAAACATGTTCCGAAGAAGATATTACGGTACTTTCCTCTTGCGTCGAGGTTGCAGCGTCTATTCATGTCTTCGCATACTGTACCCAGTATGCGTTGGCATAGGACAAGGGACGCCGTCCCTGGCCAGCTTACTCACCCAGCAGATGGAGATGAGTGGAAGAATTTTGATGCTAATTTTCCACAATTTGCCGACGATGTTAGGAATGTCAGGCTTGGCATGGCTACCGATGGATTTTGTCTGTTTAATAATTTTAGTCAGCCATATTCTGTTTGGCCAGTGATTATGGTAGCTTACAATCTTCCACCGTCAATGTGCATGAGGGATCCGTATCTTTTCTTGACTTTACTAAAACCGGGGGATAAGAGTCCTACAAAAGACATCAACGTGTACCTTAGACCGTTAGTTGATGACTTAAGATGTTGTGGGAAACAGGGGTTTAGACTTTTGATAAATCTGTCAGACGAAATTTTTTGATGAAGGCAGCCTTGTTGTGGACTATCACTGACTTTCCGGCACTTGGGATGGTCAATGGTTGGTCGACCCATGGTAAATTGTCATGTCCAGTCTGTATGGGGGATGTGCAGGGCACACACCTGCGTTATGGGTGAAAAACTAGTTTCTTTGGAACTGCTCGAAGATTCTTGCCTGTTGAGCACAGTTATAGAAAGATGTCTACACAGTTTAATAGAAAAACAGAAAAGAAGGGGGTTGTTGGTCGCTTGTCGGGCAGCGATGTATTGAGATGGCTAAATGATTTGACATTTCCACCGCCTGGGAAGGAGCATGGTAAGTTGAGAGCAATAGGGTACGGTAATGCTCATAATTGGACACACTCGCCCATTTGGTTTGAGTTGCCATACTGGGGTACACTAGCACTTCGTCATTGCATAGATGTCATGCATACGGAGAAAAATGTGTTCGAGAACTTGTTTTACACCGTGCTAGATACGAGTGGTAAAACAAAAGACAATGACAAATCACGTAAAGACTTGGAGGAAATGAACATCAGGCGGGAATTGTGGCTTCATCCTAACAACTCAAAACCAAAAGCTCTATTTTGTCTTACCAAGCAACAGGTTGAAAACATTTGCAAGTGGCTTAGTGCATTAAAGCTACCAGATGGTTATGCTTCTAACATCTCTCGATGTACTAAGGTTGAGCAGTTAAAAATTACCGGATTCAAGAGTCATGACTGTCATGTATTCATGTAGAAGTTGATTCCAATTGCCTTTCGTGAAGTATTACCGAGGAATATTAATGATGCATTTACCGCACTTTCAAAATTTTTTCGGGATATTTGCTCTACTGTTATAAGGTATAGTGATATGGAGCAGATGGAGAAAAATATAGTGTTGACAATGTGTAAGCTCGAAATGATCTTACCTCCAGGGTTCTTTGACTCGATGGAGCATTTGCCTATTCATCTGCCATATGAACTTAAGCTTGGAGGAGCGGTGCAATATCGATGGATGTATCCTTTTGAGAGGTAATATCACCTACATTAGGTTATAATCATCACCTGAATATTGTTTTAGCCGATATATTGTCTTATTTCAGGTATATGCGTCGATTAAAACAGAAAGTTAAAAACAAAGCTCGTGTAGAGGGATCTATAGCTGAACGTTATACGGAGGAAGAGCTTGTCAACTTCTGCTCGCTATACTTTGACGATGTAGTCTCAACGAAGCACAATCGTCGTAGTCGGAATGAGGTCGTCGTCGATCCCCAAACGCGTGCTAATGAGTTGGCTGTATTCACTTATCCGGCCAAACCATTTGGACATGAGACGACGACTTACTTAACCGATAAAGATTAAAATATTGTATCTACATATGTGCTTCTGAATATGCTTGAAGTATCGTCGTACATCAACTATGTATTATTTCAAGTTGACAATGAATTTTTCATACCGTAATCAAATAATTAAACAATTGCCATATTATTGTATGCAGCGCATTCGAATTGGAATCGCGAGCTTCTAACCCGGGGTTGACTACATCACAGATGGAAGCATTCACTAGTGACAATTTCCATCAGTGGTTTAAGAGAAGGGTTGAAGAAGAGAACGATTATGAGCGTTTTAGAGATGTCATTTTAGGCCCGTACAAACTCGTTAGTTCATTTCCAGGTTGTATCGTGAATGGGTATAGATTCAAGGTTGATGACTTGAATGAATTGACATCAGTCAACTCTGGCGTTGTCGTGTTGGGAAGTTGTTATGGAGATTCTGAGTCCAATTACTATGGAAGATTAAAGGAAGTGGTTGTGCTCAATTATCCAGGTGCTAAAAAGGTCGTTACATTTAAGTGTCGCTGGTTTGATACTGCAAAGGGTGTTAAAGTTGATCGTAATAGAATCGTCACAGTAGATATAAAATTGAATTTACAGTCTGATGACGTATTTGTGTTAGCAAGCCAAACAACTCAAGTGTACTACGCCCCTAATGTCGTAAATTATAGAACCCCCTGGTATACAGTTGTCACAACGAAGACTCGATCATTTGATGGTACGGATTACCCGTTGCAAGAACAAGTTAGCAATCCCAGCCACGTTGTGCTAGATGATGACGACGTGGTGGTTGATGATGTCGTTAACGTACTCGATGTTGATGAAGTGGAGGAAGATGTGGTTGCCAGTCCGTATGTGGTGGTAGAAGATGATACTGAGGAAGAAATTGATACAGAAGAGGAAGTGACAGAATCAGAAGATGGAAATGAAAATGATTTTGATTCTGACGGGTTTGAAGACGGGTTTGAAGACATACTACTTCACTAATTGGTGTTTTGTAAATATTATACAACGAAATTAGATATAATAATTGCAATAAAATTTAATTAATGTCATCGTATCTATGTCTGTTATTTCAGTAGTACAGCTATGCCTCGACATAGCGGTGGAGGTGGTCGTGGTGGCGGCCGCTCCAGATCGGGCGACGGCTCCCAGGGCGGGTCGTCTTCAGATGCTAGTGAGTTAATTTCTAATTAGCGCATTAGTAACGTGTTTTTCATAACTATATTATACATTCATTGACAATGTCATAACTATATTAAATATACAGATGCTAGACGTCGACGTCAGCGAGGGCCTAACCTCGGTCGATTAGGCCATCCGCCGGCAGTGCCTGACGTCGTTCTAGTTAATGTCGGCTCGTCTGTGTAGGTTTCAACTATCACTTATATATGTTCAATCGCGATGATATCAATTAGAATGTTCTTAATAAATTTTGTATTCTAGTATTATGGATCTTGTCGCTAAGGCGACTGTACACGCCATCTGCCTGGCGCATCTCCCTACTGGCTGCATGCGATTTATCCAGTACTCGCGCTACGATGCCGGCTTCATGGTGATAGTTTTGCGGGAGTTTCACGTAAGTCGAATTATATTTATTAAATCAAGGTTCATGTTATTTACATATTGTTCAAATAATTAATAAGATGTATGTTATGTCTGTTTGATAGAGACACTATAGATACGAGACCGACATCACTGAGGCGGACGGTGACGCCGTTATCATTGCCCACATCTCGAACAATTATGCCGGCTGGCTGTACGAGATGCGACAGAGGGCAGTCCGGGCGATAGAAGAATCGCCCGGGACTACTCTGCGAGATCATCAGCCGCCGACAGTATCAGATCCAGCATGGGCTGCGATGTGTGCGTATTGGGATGATGTTGCGTTCAAGACCAAATCAGAGCAGATGAAGAAGAATCGAGGCAAGCTGCGAGTTGTACATACTTCTGGCTCGCAGTCGTTTCTGGAGGTTAAAGCGGTATGTATTTATCTTTAGTTTAGTTTAATATTAAACTGCAACATTATGTAATTTAAGTTGATATTATTTAATGTATATGATTTAGGCCATGCAGAGTAGCTTGGGCCGACCTCCTACTATGATGGAGTTCTGGGATAGAGTCCATACGCCGAAGGGCTCTACTTCGGGGTCGACAATGTCTCCAGCAGCACTAGCTATACGGGTAATACATTTACTATAATAAATATTATTTATGATAATATTACGTAATTTATATGATGATACCAATATAACTCACATGTACATATATCAAATTACAGGAGCTGTTTCAGAAGATCTGCAGCCAGCGTATAGCAGAGTTGCAGGCTGCTAGGGGCGATGCTGAGACGTTAGATTCCACCGTCCCTCCGCCCGAGATTAGTTTATCTCAGGACGAGGAGACGGCTCTCTGGGTCGCGTCTCAGGATACTCCCACTAGTACTAACGGGCGGTATCGAGTGCTAGGGTTACCGAGGATACCAGCCTATACACTGCCAGGAGGTATAATATTTTTAGTTTATTTCTTGTTTATGAATAAAGAAAATTTGTCATATTATTCATGTTATATTTATTTTTGTAGGCTCTAGCCAGCGTCTGCGTCCGAGAGCCCCTGTCGGACCATCACATACGGGCGCTGGCTTAGACGATGTTTTGTTCCAGTGTGTTATGGCTGCGGTGTTGGAAAGGTTTGAGACCGATCCGCTGTTCCATCGTCAGGACCTTCCCAGCCGTTCTCGCCTCCATCAGCTTGCGCAGGACGTTGCAGCTAGTGCCACCGCCGAGAGTACGGGTATCCCTCCGGAGCAGTGGGCCGCGATACGCGACGAGATTGTTCGAATGGTGGTTACCTTAGTCGAGGACGCGTTTGGGCCGATGTTGAGTCAGCCCTCGACTGCTCAGGTATACTATTCGTTTTAAATTCAAATATATATTCTGCATATAATTTAATTTTCATTTAGTTATCTTTAACTGAATCATATATATGGACTAATGAGTTGCATTATATTATATCAACAGGGTGATGAGCGGACTGACGAACGGGATGACGATGGTGGCGATTTTCATACTCCAGAGCAGTGTCGACGCCCGCCCGATGATCCTCCTCATACCGGGGGCTCTACTAGCTAGTTTTACTTAGTTTACATTCGTTTAATTTGTAGTTTACATTATTTTTGATGTATTAATGTAGTTTAAACCTTGGCATTTAGTTTAATTTAGCTTAATTAGATGTTTGATATACATTAGTTTAGATTAATGGGATGTTTTTGACCTTTTTACTTATCATTTAGTTGGTTTTTTACATATTGTCGGTCTTGGTAATTGTAATTCGTGTTATTGGTTATATTGTTAGCTTGTGTATGTGTATGTGATGTTGGAGGTTATATTGTTAGCTTGTGTATGGGTATGTGCTGTTGGAATACAGGTACAGGTACAAGATGTGGGTTAAATCCTTGGATATTGCAAAAATAAATTAAATATTAAAAAAAACAGTCATTATTCTCGACGGAATATAACTATTCTCGACGGACTTCTGTTGAAAATAATAACTCCCCAATTTTGGCCTACTGCCACGTGTCATGCTTATCACCGACTGAATACTATCGACCGACTATTTTCAGTCGAACATATAGTAACCCCGACCGAATATTCAGTCGACGATAAGTCCGTCGATTTTAAGTATCTCCGACTGAAAGATCGATGGACTTAATTTCGACCTGCTTATATACGACCGAATTTCCGACCAAATATTTCGTCGAAAATATGGTTAACCTCGACGGAATATGCTTATTTCCAACCGAATATTCTGTCAGAAATAATCCTTTTTGTTGCAGTGTCATCCAATTCCATAGTTAAGGTCCAATGGTATGTATCATGTAGTGTTTTTATTATTTGCACCGATGTACCCTCTATATCCTCTTTGTAAATTTCTGCAGAACTTATCAAATTGTTCTCCTCTTCCTCTTGTTCATCCTTTTCAGACTTTGAATACCTAATTTCTTCTTCAAATTCAGTAGTAGCCTCAAGCACTTCCAACTGGTTTCCACTAGTGAACTCCTCATCATCTTTAAGTTCTTGTTCCCTATTCGAGATTTCTTCTAGGAATTTTTCATTAGACTCTGTATATCACCACGTTGAATTCTTTCCAACTTTCCAATTCCTTGTTAGAACTTGGGGAAAAGGTAGTTTCGGTTCATAAGCTGAAAGAGGTGGAAATTTATGCTTGAGTACATCACTGCTGTTTGTTTCACTATTGTCTGACTTGTTTTGTATTGACTTTCCTTGTTGCTGATCCTCTGCACCACATCTCAATGTTATGGCACTTACATTTGAACAGTTTGAGAAAGTGACCTTCCTATTGTGGTTGCAAGTTGACCAACTTGGTCCCTCAAATCTTGAACAGAAGTTCTTGTCCCTTGCTGGAATTGTTGTGTCTGACTCATGAACTGTTGTGTTTGGTTCATGAATGCGTTGAACATATCCTCCATAGATGTCCCAGAATTGACAGGTACTTCTTGATTTTCTGTGTGGTACTGAGGTTGAGCTTGTTGAATACCTTGTGTATTCCTTGCAGCCATTTGTCGAACTAAAATAGTTAAATCAGAAATCTGCTGCTCTAAGTCTCTCGTGCTTACCCCATTTACCCTTTATGGTGTGTGATCCATCTTAGTTCCATACTGTTGTGAGTTAGCTGCCATGTTTACAATTAAGTTCATTGCCGCTTCTGGAGTCTTGTCTACCAGTGCTCCTCCACTTGCTGCATCAATCATGCTTCTTTCCATTGGTAGCAACGCCTCATAGAAGTAATGGATCAAGTAATGTTCATCAATTCCATGAGGTGGACAGCTGGAACACAACTTCTTGAACCTTTCCCAATACTCATAAAGATTCTCTCCATTGAACTACCTGATTCCACATATCTCCTTTCTTATATCGGTAACTCTTGATGCAGGAAAATACCTCTCCAAGAATAACCTTTGCATATCAGTCCATGATCGTATTGATCCTGAAGATAGATAGTATAACCAATCTTTAGCCAAATCTGCTAAGGAAAAAGGAAAAAGTCTAAGCTTGATATGCTCCTCTGTCACTCCTTGTGCTTTCATCGTGGAACACACCACATGAAACTCCTTTAGATGCTTATATGGATTTTCACCTGTAAGACCTCGAAAAGTAGGCAAAAGATGAATTAGTCTAGAGTTAAGTTCAAAAGAAACATCTAAATTAGGATACTCAATACAAAAAGATGGTTGAGTCAGATCAAGAGTAGCCAGTTCTTTCAAAGTTCTGGTATTTTGTGGCACCGCCATCTCTTCCACTTCAAATGATGGAACAAGAGCTTCTTTTATATTTGTAATTTTCTCTATCTCTTGATCAAAATTTAAGTCAATAAAGTTAGAGAATTGAGTCATAAAACAAAAACAAAAAGAAAATAATAAAAATAAACGAAAACAAAGAATAAACAAAACAAATAACACCCCCCGGCAACGGCGCCAAAATTTGGGAGTTGTCGTTCACACTCCTAAATTAACCTCACTTTCACTTTACAAATTTAAACAATTAGCACAGTAGTAAGCAGGGATCGATCCCACAGAGAGTGATTTGCTTTATATTTATCCTATGATTTCTAATGAAAAGGGGATTTTTAATTAATTAACTAAATTAACAAGAATAAACTAATAAGAATAAACAATGAATAAAAAGTTTCAGTTCTTCAGTTCAGTATCATCTGTTTATAATAATAGATTAATCAAATGTAACATTATTTACCCTTCAATGAAACTAATAGTTCTAAGTAACAACAAGCTCTGCTACCCGAAACTCCCCTTAGATTGTCACTCAATGAAACAAGCTCTTCACAAGATTCTAACAATTATATAACCTAGAATAAGCTCTCTAGATTTAATATAATAGCAGCATTAAGAACTAGGGAATTAGACTATTTCAAGCAACAAACACATAAGCTCAGATTGTTTAACTTGTCTTCTGATAATCATAGCAATACTCAAAACCTTGTCCACAATCAGATATTACTAATTCCTACTTGTGATTAGAAATAATATCAATTACATATAATATTATTCCTTGATCTAGCATATGATATTTGTTAACCAACTCAATCCTGCAGAAATCAAATCAGTTAAGCCAAATAACATTCAGAAATTAAATCAGATTATCAAGAATGAATTTTATGTGAGAAGAATAAATAATGAATACTCAATTAACCATTAATTATAAATAAGGTTCAACATCCCTTAGAACTGAATAAAAAGAACTTAGCTCATGTCTTCAATCCTCCAATGTAGTAGATGAGAGAATGTAGTAGATGATTGAATGAATAAAATCTTGACTCTCATCCTCTATTTATAGTGCTAGACAAAGTCCTAAATCTTATAGGAAGTAGAAATCCAAATCCTAAAAGGAATTACAAATCATAACTAATTTCCATATAGAAATAAAATCTAATTTGGAAATAAATCTTAATATAAAGTAAATCCTAAAGCTAATAGAAATAATAATCCCATTCCATGTTGAAATCTGCCAAAATCTGCATTTAGAAACTTTCCAAAAATCCAAGATTTTCCAATTTTCGCGCTGAAATTCGTTGCGGCGAATTTTCATTTTCTGTTGCGACGTCCTTTGGTGAAACAACCATAACTTTTGATCCGGAAGGAGTTACGGGGCCTGCTAGCTATCAAAACGAAGATATCGACGAGATCTACAACTTTCATTCTTTGAGATTTGACATAATATAGATTTAGCAAGGTGAAATCAGGCTCCAAATGTCTGCTACGCAAATTACAACTTCCAAATGTTGAGGTTCAACTTCCGTCTAGTAAAAATATCATAACTTCTTCATACGAACTCCGATTGGGACGATTCAAGATGTTCTGAAAAGCTAAGGAAGAGCTCTACAATAAAATCCAAGTCCCAAGCCAAGACCATGCATCCAACTTAATGCTAAAAACCATGCAATTTAAACAATTAGCACAGTCGTAAGCAAGGATCGATTTCACATAGAGTGATTTATTTTATATTTATCCTATGAATTCTAATGAAAAGGGGATTTTTAATTAATTAACTATATTAACAAGAATAAGTTAATAAGAATAAATAATGAATAAAAAATTTCAGTTCTTCAGTTCAGTATCATCTTTTTACAATAATAGATTAATCAAGTGTAACATTATTTACCCTTCAATGAAACTAATAGTCCTAGGTAATAACAAGCTCTGCTACCCGAAACTCCCCTTAGATTGTCACTCAATGAAAAAAGCTCTTTACAAGATTCTAACAATTATATAACCTATAATAAGCTCTCTAGATTTAATATAATAGCAGCATTAAGAACTAGGGAATTAGACTATTCCAAGCAACAAACACATAAACTCAGATTGTTTAACTTGTCTTCTGATAATCATAGCAATACTCAAAACCTTGTCCACAATCAGATATTACTAATTACTACTTGTGATTAGAAATAATATCAATTACATATAATATTATTCCTTGATCTAGCATATGATATTTGTTAACCAACTCAATCCTGCAGAAATCAAATCAGTTAAGCCAAATAACATTCAGAAATTAAATCAGATTATCAAGAATGAATTTTATGTGAGAAGAATAAATAATGAATACTCAATTAACCATTAATTATAAATAAGGTTCAACATCCCTTAGAACTGAATAAAAAGAACTTAGCTCATGTCTTCAATCCTCCAATGTAGTAGATGAGAGAATGTAGTAGATGATTGAATGAATAAAATCTTGACTCTCATCCTCTATTTATAGTGCTAGACAAAGTCCTAAATCTTATAGGAAGTAGAAATCCAAATCCTAAAACGAATTACAAATCATAACTAATTTCCATATAGAAATAAAATCTAATTTGGAAATAAATCTTAATATAAAGTAAATCCTAAAGCTAATAGAAATAATAATCTCATTCCATGTTGAAATCTGCCAAAATCTACATTTAGAAACTTTCCAAAAATCCAAGATTTTCCAATTTTCGCGCTGAAATTCGTTGCGGCGAATTTTCATTTTCTGTTGCGACGTTCTTTGGTGAAACAACCATAACTTTTGATCCGGAAGGAGTTACGGGGCCTGCTACCTATCAAAACGAAGATATCGACGAGATCTACAACTTTCATTCTTTGAGATTTGACATAATATAGATTTAGCAAGGTGAAATCAGGCTCCAAATGTCTGCTACGCAAATTACAACTTCCAAACGTTGAGGTTCAACTTCCGTCTGGTAAAAATATCATAACTTCTTCATACGAACTCCGATTGGGACGATTCAAGATGTTCTGAAAAGCTAAGGAAGAGCTCTACAATAAAATCCAAGTCCCAAGCCAAGACCATGCATCCAACTTAATGCTAAAAACCATGCAATTTAAACAATTAGCACAGTCATAAGCAAGGATCGATTTCACATAGAGTGATTTATTTTATATTTATCCTATGAATTCTAATGAAAAGGGGATTTTTAATTAATTAACTATATTAACAAGAATAAGTTAATAAGAATAAATAATGAATAAAAAATTTCAGTTCTTCAGTTCAGTATCATCTTTTTACAATAATAGATTAATCAAGTGTAACATTATTTACCCTTCAATGAAACTAATAGTCCTAGGTAACAACAAGCTCTGCTACCCGAAACTCCCCTTAGATTGTCACTCAATGAAAAAAGCTCTTTACAAGATTCTAACAGTTATATAACCTATAATAAGCTCTCTAGATTTAATATAATAGCAGCATTAAGAACTAGGGAATTAGACTATTCCAAGCAACAAACACATAAGCTCAGATTGTTTAACTTGTCTTTTGATAATCATAGCAATACTCAAAAGCTTGTCCACAATCAGATATTACTAATTACTACTTGTGATTAGAAATAATATCAATTACACGTAATATTATTTCTTGATCTAGCATATGATATTTGTTAACCAACTCAATCCTGCAGAAATCAAATCAGTTAAGCCAAATAGTATTCAGAAATTAAATCAGATTATCAAGAATGAATTTTATGTGAGAAGAATAAATAATGAATACTCAATTAACCATTAATTATAAATAAGGTTCAACATCCCTTAGAACTGAATAAAAAGAACTTAGCTCGTGTCTTCAATCCTCCAATGTTGTAGATGAGAGAATATAGTAGATGATTGAATGAATAAAACTCTGACTCTCATCCTCTATTTATAGTGCTAGACAAAGTCCTAAATCCTATAGGAAGTAGAAATCCAAATCCTAAAAGGAATTACAAATCATAACTAATTTTCATATAGAAATAGAATCTAATTTGAAAATAAATCTTAGTATAAAGTAAATCCTAAAGCTAATAGAAATAATAATCTCATTCCATGTTGTAATCTTCCAAAATCTGCATTTAGAAACTTTCTAAAAATCCAAGATTTTCCAATTTTCGCGCTAAAATTCGCTAGGGCGAATTTTCATTTTCTGTTGCGACGTCCTTTGGTAAAGCAACCATAACTTTTGATCCGGAAGGAGTTACGGTGCCTGCTACCTATCAAAACGAAGATATTGACGAGATCTACAACTTTCATTCTTTGAGATTTGACATATTATGGCTGTAGCAAGGTCGAAATCAGGCTCCAAGTGTCTGTTATGCAAATTACAACTTCCAAACTTTGAGGTTCAACTTCCGTCTGGTAAAAATATCATAACTTCTTCATACGAACTCCGATTGGGACAATTCAAGATGTTCCGAAAAGCTAAGGAAGAGCTCTACAATAAAATCTAAGTCTCAAGCCAAGACCATGCATCCAACTTAATGCTAAAAACTCTGCACTTTTCTCTTTTTTCTCATTTCAGCTCCAATTCTTCCTGAAATCATTAAACACATTAATAAGCTCATATACACATGAAACATGGAATAAAACTAAACATAAAGGAATTAAAATAAATAAATAATATGCACTCATCACTAATTACCAAATTTTTATTTTTTAACCAATTGACACCATTCCAACTACTTTATTTTCGTTTCTTGATATACTAACACAATCTATAATCAATTTACATATTATATCAAGGTTTAAACATAAAATTTTGGACTCAATTAAGCCATTTTCACACATATACACACTGTTCTTGGAGTCTTCTACTTCAAACCAAATTTTCACGAATTTGTTCACTAAATACTACCTATGTATGACCATTATCAGATTGCATGTATATATAATCAACACCTCAACCCTATTCCAACACATATAATAGTTATTGAAAAGCAAAAATTTGGAATTTAGGATAGATTATACCTTAATCCTTTGTTTGCAAGATGATGATAACAAGGTTTAGAAATCCTTCTCCTTCTTCTTGACAAAATTATAGAGAATTCTCTCTCAACTTCAATGTGTTTCCCTCTTGTTCTTCTTTTCTAACCTATGTATTTAGCCTTAGGAATATACGCGTAGATATAAACTGATATGGCATTTCCCCCCACGTACACTTCAGTTAAAAAAAACAAAACGCCTATCGGTTATGTTATGCCAAAGGCCATAAGGCTGTGTTTGGCTACACAAAAATTCCCCCCTTTTCAATTTCTTTTGATAACATTTATATTATATAGTTCCATGTATCACACTTTTAATTTAATTAATTTCCATTTGTCACGCACTTATTCAATTAATTTTAATAACTTACAATTACAATTATAATTTCCATTATAATTATTTTTATATTACTACATATCTAATTTAATTATTAAATTAAACTAGAACATCATTTTATTTTATTTTATTATTTTCTTAAATATTAAACAATTCATTTATTTTATTATTTCATTAAATTAAATCTTCAAATAATAAAATTACCATTAATTAATTTAGATAACATATACACTCAACTAAATTATTACATCACAATTCATCAATTATTTATTTATCTCCATAAATAAATTAATTAAAATATTTATTTAATTCAATAAATATTTAAAATTAATTACAAAATTCTCAATCGTTACAAAAAGCACTAGCGCCCCTGTAAACTCCAACTCAGTAATGAACTGCCAGTCCATCGGTGTCATCATCACCTCACAATCTAGCAAATGGAGAGTCTGAGTCTGGAGAGACCAGCGCTCAGACAAATCCCTTAGATAACCCCAGGGGCAACGACGGGGAGGAGTAGAAAAGAAAGCCTAAAAGCCCCATGAATGGACGATCTCCTGGTACTCTGGATGGAGGGTCTGGTACAAAGAGTGAATGCTAAACCAGTTCCCCCTGGGCAAAGTAAAGCTAGGAACCCGCATCAAATTACAAATCAAAGGTCAAAACCCTTGCCCCAAAAGTAAGAAAATAAAGATGGAAACAACTATTACCTCGTTCGTATGAAGATAGATCGAGGGAAGACGACTCAAATCATCCAAAAGATCTGGAATCGTCACGTTAATAGCTGGACTCTCCCGGTGGGGAATAGAAGAAGAAGTAGCAAGGTCCACAATAGGAACATCCTCCTCCTCGTCCACGACATCCAGCCTTTTAACCCGGGTATGGCGAATAACTAACTCAGTCAATCGGCGAGGTTGCCGGGCTAGACGAGGCTGATGAACATCAGAAGCTCTCCTCCTCACACTTGCAGAGGCCCTACGAGAGCTACTCGCCTGATCTGGATCCATAATCTGGACAAAGTCTCTAAATCACCTCAAAAAGAGTGGGGTATGTTTTAAACTTAAAGCTTATTAAATTCAAATCATTACATCATGCATAGCCTATGTGAAAACATGCATTGGTTTAACATACTTCCCTAGTAGAGTTAAAATTGCATGCCCAGACTCGTGAAAAAATTTCGCCGGAGTCTCCTTTGTAAAATGGACTATCCACATGCATATAGGCATGACTAGGTGACCATTCAGTAGGACACCAACCTAAAATCATGAACATCTTATATGCATGAAAAAAATCCAAATTAGATCCACCATGGCAGCCAAATTACCGTGTGTGCTTTATTTGAAAACATGTGCTCATTTGTCCTTTAAATAGGATGAATAAACTAGCAAAAAAAGGTGCAAAATGACGGTCTCAAAAGTTAGTTTTTTTTCACATCAATATGTTTAACATGATAAAATATGAACATTTACTAAGTTGAATAATTTTTATCAAGTCATATAAGCATGCATATTCACTGTATTGTGTTTAGAAGCATTCTATATGAAATATAACGGTCAAAATTTAAAAAGAAAGCATGTAAACGTTACCAGGATAGTGCAGAACATTTGTACGGTGATGGATTTTGCAAAAAATAGCCCGAACTCAGTAGATCTGAAGAGGAAATTTTGGATTTTCTATTTTGTTCAACTTGAAAATGACTTATGAAAGAGAAGGCAGGGAGTAATTATAACCGATGGGAGCCGCAGGTCAACTCGCGGTAGCCATGGGTCTACCTATAGCCACCTAGGGTGGTTCCCACCCCCTCCAGCTTGATCAAATTTGAGTTACAATGGAGTTCCCGGAAGCTAAAAAAGTCAAATCTGGGAAAAAGGTGTTACGCGATTGAGCGGAAAGGGCTTGAAACCCTAAATTCAGATACCAAAATTCTGATCTACATGTAAGTCATTGGTATCAATCCGGATGTGGGGTTCAGAAAATCGATGATTGAGGTTATTGAAAACGGCCCTTGTTAAAATGTTGAGAAGGTCCGGTGTCATAAACCATTAGTCTTAAATGCATCAAAATATTAAGTTTTGTTCAGGGATGCAATTCAGTAGAAAGCTTTCCCTGACAGAGATATCAGGTATGTTCGATATTGCAAATCGTTGGCGACAACTCCAGCGTAAAATAGGGAAAGATCCGATGATGTAAGCCATTGAAAACTACTTCAACGAAGGTCCGAATGTCTAACATTGCAAACCATTGGCGACAACTCCAGCGTAGCATCGGGAATGGTCAGGTGATGTAAGCCATTGAAAACTACTTCAGCGAAGGTTAGAATGATTGATATTGCAAACTGTTGGCGATAACTCTAGCTTAGCATCGGGAATGGTCCAGTGATGTAAGCTGTTGAAAGCAACTTCAATGAAGGTCAGAATGATTGACATTGTAAACCGTTGGTGACAACTCCAGCGTAGCATTAGGAAAGATCCGGTGATGTAATCCGTTGAAAACTACTTCAACGAAGGTCAGAACTACTGACATTGCAAACCGTTGGTGAAAACTCCAAAGAGCATCGGGAAAGATCCGGTGAAGTAAGCCATTGAAAACTACTTCAACAAAGGCCAGAATGATTGACATTACAAACTGTTACCGACAACTCCAGCGTAGCATCGCGAATGGTCCAGTGACCTAAGCCGTTGAAAGATACTGCAACGAAGGTCAGAATGATTGACATTGTAAACTGTTGGCGACTACTCCAACGTAGCATCGGGAATGGTCCGGTGGTGTAAGCTATTTAAAACTACTTCAACGAAGGTCAGAGTGTCTAAGAGTACAAATTGTTGGTGATAACTCTAGCATAGCATCGGGAATGTCCGGTGACGTATGCCATTGAAAGCCACTTCAACGAAGGTCAGGGTATCTGATATTGCAAACCATTGGTGACAACTCCAACGTAGCATCGGGGATGACCGATGATGGAATCTATTATATAAATCCCTAGTCGAGGCACCGCGAAGGTTCGGTGATTTTCAGACCGTTGTAAACTACTGTTCAAGCAGAAAATATTCTATCTCCAGCAGAGCTATCGGCATCAAACTGATAGATAACCCGAGCGGTGGTGACAATCCCAGCGTAACGACAGGACGAATCCAATGATGGAAACAAAGGCAAGCTATCATCGGGATAAACATCAATAATCCCCAGGGAGTCTATCACAAAAGAGAGGAACATCTTCGGCGGAAATAAAGTTAAAAAGCACTTCTAAAGATAAAGAACGTTGGTGACAACCTCAACATAAAAATCCAATGGTCTCAGCCATAGGAAAACCTCCACAGTAGGGATTTTGAAAATATCTCTACAACTTGTCGTCGAATCAGTCTCAATAGCACTGATGGACATTGCAAGTCGTTGGCGACAACCCTAGCGTAGCATCGGGAAAGATCCGGTGATGAAAGCTTTGTAAACTACCAGTCGAGTAGACATCAAAGCGGTTTAATAGAGATCATCACTGACAATTCCATCCCCACCAAAAATGGCAGGAGCAGTCAGTGATAGAATCCCGTTGGAAATAATTCCAACAAAAAACATCCAGCATCCATAACATCACATCATGTTGCATTGCATGGCATCTTTTAAATATTGTCGTATTTTAAGTGTCTAGTAATCTTTATCATGTCCATACTATTACAATACATAAACATGATAAAGAGGGGCATCTGTAGACACTCGAAATTTTGCATTCCTGTTACTAACCATGTAGTAGGGCAAAATCATCTTTTATCTCCCAGAGACAACCCTGGAAGTGAAATCATCAATTCAAACCCCGAAGATAACCCTGGGAGATCAAATCAAATCCTAGAGACAACCCCGAGAGATTAAATCTCAACCTCGAAGACAACCCTGGGAGATCAAACCCATCCCCGGAGATAACCCCGAGAGATCAAATCTAGCCCCGGTGATAACCCCGAGAGATTAAGTTAACCCCCGGGGACAACCCCGGGAAATCAAGTTAAGCTTCGGAGATAACCCCAGGAGATCAAGTCCAACCCTGGAAACAACCCCATGAGATCAAATCAAGCCCCGGAGACAACCCCGAGAGATTAAACCATCCTCAAAGACAACCCTGAGGATTGTCAAAAGTCAAACGACAATCCAATCTCGGAGACAACCTTGAGAATAGACGACTATAACTGCATCAAGCCCGAAACCAACCCGGGAGGGGAAAATAGTAATTTTTCCAAATCAACATCAATTTAGCATAAATCACTGCAAAAGAAGTCATGCAGAACCATAACATCAATCCCGAGTGAAAACAACACAAGATATCTCAATGGATGGACTGCGAAGACATGAAGATCTGGTCATGGACCCATCTTCTCGGATTCAAAAAATATCAAATCCCATTTCATTATGTAGCTCTCGTCAAATACTTTTTGAAAAGGTATAGCACGCCTCCATCAGATTTCCGGATTGAAAATTATGAAGGTTCGAGCGGATAATGCGTTGGCCCGTGTGCACGTACTTTTAGACAATAGGACCCACGAAGCCAGGGCCCACCCAGGCAACCGCAGGTAGACCCGCGGCTACTTTGGTCTATAAATAAGACCCCCCATCAGCCATAAAAGAAAAGGAAAAAAGGAAAAAAAAGAAAAAAAGAGAGAAAACTCTATCCATTTCAGCTCTTAACCCCACCTATAGTGTTCCAAACATCAATATTCTTCTTTCTAAACACTTATAAACATATATATTCTACGACATATCAAATTTTAACCGGTGGAAACTGAGTTTTCAAGCTCCAAAATCGGTTTAAAGCCTTCTTTGTAGCACACTGTAAGATTTTTTCAAATTTGAAGCTTTCTACTACTTTAATATATATATATATATATATATATATATATATATATATATATATATATATGTATTAACTCTCTACTACATTTAAATATCTGTTTTAACTGTTCATTCAATGTAAATCCATAATATTTAAATCTGTGAACCATATTCATCTAAATCTAGCCATATCTAACTTTTAACCGGTTCAAAAGTTGTAAAACTGGAACCTTTGAGCTAAAATGGCTAAGATTTATTTAAATCTAGTTTTCTTTCTAATTTTGTTTTGTAAATATTAAGCAACCATGTAACCCTAGATCTGTATCTAGAGGGAACGAGAAGCTTGGCTACGCGCAGAAAGGGATTTAATTGATGAATCCTTTGTTTTGCGTCGTTTAGATTAAATATCTATTTTATTTCAGTTTCCTCGTTAGGCAGGCTATACATATGATATTATGTGAGCCTAGGAGCCACGGGATCTAAGATCTAGTTGACGGATCTAGATCTAGTTCCCATGACGACCATTTTTTAGCTGTACAACTAGTTTGTAAATTATTTATGGTGTTTGGACATCCTTCGATGGCTTTCATGCCCATAAGGAGCCCAACACTTATATGTATTTTATTTTGTCGAAGATCCTTTGCATCTCGAGAATAAAATCAAATCAAACCGAATACAAAATAAAACGAAAGTATCAAAGGCCTCAATTACTATGTGAGCATAAGGGTTTGAAAAATTGTTTTCAAAACATCATTTCTGTATATATTGCTGAAAATTGAACTTTTATACATGTCAAACCATTTGTATATAGGTGCAAATGAGGTATAACACTACTTCTAAATAATACACTTAGTCCCAATTAAACACACACACTTCAAATAAATAGGGAATTAAAAAGACGCGGTAACCATGTTTTCACGGAAGTCAGGGGGTGCCTAACACCTCCCCCTCGCTTAATCAATCCCCCGAACTCTATAAATCTCGATTTCCAAGGCATGTTAAACAGAGTCCAACAATTGGGCCTTTGTGTAAACCTTTTCAAATTCGGTTGAGTTGGTTCAACCAATAGAAAACTACCAATTGGCGACGCTGAATTTTCAAATCGTCGACATTTTGTGTTGGACTCTTTTCAAACTCTCCCTTTCAAATAAAGTTCAACACATAGAAAACATAAAGGGTAAAAAAGAGGAATTCCAAATAAAGGAAATTTTTCTCGACGTCAACAGTGACTAATAAAGGAACCCTAATGGAGTGTTACTTGTCTGTCATTAGAAGTTCCTAATGTGATTGTAGTACAAGTGATCCTTAGACTTAAGATCATCATAGTATCTTGTATATACTGAATTATGTTTTGACATATTTCTTAATATTGTTGTGTATATCGTAGGGTATGTTTGTATATACAAGATACTATAATGATCTTAAGTCTAAGGGAGAGAATGTCTTATGTGATTCGATAAAGTGACAACTTGAAAATCCCTTACCAGGGTTTAATGGAAATTAGAAATGTGTTTGTAATTTACATTAACTATAGTTGTGCATTTTAGAATTGAAATAAATATAATCAAATAAACAAAACTTGATAGTAATTTCATGTTTTATATTTGATTAAGACATTTTATGGTAGAAGGATTGAATTGTACGATAACTATTCACGGAATGTAACTTCTTTTTATTCTTTGTCATAATTTTTGTGATTAACTTTGAATTCATATTATCTGAATAGTTATGATACATTATTTATAAGGTGTCACTCATGATGTAGAATAAATATTATTTATTTATATTTGAATTAAAGGAGCTTAATTCATTATAAATAATATTAGAATGGTTCTAATTTATTTACTCTACTACTGGCTTAATATTGAACCTAGAGGGTGAAAGTAGTATGCACACAAGCAAATCATGTTTGATTATACAACATATACTTTGTAACAATCTTATTCATTTATTAATAAAAGAATTTTTTAAATAAAGGCTTTTAATTTATCTACGTGGTGCTGTTTTATAATATGTGATAAACCTATAGTTTTGATCAATGCTTTTAGAATCATGATGATGATCATGCTAATGAGATCTAATTTCTTAGATAGCACACAAACTAAAATTGTTCCCAATCGTTGGATTACTAAAAAAGGGTTTAGTGAATCCGGATAGATTGGTACATACGTTGCTTGCTCATTGGATGAGGATGATTGATCTCATGATCATTTTTGTCGAGGCACTAAAGCTGGTATGTAGGCAGTGGCGAAGCTATGGTAAAAATGTGGGGTCAATTGACCCCACTCAATTTTTGAAATCACTTAAAAAAAATTTATCCTGCTCAATTTTTGACCCCCACTCAATTTTTGACCCCACTCAGATTTTTTTTTTTAATTATACAAGCCTCGGTCCTATCAACCACAAAACAGAGAGAAAAGGGGCAAAACCAAATCACAAAAGGCAAAAGCCAAACTGTGAACCATCAAAGCCTTTCGCTAGTGGTCGGAGTGGGTACTGGTGATTGGCGAGCCGCGAGTGTGGAGACTGGAGTACGACTCTATTCTACTGTGACTCTCTTACAGTCTTGTGCCTTTGCAGGTAACAGAAATTACTCTCTCTTCAATTCCTCCAACCTCAGTTTTGTTTTCAGAAATCAATTGTAATTTCCCTTTTTGTTAGTATTATTAAATTGGATATTTGGATGCATTTGTCTAACCCGAAAGTATAAAGTATTAAAAAAAATTGGCTCGTGGGCGCTACCCCCCCCCCCCGGAACCCCTGCTAAATTTTTATAACTTACTAATAATTTTGACCCCACTGCTAAAACTTTCTGGCTTCGCCACTGTATGTAGGTGCTTATTGAAGAATAAGTTCACTGAACGTGACGCGCTAAAGAATACCTAATGGAGTTTTACTTGCCTGTCAATAGGAATTCATGTAGTGATAATAGTACAAGTGATCCTTAGACCTGAGATCATCATAGTATATATCTTGTGTATAATGAGTTATACTTTTATATGTCCCTTAAGACCCTTAGGGTATATCAAAGGGTATGCTTTGGTGCAATAAGTTGTACATAGAGATAATGAATGATCAACAAAAAATCTACCGCCTAGTAAAAGAAGAAAATGTCATATGTGATTCAATAAATGACAACTCAGTAGTCATTGGCCAAGGTAAAATGAAATTAAAAAAGAGTTTCTAATTTGCATTTGGAGTTGTGCATTTAAGAATCGAAATACATATAATTAAATAAAATAAGACTTGACAATAATTTCACGTGTTATATTTAATTGGGACATTGTATGGTGGAAGGATTGAATTGTATGCTAACTATTTACTAAAAGGTTCTTTTATGGTTAATATTGAAATCTATATTATCTGAAAAGTCGTTGATCGCGAAGGAGACTTATCCTTATAATAGAATAAATGTTATTTATTTAATTAAATTAATAGATTAATTTATTTATTTAAATAAGATTAGAATTGTTCTAATTTATTTATTCGCAACCGGTTTAATATAGAGAACTTAAAAGGTCACACCATAAAAGGTAAAATATTTATTTAAGAATCAAATGGCATAATCGCAATAATAACTTAAGTGTATTTAATTTATCTATGGTGATAGAATAAATTAAATAGCTTAATATTTATAATTTAATATTTTAGAAATATTAAATATAAATTAATAAGAGGAACCTTATTATTATTATTATTTAATTCCTAAAGGAGTTTGAAAATTAATTAATAAAAGGTACTCTCATATATTTCTAATAAGATTAGGAGGCTAATTAATTAAAAGAGTTTAATTAATTATTCTTAATAAGAATAGGAGCCTAATTAATTAAAGGAGCTTAATTAATAAATTAAAACCCAATTCCTAAATTGTTTAGGAGGGTTACCCACATCTATAAATAATAGGAGTCTTATTTTGATTAAGGGTGAATGACAATTTCAAGAGTTGGGAGAGTACACAATATTCTGTAGAGATAGAATTAGGGTTTTACCAAACACCCATCTTCTTGAATACTTGTTCTTCCTTGGTGGATCACCTCTAGAGGCCAAACACTTGGGTGGCTAATATTGATCAAAGGAAGGAATCAAACCCGGTGGAATCAAGTTGAACGTGAAAAGGAATTAGAGGTGAACTCGTACTTGAGGAAGCTAGTTTCTACAAGGGTATGAATCTGATCTCCTTCTTTTTTCTATTGATTGATAATTATGAACAAAATATGATCATGGTGATGGTTTGTATGAAAATTTTTAAATTTCGTTTTATCGCGCTTCCGCACCTTTTATATAATTTGATTGTATGGTCGCACTATATACAAACCTTACAGTGGTATCAGAGCCTAACTTTGTGCTAATTATTGATCTTGATGATTTTGGAGCACGGCTGCGTTCTAACCCAGAAAACATTTATAGGGTTGTGGCGTGGCTGCGCCGTGTCTCAGTTCATTCTGGGCGCAGCCGCGCCGTGTCTCAGTTCATTCTGGGCGCGGCCGCGCCTAGGACTTTGCATATAATTTGGTTTTTTCAGTTTTTCAATTTTCCAGACCAGACCAAACTGACTGGTTCGGTATAAAAAGAACCGGTCCGATTTCGATACGATAAATATATGGTTCGGTTTTACCGAACCAGACCGGTATATACCGGTTATCTAAATTTTTTTATTATTAATAAATAATTAATAATAATAATAAAATAATGATTATAATAATAAATAAATAATAATAATAATAATAATTATTATTATATTAATTTTTGGTAAAAATCGATACTGAACCCGTAAACCGATTCGGTATACTGGTCCAACCGGTATCGGTACCAAAATTTGGCTAATTTTAGTACCGATTCGGTTTGGTACCGGGCCGATTCTGACCGATTTTTACCGGTTACACACCCCTAGCCGCGCCCAACACCAGAATTTGAATTTTTATTTATTTATTTCAATTAAGATAAAAGATTTATTTTAAATTAAAATATGATTAAAAATGAAAGTTTTATTTTAACTTCGAATTAGTTTCCACGTTAACTTGAATAAAACAGTTTATTCACATATGGAATAAGATTCCATGTTTACTAGAATAAAGGAGTTTATTCACATATGTAATATGATTTCATGTTTCCTAAAATTAAAATGTTTAATTTTGATAATGAATATGACTCAATATATTTTATTTTTTCAGAAATTTTAAGTTAAAATAAAAGAGTTTATTTTGTACTTGAAATTGAATTCCTTGTTAATTAAAATAAAAGAGTTTATTTTTATTTGAAATTTGATTAAAAATAAAGGAGTTTATTTTTATTCAAAATTGGATAAAATAAAATAAAGAAAATTATTATGATTCAAATTTTGATTAAAATAAAGGAGTTTATTTTTATTTCAAAATTGGATTTTTAATAAATTTGAAATTGTCCATTAAATTGATATCTATGCATAAATGAAATGGATTTATTATTCATGAGATGAATGTGATTTATTGATGAGATGTATAATAATAAATAGGGTTGATTATGGACTATTGACAAATGTGATTTTATTTTATTTTAGTTGGATGCATGAATGTATGGGTTTTATAAATGGGGTCAGCGTTTCTCGTCTTCTCTAATTTTTTCTTGATGTAATTTCTATCTCCCTCATATGTACTTCCCCTTGACTGTTGATCAAGGTTTCTATTTATTGTAAATAGTTTTGTAATTGGAATAGTTAGAATTAATTTTGAAGAATTAGAGATCAAGGAGCAAGGGACGCTTGAAGATTCGTTTATAATGGAGCCCGGGATTTAAATGTAATAGTTATATTTAAATTTAATACTTGCACCCTAGGTTTTACCTTTTGATTCACTTGGTGGCTCTAGTGAACAAAACTAGAATAAAATCCATAATCAATCCGGGAAGAATATAGTATTCTATATGTGCATGCGCGTTAAACAAGATGAGAAAAAAATAATAACAAATCCCTCAAAGATTTTATATTAAGTCATAAGGGTTTAAAGATATTTAGAATATCGAACGTCTCCTTCTAGCTTGATAAAAATAATAGAGTTTCAATTAATTATTATAAGTTTGTTGTGTCACCACAAGGCTTATGAGATGTTATTTTTATCACATTTGATGCTTATAAAGAAATTGAACAATGTTGTTTTATTGTCTCACCACAAGAATAGTATTTTTCTTTTTGAATATACGGAAGTGCTAGGTTGGACTTAACTTGGATAATTTTGATTCAGATGTGTCACCACTTGATCAAAATAATCTAAGAGACAAAATAAAAGGAGTTGCATGATGATGTAATTGATAAGAGTTGTCTAACTATTTATTTATATATAGTTTGTTGTGTCACCACGAGACTATATACATTTGAAATGAGATCCTTATTCTCACTAGCAAATCTTTAATTAGATTTTGCCGAACTATATAAGTGAGGGTAATATAGTTTGATGAAAATAGTGGGAGATACCAATTTAAAACAAGACCTAATTTATCTTGGTAATTAATTAATTAATAAAAGAATGTATGTTAAAATGTTGTTAAATTACAAATTCATCTATAGAATTTTACAATGCCTAAATTACTATCGCTCGGAGCATATTAAATGCTAATTAACTGGACTGAATTAAATGGATTGGTTAAGGAATTTGAGAATTGTTTTCAAGGCTGAAAAGCTATCTTATGTTCTTAATACGCATGTCCCTGCAATGGTTGCAGACAATGCCTCTGAGGAAGAGATTGCTATTTTTAGAAAGTAGCAAGATGATGCACAGTTCGCTCAATGCATCATGCTCGCATCCATGAGTAACGAGCTTCAGCGTCATCGTGATACTATGGATGCTCCTACTATATTCCTGCACATCAAGTAGTTGATGGTGAGGAAAGTAGGACTGAAAGATATCAGATATCTACGGAGCTCTTCCGATCTAGAATTACCAATGACACTACAGTATAGACACAAGTCCTTAACATGATCAATTTGATTGAACAATTAGGACAACAGAGTTTTGTCATGGATGGAGAGTTAAACCAAGATTTGATCTTCCAATCACTCTCGGACTCCTCACAATTGTTTTGAATTTTTCATATGTGCAAGCTAGATATCAGCTTCGTTGATTTACTTAACATGTTGAAAAATGCTGAAAGTCATTTTCCAACCAAGAAAGACCAAGTCTTACTGGTAGGGGCCAAATGATCTTCTGAAAAGAAGAACAATTCAAAGAAGGTAAATAGAAAGGCATAAAAAAAGGATAATAAGAATAACAATGATACGGATAGCAAATGAGTTTACGTCCACTGCAATAAGCTTAAACACTGGAAAGGAAACTGCGAGAAGAATCTTGCAGTGGCTAACTATATGTTTGTTCATAATTGAAATAAATATTTTTGTAAGTCAAGTTTCTACTTAGGTATTGGATACAGTGTAAGACCCCGAATTTTATGAAATGAAAGTATTCAATTTTCTTATAATTATTATTCTATTTAGTAAATGGTTAAATTGATAAAAGGTTAAAGTTAAGGGTGATATGTGAAAATTTTACAAAGTAAGCAAGTTGTCATAAAATATTCGTTTGGTCGTGCAATATTCTTTTTGTCAGAGAATATCCTTACGATGACACAATCATTGGTGGACCCCACAACGAAATAACTGTCAGATTTAGAAAGCAACAGAAATAACCTTTTTATAAAAATAACGACAAAAGTTTTACCGTTAAACTATTGAAATATTTGGTGATAAAAATACAGTAATACGCATGGTTGCACAGTAGCACACAGTATTGCACAGGGCTCTTCTGAGTGATACCGAAAAGAATCCTAGGGGTGGCCATAAGTAGTGTAATGCTATCACGCTTAGGAGTGGAAAAGCGATGGTTTCAGATAATGGGCAATTTCATATTTATTAAAAATCCAATTTTGAAAAAAAATAAACTCCTTTATTTTAATCAGAATTTAAATCATAATACATTTCTTTATTTTATTATCCAATTTTGAATAAAAATAAACTCATTTATTTTTAATCAAATTTCAAATCAAAATAAACTCCTTTATTTTAATTAATAAGGAATCCAAATTCAAGTACAAAATAAAATCCTTTATTTTAACTTAAAATTGTTGGAAAAATAAAATATGTTAAATCCTATTCATTATCAAAAATTAAACATCTTTAATTTTAAGAAACATAGAATCATATTTCATATGTGAATAAACTCCTTTATTCTAGGAAATATGGAATCATATTTCATATGTGAATAAACTATTTTATTCAAGCGAACGTGGAATCCAATTCCAAGTTAATATAAAACTTTTGAATAAACTCTTTTATTATTTTGTAGGCTATGAAACGACATTGGCATGAAGAAGCAAGGAAAAGCAAATCGGACATCTTTTAGACTAAAATATGCAAGCAAATGCAAGAATGGAAGATTGTAGGGCTTTTAACTCCAAGTTGGTTGCATGTTCTTGGCTTGGAATTTAGATTTTATTGTAGATCTACTTCTTAACTTTCTAGAATATCTTGAATCGTCCCAATCGGAGTTCGGATGCGAGAGTTATGGCGTTTTTATTAACAAAGATCAAAGCTAAGAGTTGTCATGCTTGCCATTTACATAGTAGCCACTTGAAGCCAAATTTCAACCTTCATCCGTCCAGAATCTGTCAATTCTTAAATAATAAAAGTTGTAGATCTCGTCGATATCTTCGATTTGATAGGTGGCAGGCCTCGTAACTTCTTGCGAATCAAAAGTTATGCCTGGTTTACCAAGTGACATCGCAGCATAAAATTGGCCAGCGCAGGGCGCGCCAGAAATGAACTAAGAGCGGCGCGGGGCACGCCGGACCATCAGATGTTTTGCAACTGTAGTGCGGGGTGTGCCCAAATTGGCCTAGGAGCAGCGCTGGGCGCGCTGGACAGCGAGGAGAGAGCTGATTTGGGTGTTATGTTGTCTAATTTGAGCTAGAATAGGATAGGTAGTTGCCTAACTTGCTAGGGTTTCCATTATGACTATAAATACTTGATTATAACTTGGATTTGAGAGACTTCTTCTGGACTTTTAACTATAATTCTTTGAGAGCCACCTATGGAGACTTGGAGATTGCATTGGAGAACATTGAAGGCAGAGATTGAAGCTTGGAGATCTGAGATTCCTGGACAGAGTTTTTCTTCTTCTCTCTTAACTTTATTATTTATACTTATGATGTTAATTAATTTTGATCTTCTTATTTCTATTATGATGATGAACTAATTTCCCAATTAGGGGTACAATGGAACCTTTTGTAATTCAATAATTTAATTATCATTATTTTCATTTGTTGATCCTACTGAGTTGATTATTATATTTTGTGCTTAATCCATTAATTGTCTAGCTAGCAATTAGTTTGATATCTTTGATGGAATTGAAAGAGGAAATCTTAGATTAAATCTGAATATAATAACGTACGAATTTGTTGATTCTTGTTAAGGATAACATAATAGTGTATGAGACGGCAGTACTTGTATGTCATGCGTAATTGTGTTAGGAGTTCGCGCTTAATGAATCTGTTTTAAGTGTCTTGCATGAAAGTAGCAAAATAACTGTAATAGGTTTTATTATTAATCATTGACATATGTTAATAAATTGATAGGCAATCCTAGTTGGCAATTCATTGGATTAAATAAGTGGAAATAAGCTAAGGCGATTATTGTTGAGCAATTGAGGAAATTGTATTCCTATGTCTTTATCATTTGGTGATCAATAATTGTTAGTTAATTTAGTATTCTTTTTATTTGTTCTTAATTAAAATAATTTTCACAAATCAATTGGAGTAACTGTTTAATGGGTTAAATTGGTAGAAGCTTGATAATTAGAATAATTGTTAGTAACTGTTCTCTGTGGGTTCGACAACATTTCTTATCACTTTATTACTTGATTGACCGTGTATACTTGCGCGTATTTGTCATTATATAAATCGGACAAGAGCTACGCCGCGTCGCAGACAGACCAGGAAATAAAATTTGCCTAGAAAATTCGATCCAATCGAATACCCATACACATATGAAATCATCAAGATCAATAATTAGCACAAAGTTAGCCTCTGATACCACTGTTAGGTTTATATATAGCGCGTACATGCAATCAAATTACATAAAAGGTGTGGAAGCGTGATAAAACAGATTTTAAAATTTTTATACAAACCAACACCATGATCATACTTTGTGTATAATTATCAATTAATAGAAAGGAGAAGGAGATCAGAATTTATACCCTTCTAGAAATGAGCTTTCTCAGGTACGAGTTCACCTCCAATTCCTTTTCACGTTCAACTTGAATCCACCAGGTTTGATTCCTTCATTTGATCAATGTTAGCCACCCAAGTGTTTGGCCTCTAGAGGTGATCCACCAAGGAAAAAAAAATATTCAAGAAAATGGATGTTTGGCAAAACCCAAGTTTTTATATCTTTATAGAAAGTATTATCCCAACTCTTGGAATTGTCAGCAACGTGTGTTGCAAAAAATATCAACCATCACCCATAATAAGACTCCTCTTATTTATAGATGTAGGCAACTCTCCTTAACAATTAAAAAATTGGGTTTTTATTTTAATTAATTAAACTCCTTTAATTAATTAAGCTCCTAATCTTATTAGGAATAATTAATTAAACTCTTTTAATTAATTAGCATCCTAATCTTATTAGAAATATATGAGAGTACTTTTATTAATTAATTCTCAAACTCTTTTAGCAATTAAATAATAATAATAGTAGTAGTAATAATAATAAGACTCATCTTATTAATTTATATTTAATATTTTCAAAATATTAAATAATAAATATTAAGTTATTTAATTTATTCTATCACTATAGATTAAATGAAATACACTTAACTTATTATTACGATTATACCATTTACTTCTTAAATAAATATTCTTCCTTTTGCAGTGTGACCCTTTAGGTTATCCATATTAAACCAGTTGTGAATAATCAATTAGAACAATTCTAATCTTATTTAAATAAATAAATTAATCTATTAATTTCATTTAAGTAAATAACATTTATTCTACAATTAGTGATCAACGACTTTTCAGATAATATAAATTTTAACTTTAATCATAAAAGAAGCTTTGAGTAAATAGTT
Organism: Panax notoginseng; assembly: GCA_016801055.1. NCBI lineage: Eukaryota > Viridiplantae > Streptophyta > Magnoliopsida > Apiales > Araliaceae > Panax > Panax notoginseng. The sequence continues at coordinate 122,673,767 of CM029012.1, forward strand.
ACCGTACAATTCAATCATTCCATCATACAATGTCCCAATTAAATATAAGACATGAAATTACTGTCAAGTCTTATTTTATTTAATTTTATATATTTCGATTCTTAAATGCACAACTCCAAATAATGTAAATTAGAAACTCCTTTCTAATTTCATTCTGCCTTGGCCAAGAATTACTAGGTTGTCATTTAACGAATCACATAGGACATTTCTCTTCTTTTACTAGAAGCGGTAGATTCTTTGTTGATTATACATTAACCCCATGTACAACTTATTACACCAAAGCATACTCTTTGATATACTCTAAGGGTCTTAAGGAATATGTCAAAGTATTATTCATACACAAGATACTGTGATGATCTCAAGTCTAAGGATAACTTGTACTACTATCACTTCAAGAATTCCTATTGACAAGCAAGTAAAACTCCATTAGGTATTCCTTAGCGAGCTACGTTCAGTGAACTTATTCTCAAATAAGCACCTATATATTTGTCGTATTGTCTCCACACAAATGATCATAAGATCAATCATCATCATCCAATGAGAAAGCAACGTATGTACGAACATATCCGAATTCACTAATCCTCCTTTTAGTAATCCAACGTTTCGAAACAATTTTAGTTTCTGATGTATCTAAGAATTTAGATCTCATTAGCATGATCATCATCATGATTCTAAAAGCATTGCTCAAAACTATGGGTTTATCACATATTATAAAACAACACCATGTAGATAAATTAAACACCTTTAATTAAACAATTATTTTATTAATAAATGAATAAGATTGTTATAAAGTATATGCTTTATCATCAAACATGATTGTCTTGTGTGCATACTACTTTCATCAGCCTCATCATCCTCATTAGTATTGCTAAGATCAACGATCTTTGATGAAGGTCTTCCTTTATTCTTATGGCTTGGCCTCTGAAGTAGCCGATTACTCTTTCTTCTTCTTGGGGGTTCAACAATTGGAGATTCAGGTGCTCTTTCTTCTTTTGATTCAAATTTCTCTTTAGCAATAGAGGGACTTCTTGGGGGGACCTCTGGTGATTTCTTCACAACCTTAGCTTTCTTCTTGATTGGCTTTACTGGAGTGGACACTAGAGATATGGAATTATTAGATTGAGATGACTCACTTTTCACTAGGCTTTCCTTTCTCTTCTTTGAAGTACCTTTGCTGTTGTTGCCCGATATTCTTAATTTCTTAATATCCATGGGGTTTTTCTTCTAGTTTTTAAATAGCTGAGGAGACATAACCTTGTGAACATTGAGAGGTTCTCATTCATCATCTTTTATCTTGTTCTTTAATTTCTTTTTTAGAATGATACTCAAGAATCTTCCGTAGGAAACCTTAGTGATAGGTTTATCTGAAGATTTCTTCTTCTCAGCCTCTTCTAGTCATTTGGACAATAAGTCAAACAGCACAGCTCCAAAGTTTATCTGCAATTTCATGACAATTATAGTCATGATTATGAGTTGCAGATCACTTACAGTATCATGTGTATTATCCTTGCACAAGATGCATTTTCCTGTAATCTCTGCTAGGAACTCAAATTCCTCAGGGAATTCCTTTTTCTTCATACCTTTCAGATTTGGGTTCTTCTCATAGCGTATCAACCTCATGCTTTCAACAATGTTTATTTCTTTGAGATAAACCAGACCTCGATTAGGAAATCCTAGACATTGGTTAATGTCTGATACCCTAATCTTCAGATTGACTCCTCTAACTTTTGTAGATAGAGCTCCAAAATTTATCTTTGCATTCGAGTAAAATTCTTTCACTAAATCAGTGTAGATTTTGGTATTGGATTCTAAACATTCAGAAAGTCCAGCATCCTTCACGAGTTCGAAAATGTCTCTGAACTTCTTTTATGATGATTCGAACTTCTTAGAACCGATTTGAATTCCAGTGACGACTTTACCAATTTTCCATTTGAAAGACTTGATTGTATATAGTATTTGACTGTAGGGATTTTGCTGAAGGTACCTGGAGGCAATTTGGGTATGGCTTCAATGCTTGAGATATACATTTAGGCTTTGGAGAGATTTTAGGGTTAGGACTTGGAGTGGTTTGAGGCTATAGAGAGATTAACAGATAACTGCTGAAAAGAGGCAACCGTTTTAATTTGAACTCTGCCTTATGTCAATTCCCTCTTCTTTTGAGCTGAACATATGTCAGTGAGCCATTAGATGCATGATGCCAAAAATTGTGACTCCCCATAAACTGATCAACTTTTTAATTTTGACTTTCCTTTTTGGGGAATAAACATCACTTCCTTTAGTTGAACGTTGACTTCTTCATTTCGTAAAGTAGCTTGATGAGATAGTTGTGTACTCTACGATTTTCTATTTACTCAACGATCGTCTTCTATAACCATGCTTCAGTAAATAATTCTTTATAATCTTCAACTGAGAGTCTCGTCCTCTTGCATGATTAATTAACAGCTTGAACTCGTCTCTTGTCTTCCAAAACTTTTTTCTCCCAACTTATTGGCTAGGAACGTATTCTTCTGAGAGAAATCTTTATGCTCTGGAGAGGTTCTTGTGATGCATTCTATTTCATCTCTTCTTCTGGGTTAAGGAAGCTCGGAAAGGGTAGGCCTCTAAGTTTTAAAACTTAGGCTAGGTCTGTCTTTGAGGCGCTTATCAGAAGAAGGATTGTTTTGATAGAGAATGCCTTTTCTGTGTACCTCATTGCTGTAAAGTTCATTTACCAACTTTGAATATACTTTGATGCTGATATATGTTAGTGAGCGAGGATGAAGTGCTTTCAGCTCTTGTCTGGTTAGGAGAGTGTATATGGGAAGTGTTTATTTAGGTTGCAATCGTAGGATCAGCATACTCGTATGCTCTACGATCAGGATGTCAATCGTAGGAACTTTATGATTGAGGTAGTGAGGCTGGCTTGATTATCATTCATAAGGTTTAGGGACTCTAAAACCTGGGATGAAGATTTATTTGGTTCATCAGCCACAGAGTTTTGGGACTCTGTAACTGGGAAAGGGCTGTTTGACTAAAATAGAGTATCAACCCAAGGATTATTGGAGCTTTTCATAATACTTAAAGAATGATGTTGGTGAAAAATTCAGCGTGAAGTATTGATAGACGAAGTACCTTCTGTTATAGGAACTTAAGATGAGTAGCTAATGGTTAGCTTCTTAGCATATTTGAGAATTCTTGAGTCAACACATTTGAGTGTACTTTTCTTATTCATAAGAACTTAATGGATGTGAGCTGGTGCTCTGTGGAATGGTCATCAGAGATGTAAGAGAGGATGAACGGTCTCCCTTGCTCATCTCTAAATTTAGTAATAAATTCTACTTTTTCTCCTTTATCTTTTTCATCATGCAGCTTTACAAGCTTCATATCTTCAGTCACTCTTAAGTCTTACCTCAGCATCAGTTTCAGCTACTTTCATTGTTTAAGGGATCTGAAGGACTTAGCTTCAATAAGTTCCTCCTTAATTTGGGCATTTCTAGTCTTTAGCAGATTGTTGCTTCCCATAGTTGGTATTTCCATCTTAGAGGTAGATGGGCTAACTTCGATCTTTGTAAAGTTTCCTTGCACTTCTCCTTCTAGCTGGAATGATATCTTCATGGTTAAGTCAGCTCTATTGGATCGTAGAGTATTTTTCTTCAGAACTAGTTACTCTACGATTTGCTAATTAGACACTACGAACGTAGAGTCAAGTATTGAGACTTCAGCATCTTCTACATTCGTAGAGTTCCCACTCTACGAATCATGCTTTACCACCATTGACAAATGGTCATGGCTATGATTTCCCTTCTCGGTCTTTCTTGAGCTGAGATGCTTTGTATGAATGAGCTTAAAAGGTCTCACACTACTTGGCATGAATTTTCATACTTCCATAATCGAAGGATCATGATGATCATACTATAGGTTTTAAGATCCCATAAAATTCTCATGAGATTCCTTCAACCTCAAAGAAGCAGCATGTCTTCTAGAGCAAGTTTTGGCCTTTGATGATCTTGAAAGAGAGCATAGCTGAGGGATCTTGATCTTGCAGCTTGATGACTAAGGTTATGAACCTCATCCTTTTTCTTGCATAAATTTTAGCATGGTCAGATAGACTAGATACCTGCAGTTAAAATGATTTTCTATTTTGGTACCCGTTTGCTATTTGGTCCTGCTAGGTTAGTTTGCTTAAAAGCCCAAGTCATTCAAACTTAGGGTTCACAGTATGAATGAAGATAGGTATCAATAATCATGAAGCATGCATAAACATTAGGTATGATGACAGTTATAATGCACATTTGTATATGATTTAAGCATATCTGATTGATTAAGCCTACACCTTTTGCTATCACTATGTTCAATGGTTTTGAACTTTCATAGAGTAAGGATTAGTTTTATAGTTTGCATCTGGTAGGTTCGTAGAGTTAATCAATCTCTAAGAACCTTCAAGATACAACTGTAGTATTGATTATACTCTATATTTTATCAAAAGCATAAAACATTAACATACTAACCCATTTAGCTAACTTAGATTTTAATTTTCTTAAGGCATACAACAGATATCTTCCAAAACGTTATTTTCAACTACAAACACAGGAGGAGAGAAAGTTTTTCAATGAATAGTTTCCAACTGCATTTGTACTTTTCTCTTTTCCCTTTTTAAGAGAAAATGTTCTTTTGATAGAATATTATTATATCACATAAGGTGATGTAATATGATAAGTGTGATGAGGATACATACCTTGCTACTGTCAGTCTCTTAACAGTTAGTTATTCTGTTTGTTTGCACAATGATACGAGGCAGTGTTGTGCACATCTTTGTATTATCCATACTGGCACCATTTGTTATTCTATGAAGCTTTAGAACAGTCAAGCTGAGCCTTTGAATTATGCACAGAGAAAAGTCTTGGTATCTCAAATTCTTTAAAGCTTTTGTCCTTCAATATTCATATTCATAGATCTAGCCAAATGTATATTTGAAGAGTTTATCTAACTCTTTCACTAGAGATGTTGCTCATAACAAGTTTAGTCATTTTGTCTTCCTAAACTCTGAACATAAGGTTCTCAGTTGTTACTGTATCTAAACTTTCCATCAGTGGACTGTAGACTACTGATTGACTGCAGACTTTGTTAGATTGGCCTGATAGTAACTTCATTTAAGAACAAGGGCCAATCTAGATTTCATCAGGTGGATATATATATTTACATGCACATACAATTTTCAACTTTTGAGCTCAACTTCATTCAGAAGCGACTTACAAGTAATACCAGGTTTAGAACTTATTTGTACCATGGGTCAAACTCAAAGCATGAGCTTTAACATATTCGTGAGAACCTGCTCTGATACCAATTTTTAGTTCTCGGAGGCATAAAAGAGATCTAGAAGTGGGGTTGAATAGATCCTTTAAAACCTTTTTCTTTTCTTTTCTTTTCTTACTAAGTGATTAGCAGATAGTAGAATCAATTATTGCACAATGGAATAGGTTAAGATCCCCTTCAAGGATGTAGCATTAAACACAAATCTAATGTTAGATTAGTTGCAAGAAGATTAGCATTTATAGTGCTGAATGTAAATGACTTAAAGTAAATGACACCAGGGGTTTTAGTGGTTCAGAGACTAAATGCTCCTAATCTACTCTCCTGCTTCAACAAGCAGGGATTCCACTAAGGATTTGATCATTTCTCTAAATCACAATGATTCCTTAAAAACCCGTAATCTTGGAACTCAGACTAAGCCCAACAGACTTAAAATATTTAGTCACTTAAGACAAGGACCCCAAGGACCCTCCAGTTCACTAAGAACTTTTCAAGACCAGCAGCCTCGGAAAATGTAGACTAAGCCCAGTAGACTTAGAATTTCCTGTACCCTCTGGTACTCAACAAGCCCAGCAGACTTGACTTTGGTTTAGTCACTAAGACGAGGACCCCTCAGCCCTTGTGTGTTTGGATAGTTGTTTGTTGAGCTGCTAAGATGACATTTAGCTTGTTCATCTTCTGGTACTTAGCAGCTTCTTGTGATCATATGGCATTCAGCATTGGTACTTGATCACAACTGATGGATTGCTAAGATGTACGTTCAGCTTGACATCTTGTTGTACTTAGCAGTCTGACTCAACCCATTGGTGTTGCTAATCTTTATTGTTGATGCTTGACTTCATCTGTTATTCAACATTACATACTATCACCATTGAGGTACTGCTAAGTCTTGCATATCAGCTCGACTCCTTCTGGTATTTAGCAGTCTTTGAACATTGGTTGTCTTATGTACTGATTCGGCTTTTTATCTTCTTCTCTTCAGCTCAAAGTGTTCATGGTGAAACGTAGAGTGAATCTTGTATTCTGCTTTCTGATTTGTCACTCTAGTTGTTATTTTCTTGGCCTACCGGCTCTCAGCACAGATGCCACTTTGTTGGTATACTCCTTTTCATTGAGTGAAGCTTTAGCAGTGTAAGACTTTCATTGGATATGCTTCACTTACTCTTAGGTAGTCTCACTCTCATTAAGACCTTTTTCCGTTAAGCTTTGTATTCTTCTCTCCTTTTCTCATCACTTCCATTGCTTTAAGGCTTTAGTTCTTTATAGGTTCATCCATCATCTTCCCATTGGAATATAGCCGTTGAGAACTATTTGAAGAGCTTCCTTCCGAGAATTTAATATTTCAGATATTCTAAGATCTTTGATGTAGACATACTGGTTGATGTGACAACTCCTTTTTGAATTGCCTGACACATCAATCTACTTTTTCACCTAACACTTTTGAAACGTCACTTTCAGCAAACTAGTAGGTAGTCACGCTTTCTTTTGTTTCCTCGATTTACACCAAGGATGCTTGGAGAGTATATCTGAATCCTCAATTCACAGCGTTTGAATGTCAGTCTTCTTTGTTTAGACATTCTCACTAATCAGATAAATTCCTTCTACGATTCTGATGCTGACTTTCATGAATTCTACTATTACGTAGTCGCAACTTGTATGTGGAAATTATAGGGTGACCTGACCTTGACATCTCTTATGATTCCGAGAGTACTCAACGTTGTACCATCTTGTACTTAGCTCTTGTAGTTTAATCTACGATCATGCTTGTCTTTCCTTTCTTCAGAAACTAGTAAGTTGACTGACTGCTTTGGCCCTTTGGTTTTCATGTCTCTTTTAATTAGTCATGCTCATCTTTCTTAACTTTTAGCCTTGTGATATCTTGATTATACTTCATAATGAGGCTGAGCATTGACATCCTCCTCGTTTGCCCTCTACTTACTCTGTGACAGGTTTATCATTATCTCTGTAGTTTCTTTATCAGACTCTTATGTTGTTTGGTAAACATTACGATCGTTGTCTCTTGACGAATACTTGTAAGAGACTTCTTCTAACTGGATCTTCACTTCTCAATCAGTCTCGCTGATAAAGTTGGTCCTTTGATCTTCTATTTGCTTGCTGGCCATTTAGAGAATACTTTCTGATAATCTTCAAGGATACTGCATTCTGAAACTTGACTACTCTATGATATTGCTAGAGTTACTTAGAGATAACCTTACGATCACTCAATTATACGATTCTGCTATTGCTCGGGCAGACTCTACGATTCTGTAATTATCTTTTTGCTTAGGCAGACTCTGCGATTCTGCAATTGCTCGAGCAGACTCTATGATTTTGCACTTAACTTTTTTGCTTGGGCAGACTCTACGATTCCGAGAGTAGTCTACGATTATCCTTTGGCTTGACAGGCGCTTGGCATATAGCTTCTGTGATTTCGAGTGTAGTCTATGATTCAGCCTTGATAGATTACGATTCTACCTTAGCTCTCTTGACAAACTATGATGGCTGGTGCAGTGCACTTCAATCAGATAAGCCTATCTATTACACTTTATAAGATCAACCTAACAAGTTTGATCTTTCTATTTATAGTCCTTGTACATTATGATCTTTTGAAGGACTTTACACAACTGTTCATTCGTATTAGATCAACCTAACACATTTGATTTTTTCAATCTAAGTCCTTGTTCATATTGTATATCATCTATTAAGGACTTTACATCATTATCAATGTAGATATATTTGCATATTCATTCATTAACATTATCATCAAATTATATAAATAAAGGAATAACATTTACATTCATATTCCGGACACCATCAACTAAAACATATTTATCAAATTAATTAATTTTAACAGAAACTAAACTTCAAATACTCGAATTTAGCCTCAAGAATCACCCAAATCGGATTTCAAATCAATAAGTTATATATTTTTAAATATTAGAGTTTTTTTACTAAAAATTCTGCTACAAAAAATTATAGACCAGTCACTTCATAAAATTCATAATAAAACATACGTTAATCTTTAACTGTTCAGAATTAGTGAAAATATTCTCAGCTTATGTATGTATAACATATCAAAAAATTGTAATGATCCAACAGTCAGATTAAGAGATATAACCCACATAATAGATCTATAAAACTGATTTTTCCAAATTCTGGCATCAGAGTTTTCTCCGAACCAGTCTGACTCGAAAAATCACTATAAATCATCTACTCATATTTTTTGAGTGATTCTTGATTCTGTGCGTAGCTGATTTACAGAGCTATTTTTAGACATAAAGATCACATTTTAATTACTTATATAGATATAGATTTTACAAAAATAGGTAGTAAATTAACTTTTCTAAAATTTCCAGATTTTACTCTCCATTTGATTTCTTGATTTCTTTTGTTTGATTCTTGTTTATACAAGTTTAATCCATCAAAACAAGCATAACATGTCTTATTTCCATAAACTTCATAAAATTTAATAACCATATATGAAAATCAAAGTATTAATCAAGGTTTAAATGTATACCTTTCTTAGTTTCTTATTCCTTCTTCTTCTTCATCTTTCTACAAAATGTCTCTCTCTCTTTCTCCTGAAATGGATGAGTGGGGAGTGGTTCGGGAAGAAAATCCTCCTTGTTTTGCATTAGGCATAGCTATTTATCTAACAATGGCCAACAACCCCCCATTTTATTTTATTTTTTCTTTCCCCCCACCTTCTCCTCTTTTTCTTTCACCTTTTCATGTTCATGTCTTTTCCTCCACATTCATCAGCCCTTTCCTCCTCCTCTTCAAACTTTAGTTCACACCAGTAATATTGATTACTTATCTCCTTCTTTCTTCAACTAAGTGGGTACAAAGAATGTAACATGGAAGGAAAATAAATAAATGAGAATTACTCCCCCACCACAACTTCTTCTTTAACCATTAAGCAACAAAAATAGTCGCCACTCTTCTTCAATTAAATGATTATTTCATTTATTTAAAATTCTGGGATATTACATTCTTCCCTCTTTATAAGGATTCCATCTCCGGAATCACTAGCATAATATTATTCACCCCCATAGTCTCTTCTTTTTATTTATTAACTACCATGTAGTCTTCTTCCTGAAAATAATCTCTTCATATTACTTCCACTTCTTAATACTCACTTTAATTCATATTACTTACTTTTTTTCCAATAACTTCCCATAACTCAAATCTTTATTCAATCCATATGGATTTATAATCCATTATAACATAATTATTAATAATTAAATAGCAAAATTTAGCTTAGGTAGGATACACTAACGAAGTATTTTACTCGTCTCTCTTTTCCTAGTTCTAATATCAGATCTTCACTAAAGATCATATCTCTAAGCTTTGATACCAACAGTGACGCCCCCCAAATTCGGGTCTTTACCACCCAATTTGAGTCGTCAAAATACATACTACAAACATGAATTTTCCTATTTATAACTTTTATACTATTGCGCAAAATAAAACAACACATATACTATGAGTTTTCAATACAAATAATGTACCATATATAATACGATAATATTGACACCCAAATTATTCTAATACCGTATAAAATACGGCAAAACACATTTTAAGTTATTACTACAATTATTGTTGTACTATTTTATAACTTGATGAGGACAACCACTAATTCGGACCAACATTCGATTCCCCTGCACTCCCCATTAGACCCAACTACACTCTAATTTCTTGAAAAGAATTGTGAAGCAAAAGGGTGAGCACAAATAGCCTAGTAAAGAATATCATAAATAAGATAAATAAATTATCAATAGCTTTTTACAATAATAAAATAGAGATTTAAAGATAATATAAGTTTTCAACCATAATTACAGCAGAATCAGCAATCCATTAGAAGAGTCAAGTAGAAAATAATATTTATTATCTTCTCCAAATTAAAAATTCACTATCAATATTTTATTCCGGTAACACCAATCAACAATTCTTCTTTGTACCCAAGACAAAGATAAATTTCTCTACATGTCTTTACATGTAATACCAAAGATCACAGTTATATCAATTCACAGTTCATGTTCATAATCATGTCAATCAATTCATCTTTGCACCCAGGCCAACCATATTCATTTGTAACACCAATGGTTATGATCATGTCAATCAATAATTCATCTTTGCACTCAGACCTAAGATATTCATTTGTAATACACATGGTCATGATCATGCCAATCAACAATGCATCTTTACACCCAAGCCAAAGATATTAATTTGTAACACCAATGATCATAATCATTCCAATCAATTCATCTTTATACATAGGCCAAAGATATTCAATTTTTAACATCAATAGTCATGATCATACTAATCAACAATTACTCTTTACACCCAGGACAAAGAAAATATTCATATATATCTTTGCCACACATGCTAAAGACACTCAACAATCATTTTGTCTTTGCACCCAAGTCAAAGACATTCTCAATAACTTAGTTTGATAATTAGTACAGATCAATGATATGATGAATGGACAGAAATAAACATTGGCGGTTTTTAATTTAGTTTATCTATAGTCCAAATTGTCAACACGATATCCAGAAAATCGGTTTGAGTTCTTGATAAAGTATAAAGTTCAAGAAAATATAAAGTTCCCAGTTCAAAAATAACAATTAAAATTTAATAGGAAGATTCAGGTCAAAAGATAATTGATGAAGTACCAACTATTAAGGAAATTTTAGTAATTTTAGGAATTTTCACCATTTAATTATAAAGCTATAAAGCGAATAATAAAATTTTATCATAATATGGAGTATGAAAGAAAATAATATCCCTTACTTTAGTATGAAACTAGATGTTTCTTTCAATGAGGCTGATTAACTTGAACAATTATTGCACTCTTATGTTTATTTTCTCGCTATCTCTCTACTTTACTAATGCTCAAATTTGAAACTTTTCTCTCCCTACTTCATTTTTGTGTTTTTGGTGTTGTGATTGTGTCCTTGGTTGCTCATCTGAGCAGCCTATTTATACTGAAAATTAAGAAGACAACTAGCACACATGCTTTGACAAAATAACCAAATGAGCTATATAAAAATGTTTGTAGTGAAATGTGTGGTTCCAAAGAGGAAATTAAACCAACTTGTACACAGGTTGAAAAAATTTTGCTTGCTAACTGAGTTGTGGTCCAGACTATTTTAGAAAAAGTAAAGTGTCGGCAAGTCCTGCCAAACTTACTTTTGTAAAAAGAAAATAATTAAACAAACATCTACTTATCATACTTATCTTTAATCAACCCTTTTTATTCATTAATTATTTACATATTTTCAATCTTTCAATAATTATTCACAATTATTATTATAGACTCACAATATTGTCAACTAGTCTAATTATATCATATCAAATAATATGAGGTAATATGACGTGATAATTATTGATTTAATAATATAAAATACTGTGTAGTTGCTAGTGTGGCAATTATTGAGTCAATAATATGAAATACTATGCAATTAATACTATAACAATTATTGAATTAATAATATGAAGTATTATGCAATACCATGTGATACTGTGGAATGTCGTGTGCCAGTGTAGATTACTGCATGTTATAACCTACGCTCATAGATCTATAAAAAATGAATTTTCTAAATTCTGGCAGCAAAGTTTTTCTCCAAACCAGTCTGACTCAAAAAATCACTATAAATCATCTACTCAAAATTTTTGAGTAATTCTTGATTCTTTGCATAGCTGATTTAAAGAGCTATTTTTACACATAAAGATCACATTTCAATTTCTTATATATCACAAGGTATAAATTTTAAAAAAATAGGTAGCAAATATACTTTTCTAAAATTTCCTGATTTTACTCTCCATTTGATTTCTTGATTTCTCTTGTTTGATTCTTTTTTATACAAGTTTAATAACATGAATTATTTCCATAAAATTCATAAACTTCATAAAATTTAATAACCATATATATAAATTGTAGTGCTCCCAAATTCGGGTCCATTGAAACTCGGAACTGGTGCGTCACGATACATCAATTTCTTACACATTCTATAATTAACGCGGAATTGTAAACATAAATTGTTTATAAAATAAGTTCTACAACATTTTCCAATATCTACAACATTTATCTTAATACATACCTTTAATAATTCAAAAGGTTTACATAAATGTAATAGTTAAACGTTCATATGGAACTGTTCTCTAACTTTGCCTTTAACTTTATCCTTCTTCGAACACTCGATTTTAACTGAAATATTATCATGATATAGCAAGGATGAGCAATTTCTTTGCTCAGCAAGTTTAAATACAATAAAGATATATCATGATTGAAAGAAAAGAATATAGCTTTCTGAATTTTCAACAATATATAACAATTGTGAAAGATTGAGAATCAAATTTCAATAAATGAATAACTGAATCCATATCGATGAGTGGTCAACAATAACCATGAACAATATTTTGGTAATCAATGTGATCAGTCTTTCATACCTGATAAACATATCAAACTTGCACTAAGTGCGAATCATAATCATAGATATGGAATAATTGTCAATAATTAAACCACTAGCATGCTTGAAACATAATAACTCGAGTTTGAGTTAGGAAACTTGCCTATTCTGTAGTCTACTGCTACGCGATTTAATTTATCCGCTTAAACAATTTAACTTAACTTCCTTTGAAAAGACTTATCATTGATCTTTCAATTAGCATATCATATATTTACTCATATCATTACTTATAATAAATTATCTAGTATTTAATCATATAATTAAATATTAGACATTACATTAAATTTTTAATAATATTATCATCTCTTGATAATATTATCACATAAACATTAACTTAAACCCTCATTTAATATTATTAATCTTAATAATATTTCATTCACTTCTTAATATTATTAACCAATTATTAATACTTTACTCACTTTCTAATATTATTAATCACTTAATAATATTTTAATCATCTTCTAATATTATTAACCTTTCAATAATATTTTAATCATTATATAACACTTTAATCATTTACTAATATTATTAACCATTTAATAATATTTTAATCATTATCTAATTTTATTAATTATTTAATAATATTTTAATCATTAGCTAATATTATTAATCATTTAATAATATTTTATTTAGTTTTCTAATATTATTAATCTGTAAATAATATTTTAATAATACTTTAATCCAATATTATTAATCCTTTAATAATATTTCAATCTAATATTATTAATCTTTTAATAATATTTTAATCTAATATTATTAATTATATTAATAATATTTTAACCTAATATTATTAGTCATTAAATAAAATTTTAATCATTTATTAAACCAATAAATAATTTATTCTAATTGTTTACCCTTTACTAATTCACTTAATTATTTAATAATTATAAAATGTCATAAATATAACATCTCATCAAAAATTACCAAAATACCCCCTAAAATATGCACATATAATTTTTAGGGTTTTAAAGGCATAAAATTATATTTTTACCATTTATGACATCACATAACTTATTATTCTCATTTATTCATAACTCAAACATTTACATGAAAAATACCAAAATAGATCTGAAAATTCTTATTTTCTGGAAATCAACAGAATATGGCTTCCCCATGAACATATATTTTTTCTGGAATTTTCTAATTTAGTTTACTATTTTTAAAGGGTCCAAAACAATCAGATCTTGCAACAATTATCATAAATCGAGCTTTTGTCCACAAATCATGCAATTTTTAGGGTATGCTCATGTTATATGCATCTACCTCCAATAAAACTTTTACAATTTTTGGAGTAGCACACAAAAAGTTTTTTCGGTTTACTTTTAAAGTAGTCTTTTCTTGTAAAATCCATAACTTTCATTCTACACATTCAAAAATTATCATCCTTGGACTAGATATTATCATCCTTGGACTAGATATTAATTTTCCAGAATTTTTAAAGCAAAGAAAAAGGATGAAAATGCCTCTGCAAGCAGCTGGCCAGAAACAGGTCTTTTTCTTTTTCTTCACAAGATAGACAATTTACACTAAAACATCCACCATGGCTTGAAAAATAAACATATTTGAGTGCTACGGGTTTAAAATTTAACTTACATATCTAGCGCCCCTCTTTGACGGATCACAAAAAAAATTTGTAGATCTTAAATGGTAGTTGATCAAAGAGGAAGAAAGTTAGGGTTTTCAAGCCCTTAATTAGGACAAAGTTTTGCACTAACTCTTTATTTTGTAAAAGAAACCAAGTAAAAGAAAGTAAACTAGTTTAGGATTTTATACCTTGATCTATGTGTTGTTCTTCTTGTTTTTCCAAAGTAGGAGATGAATTTTGGAAGCATGAAGATCAAATTTCTCTTCCTCCTTCCCTCTTGACCCACAGTTTTCTCTCTCTCTCTCTCTCTCTCTCTCTACTTCTTCTATTTTACTTTTCAAGCTTATCTTTTTATGGAGATAAGAAACAAGAAAGTAAAGTAAACTTTTTAAATGTTTAAAATGTAACGGGTAATTGATATTGGTAAATAAGTATAGATATATTTTATATATGCATATCAATTTCTCAACACATCTCTCTCTTACTTATCTTTAATTTACTTGTACACTTAAACAAATGAGGTGGTTAAATTATGGAGTGACACATAAGGTAGTGGGTAAAGATAATGATACCGTCACATAGGCTCTCCCCCTCCCTATGGCCGAATTTTTGACTCCTTTTTCCCCCCATTTTAGTTTATTTTTATTGACAACATTTGCTTAGTATAATGACAAACAAGTCCCTCCCAAGTTGGGCTAAGTTTGGACCACTTGATTTGTTGCTTGGGCTTTCTAAATTAAATGGTTGGGCCATGTTAATAACCATGGGTTCAACACACAAATTTTATCTTACCCTAATTATTTAATTAGGGTTTCCATTCCACTCATTTATAATTTAAATAATTACTCATGTACATTTAATTTTATAACCCAATTATACTTTCTTTAATTAAGTCATAAAAATTAATTATTTGAGATGTATAAAATAAATCTCTTAGAGTTTGTTTACTAGTATATTTATTAAATACTAGCATTCTTCAATTACTATAATCCTTAGGTTTTTTAATTCTAATCCCTAATATATAATATTAGATTCTATAGTTTTCTTTTTACCCTTCTTTATAAAATATATATATATATATATATATATATATATATATATATATATATATATATATATCCCCAAACATCTTTCTCATAAGTCATAACATATTTATCATCATTGATAA